>MU224280.1:575165-624768 GCA_018584345.1 Thuja plicata
TATATATATATATATATATCTTTCTCATTAAAAAGTCAGCTCTCTTAATTAATATTTCATAGTCGACTCTCAATACAAAATAGAATTAATAATGCAAAGAGAAAATACAAAGTCGGCGTTGTTACATAACCAAAATATAGGTTACCCAAAATCATAATCTAACTTAGCTTTCCAAAAGTCCACGACATACTCCTTGAATCATCTCTATTGTCCAACTGCTTTGTTATGTTGTTCTACTGTCGTTGTCTGTCTTCAAATCTCTCTAACTCTCTGTAATTGACACCAAAACTAAATCGATCTTAGGTGGAGGTCATACATACCCCATAGTATCTTTGTCTAAGCTTGCACACCATAAATCATTGAACTTGATCTTTGATATCCAAAACAATGTTGTTATACTCTGTATTTTTGCTTCTGTACTTAGCCGATTCCAGAACTGAATCACCAAAATTGTACTTCATTCAAATCTATCAATATACCAGATGTGTTTCCATAAATGAAAACCATTAAGTGACTCATAATATACCAAAAAGGATCACTTTCCAACAAAACTAAATGAGGCATAATATATTTTTTGTGTTAAATGACCTAATAACTTATCTTGGGAGTTTTGTACGGGTTTTATTGGAGTTGGAAGGTTTCCCATCTGAGGGTTATCTCGGGTGTCTTCCTAAGGGTTTTTAGGAGGTAAATTTTGTTTAATCCCAGGGTTTGGAGCATCTAATATCATTATAAAATATAATAGAAAACTAGTCAAATATTAATAATAAAGCAATTAAACTACATTAAAACATGAATATATACCTCTTCAATTTCATGGCATGTTAATTTGGTTTATAGCAACAAGAACATGATTTAGTTTCATTTTCCTTTTTTGGAAAGTTTTTAAGTTACCCGATTTTGATTTTTTTATAAGTTTAATGTGATCAAGATTTTAATTTTAGAATAATGTACGCATCAAGACAAAATTTTCAAGCCATAACACATTTAGGTTATTTTAATTTTGAAATAACCCAAACACGTTACCTACATTTTTTTAGTTTTTTAAGGTGAGTGGCCACTTTTCATTTAACCATCTTGGTACACATACCCAAGGCTGAGATAATTTGAGCTAAGTTTTTTATAATGGCTTTGGTGGATGAATTGGTGTTGGACATGTTTGATTGTGAGGGAGGTTAAACATTCTGATAACTTGGTGTAAGATTGGATTAGGAAAGCGGAACATTATGGTAAGTGGTTGAAGGAGATAGTTGGGAAATAAATGAAAGGATAATGAAAGGAGGTATGTTAGTATAATTAAATATTTACTAATTACACTTTACTTAATCTTATTTAGGATAATGCATTGCATATAATTTGCATACAAGACACCTAGGAATTTGCACCTATATTTGCACATGGTGTAGGAGAAAATCCACTTTAGGTGGTGATAGTTGTTATCACATTCTACTTTATGTGTGAGATCTACCTTTAGTGCATGTATCACATTATCATCATCCACATTTAGCACATACTTTATTGCATAATGGAGGATGATCCACCTTTTGTGGACGTGTAGTTCCACCTTGTATGGGTGATAACTTATCTTCTCTATATCGTAGTCTCTTATTGCCTTGCCTATATAAGTAAGCCTATTATGTACATTTAAATTATATCCATGATTAATAATATCTGTGTGTGTGAAATATTGCACCTGTTACCTGCGACACAACACTTCAATAGGTCATTATATTAGTGGAAAACATGGTTAGATGAGCATATAAAGCACTAAAATTGACCTATTGCTATCTAACTAAGAAGAGTATGATAAGAAACATAGCAGCCCTCAAATTATGCTACTATCAGTGACATATACGACTTAGCATGAAAGATTTGAGTTAAAACAAACTATTTAATCATTAAGCAATGCATATTAACTCTAAAAAATGAAGATAACAACAATGCCTAAACATGAAAAACAAAATGAAATATGAATCTATATAAATCCTAACAGTATAACAATGCATTTTCCATCGAAAAATGAAGGCTTATTTGTGCTCAAAAACTCCTTCTATTTATAAAAGAAATGAGGAGAGAGAGGGGGACAAGGTTCATTAATGGAGTTTAAAAACTCATTAATGGGGTGTAAGAGGAATAAATGCCAAAGGCATTGAAGAGGCATGGGTTTAAGGAATATGCATAAAATGCAAGCATTTAAGAGGCATGGAGAGGTCATATGCATTAAATGTAAGCATTTAAGAGGCATGGAGAGGGTTTGGAGTCAAGCTTGAGAAAGTTGACTTTCTCAAGTGGGTTGAGTTCCTAATCACACCTTAATGGAATATGACATCATTAGGAGGTGGGTTAGAGTGGGATTAGGATTAGGATTAGATTTAGCATGGGGTGAATGGGTTGGGATGGGTTTGAACCCATGGTCAAGGTGGTTGAGATAGGTTAGGCTAAGGTGTAGGGGAATATTAATAAAATGAATTATATTAAATATATTCATTCAAAAATAGAAATATTAATTATTTAAGTTTTTTAATGCTTTAGATAATTAATTAGGACTATAGCCAATTAATTAGATTAATTTAGGGTAGAAGATAGGCTTTTGCAAATGATTTGATATAATAGGGATTTATTTAATTCCTCTTAAATTAATTACCTTAGCCGTGTTTGATTTGATTTGATTGGCTTAGGTGATTAATAAAATTGAGTGATTAAATCACTTAGGAGATTAAATTTGATTTGAATGAAATATGTCAGTCGATTGAAGAGTTGTCTGAACATAATTGGGGGTATGATCACACTTAGGGAAAATAGGGTCTATGGTCAGAGCAGACCAAATCCAGGTGGTTACATTTTCCCCTCTTTGAATTGATGTGTGAGCAGTGCATTAAATCAAAGAAATTTTTTGATGTTGACTTCAGAAATTTTGACAATTTTGCTCACTATCGAACGAAATTCCTGATGAGATCAATCTCGTACTTGATTGAACTAAACTAATAGAATTGACTTTGAACTTGGTTGTCATCCAAAGGTCAATAAAATATCTTAAAGATGCCAATTATGAACTTGGTTTTCGTCCAAAGATTTATAATACTAATTTCGGACTTGGTTGTCGTCCAAAAGTTAGTAGGAAGCTGCCATGAGCTTAATAAAAATCATTTTAAAATGAGGAAACACAAGATATCTAGCTTATGAGAACCAAATATTTCTATCCAACAATTCTGACTTAGTCAAGGAAACTATCATGCCCCTATTTGTTTGATAATGAAGTCATTTTTGATGTTGTTTCGAGCAAAAATTTGATTGATGATAGTGTGATCATGCCCCCTCGGAAATGAAATCGAAGGAAAGAAATGAAATCCCTCTGTTGAAATGATGTATCAATTGCATGGAATGGATAGGTTATCATAGAGTAGAAGTGAAGAAATGGGGGTGTGTTTAAGAGTAAACATACAAGAACCAACTTAATCACATGAAAATGTGAGTGGTGAGACTAATAAAATGATGTCGGATGAAGATTTATGATGAAATGGGAAATTTGATGAATTGTTGGAACAAATGGTGCAATTCTATATTTTCAGGAGCTATCGCAAAAAAAATTTCTGCCATGAAAAAGGGATTTAATGCACCTATGCTATTGGTGTGGAAAAGTGAGCTTGTGAATTTTCTTCAATAGCTTCTTGCTTAAATCTGGTTTGAATGTCCAAAATTTCCTTTTAGGTATCTCCTTTGCTTTTCTCATTTTGCACATCATAGACCAGGGATTTGACAATGGAGCTAACCTTTACATTGATGGAGTAATGATAAATCTCACTTTAATTTTGTTCCCGATTGATCAGAAGAGGAACAAAATGAGTTTGTATTGCCTGGGAGGAGTTTCAAAATCCCTAAATAGCTCAAAAGGCCAATATATATCTCAAAAATTACCATTTTACTATTCATTTTCACTTTTATTCATAGCAAATATGAGAGCTATGTAGAGAAGATGGTGGTCCCTGTGAGGAAGCATCATTTTGAGCTCAGTCATCGTCAGCAGTGCCCAGTAGATTATGCACCTCTGGTAAGCACCCGCAAAACTACCTCATGAATTCTGCAATTTTGTTTTTTATGCATTTTTATAGCTTTTATAGCCCTTTGAAGTTTGGGTCACATCCGGGATTCTGGATCGCATCCTGTTTTCCCAAATTTCTGAGTTGCATCCAGGATTTCTTGAATCACATCTGGTTTTCCATATTTTGACTTATTTTTAGCAGAAAAATCCAGTTTATGTCATACCCTGTCTGTTCAAGATTGTACCCCATTTCTTGGGTCGCATCTGGGATTTTTGGGATCTCACCCTGCATTCTCAATCACATCCTATTTTTCTAGGATCGCATCTAGTAAAATAGATCACATCCTAAGTTTCCAGGATCACATCTCATTTTTGGACTTAGAAACTTATCTATTTTGAATTTTTTATCAGTTGCGGATCCTGAATTAGTTAGCTGATCTGATTCTGCATTTTTGTCATAGATAGAACATTGATTTATCTGTGTATTGCCAAAACAGGTTGATTTTTAGGTAGTTACATTTCGAGGCACATATCCAGGGCATGTGCTTGTATTGGCTGGACTTTTGTTAGCTAATGAGTAGGAGACAGTGGTCCAGTGTGGATTATGATCCTTGATTGGTTTACCTGATATAGGGGTAAATCGGGGGCTATTGACTGCTCTTGCTGAGAGATGGCACTCAGAGCACAAAACCTTCCATCTCATGACCTAGGAGATTACAGTGACTCTCGATGATGTATGGTGCATACTACGCATTCCCATTATGGGTCACAAGGTGCGCTTTGATTCGACTTCTTCTGTGGCGATTGGTGCAGCTCGTCGGTATTTTTAGGATGATACTATCGATCGGAGATACCTTTCTTGGGATTACATGTTCGATCATTATGATCGATTATCTATATATTTAGTAGGCTTGATTGGTGGCATCCTGATGCCAGATAGAGGACAACATGGTTTCCTCATTGGATGGGTAGACATGTTAGAGTAGATAGTCGTCTCGAGACAGAGATTTGCATGGGGCAGCTGCATTCTGACTCACATGTACCAAGAGCTGCACGAGATTGTCTACCACTATATTCTGAGTATGAATATAGGCATTTTGATTCTTCATATCTGGGCCTGGGAGCACATCCCAATGACACAACCCATAGTAGATAGGTAGCGGGCTCTTGAGTATCTGTATATTTATATGTATGCCGGCCTGATTTAGCAGCCCCATCTAGGAAAGGTAGAGTACTAGCGGAGACTTTTTGATGACATGACCAAGGTTGTATAGCAGCCATACTTAGACTATGAGGATTGGACCTCAAATGCCAGACAGGTTCCATTTTTGTTTCAGAGGAAGTACCTGATCAAGAGGACCAGATATATTGTAGAGTGGTTTGTTCATACCAGAGTCTTGAGACAGTTCGGTAGGCGATAGGGCAGGACACAGGATGTGACTGTATATGCTCGAATCTGTGATGAGGCACCATTGTGGGGTGACCAGCCTAGATATGAGACCGCCCATCAGGAGATCAAAGACATGGTCAAAGTTTATTAGGATCTGCGTCATGATGTTGTAGATGTAGGGTGTTCAGATGGGTACACAGCAGAGATGCTTCAGCATCCATTTTCTCAATTCATAGTTTTGGAGGAGGCCAATCCTCGTATAGATGACCCAATAGACTATGATCTTGATGATCATTCCACTAGAGGGAGAGGAGGAGCTCAGAGAGATAGGGGTTCTGGTAGACATGGAGGGAGGGACAGAGGCAGAGATGGAGGTAGAGATGGGAGACGTCCTCCTCTAGATGAGGGGGACGATGGTAGAGATGATAGGGGAGGTGGAGCTATGGGTGGAATTGCAGATGTGGCTACTGGCAGTGGGGAGGGTCGATGTACCTAATTTAGATTTATTACTCCTTGGATAGATCTAGGTCCTTTACTGACAGGAGATCAACAGAGGCAGCAACAGTAGAGGCAGCTTGACAGATCATAGGATAGACCATCAAGACAAGATTTTGGCAAGGGTTCTAGTAGAGATGGGGACCCACTATCTCAGTGCGAGCAGGAGTGAGAGCAGCTCAAGGCATGGATCACAGCATTAGAGGCTAGGCTGACTGTAGCAGATGCCAGGATCAGTGTATCAGATGCATTGCTTGCTAATAGGGATAGATAGCTAGAGAGACTTTGAGTAGAGAGAGACATACAGGCACGTACAACCACACACCAGGGACAAAGGGATACATATTATTATTCTCTTTATCATTCAGTGGTTCCAGGGGGACACAGAGTTGTCATTTTCACAATTGGCCCAGCAGTCAGAGGGAGCTATACCTCCTCCACCGCCATTTGTACCACCTCCTCCTCCTCCAGATCAGGGAGAGGGGGGAGCCAGAGCTAATGTTGTATTTTTGTTACACATATATATTGTATATCTGGATCCTTTGAGATCTCTCTTTTTGTACGATGACACTTTATATATATCTAATTCATCTTTATACTCTGATACTCTTTGTGGATACTTGTGTCATTTTGATCTGTACCATGTTTTTATATAGATATCTGATGCAGTTTTTTCTGATACTATGTTTATGAGTGCCATTTATTGTGATAGATTTGTTTACACATGTGATGTAGATTTATCTAGGTCTCATGATGAGTTAGATTAGATGATGACATCTTTTATGTGTTTTGATTTATCACTGATATAAATAGGTTTTAGATGATACTATGTAAATATGCAAATGGATGTTTTTGAGTTTTTCTTATGCAAGTAAAATGTATGGATGCACTTAGGATGTAAAAATAAAATGCATGAATGCTTTGTTTTTTTTATTTTTCCTCTATCTCATTTTATGAATGCAAAATGTATGGTATGGATGTGCAACGATATAGATATCAGTAATAGTAAATGGATGTAATTAACTTGGATTTAGAAGAAGAAAATAGAAATAATTTTTGAGCTCAAATTCCTTATGCTTATTGCTTCTTTCACAAATGCGTCATGCAATCTCTAAATGCAGCTAAATGCAAACTCTTAGGACTTGTTACTGATTGGCAGATTTTGGACATTTTTATCATCATTGGGCACTTTTCAGAATAGATACCACTTTATAGTACAACCATCACTAATATCCATTGATATTATGAAAGTATGAATACTATGTTTTATTGAAATGTCGAAAATAGACTTAGGTATCAAGGCATAGAAGCCAGGATAAGAAAATAGTCACCTTCCTTTTATTATATCAGATTTTGTGTAAGGAAAGATATTGGACCCATAATGACCTTGAAAATTCATATCCTTGGGTACATTATGCTTCGTATACCTTAGTGAGATTCTGAGTTTAGAAAATAGACAAGGAAATTGTTCCAACCTCAGCATAGTTTACACATAACCAATATTGAGATATATGCGGCTATCCACTCAGAGTGGAAGCTCTTACCATAAACATCTAAGCTAGGTAAAATTTATAGGATCATTTGGAACAATCACCATACGCAGAAAACCAAGAAAATGTTATGCCCCCTATCCTTGTGAATCTTTGTCTTTGCATATACATCATGGAGTAACTCGAAAGACATAACAACTATCAATTGTGAATCAATAAAATAAAATTTATAACTGCTTAGATGCCCCCAGTGAAAACATCATGGGTACATAAAAGAGTCATAATCAGACCAAGATCAGACTATGTCTAGGCAGTATTAAGAAATACTATTGATTCATTTTTCAAGCACAGTAGAGATTCAATAATCAAAAGTTTTGAATTCAAGCAATATGTGTTCCCTATCTGTGTATAACCTTCCTCTTGTTTGCAATCCAATGTAGGTCTTAGGAACATCGTTCATGTTAGTGAAATTTTTGTGCCATCTTTGTTTTGTGAGAGTGACAGTTTAGTGAAAGTATCAAGTATCATTGTGTCACGAGATAGAACATCCTATGATGACCTAGCAGATGCTACCTACCATGTTGGAAAAGATACCCCTAGTGCAAAATTGGCCTGATCCTAAGACAGAAACATAGACAAATCCCAAGCAAGGATAAGATTTTCGTAAGGAAATGAAGTCAACTTTTAGCATAGGTGTAATCGTGAAGGCTTAGTATCAGCAATGCATTGATAGATGGAGCGCAGAAAACAAGTGACGCCTGATTGCTAGGTTTTCACCACTCGGCAAGACCTTTTATTCTTTTTTCTACCAGGATGCCTTTTTTACCAGGTTGTCATCAAGGCACTTTTCTCTTTTTTCAATTTTTTTTTCTTTTTTTTCTTTTTTGAATGTTTTTGTAGTATCAAGGCACCTGTTTGCTAGGTTTTCACCAAGGATACCTTTCTTTAGGACTTTTTCCACTGTTTTGGAGTTTTCTTCAGGATCAATTTTCTGAATGTTTTTGGTATTTTCTGAGAACTATTTACTATGCAGGCTCTGCTAGCCAAACATCAAGCGTAGAACTGCTTCAAATGTAGAGTGTTGATAGGATCCGGAAGGATATCTCCTTCAGGTGTATCTATTTGATAGGATCTAGTCCCAAAAGTAGTAGTGATAACATAAGGTCCTAGCTAATTAGGTTCAAACTTTCCTTTCTGTTCTCTGTCGGGCTGGTTTTTAGGATTCTCCTTTAGGACGAGATCCCCCACTTGAAATTGGCATAGTTTAACCTTTTTATTGTATCCCTTGGACATGCGTGCTTGGTATACCTTCAGATGATCAAACGCATGTTTCCTACTCTCATCAAGTAGGTCTAAAGAATTCACCCTATCGATGTGGTATTGCTCATTAGTAACAAGACCTTGTAAAGATATCCGCAAAGATGGGATTTCAACCTAAATAGGTAATACTACTTCAGTTCCATAGACTAGGGCCAATGGCATGGCTCCAGTTGGTGTTCTGATGCTTGTTCTGTAGGCCCATAGTGTCAAATTTAGTTGTAGATGTCAGTCTCTTCCAGACTTACTTACAATTTGGTGTAGGATTTTGAGAATATTCTTATTAGATGCCTCAGCATGTCCATTACCTTGAGGGTAATAGATTGAGGAGCAATGTTGAGTAATGTGGAACTATTCGCAAAGGTCATCAATGTCTTGACTTTTAAATTGGCCCCCATTGTCTGTTACAATTGAAGAGGGTATCCCATATCTATAGATAATGTAGTTCAATATGAACATAGCCACCTATTTTCTAGTGGCTTTGATTAGCGACACGGCTTTGACCCACTTTGTGAAATACTCAGTGGCCATAATAATGAGCTTGTGTCCATTCGAAGAATTGGGATATATTTGTCCAACCAAGTCAAAGGCTCATTGCTGAAATTGCCAATGCATAATGAAAGGTATAAGTTCTCTGGTAGGAGCATGGATGAGATTTCCATTTGTTTGGCATTTATGACATATTTTGGAGAATTAAATAGCATCTTTTTCCATGGTAGGCCAGTAATAGCCTACTTTGAGTAGTTTCTTTGCTAGTGAAAATTCGTTTGAATGTGATCCAAATACACCTTCATGGACTTCTTTTAACGTGTGATCTGAATCTTCAAGTTCTAAACATCTAAGAAGCGTACCATTGAGACCTCATCGATATAAGTTATTAGTTATGAGGACATAAAGCAATTTTTTCCTAATCAACGCTCTTTTCTCATTTCTAGATAGATTGTTGGGAATAGTTTGGTTAGTGAGGTAAGCAATGATATAAGCATACCAAGATTGGTCTGGGGTGTTCAAAGCACAAATTACTTGGTATTCAAGGGTATCAAAGGTAGGATAGGATAGTTATTCGACCAAGAAGTCATAGAAAAATTGATGTTCTTCTAGTTGTAACAAGGATGCCAATGTAGCCATAGCATCTGCAACTTTGTTCTCTGTTCTGGGTATTTGCTGGAATTTGATGAAGATAAAGTACTTCTTTAGATCATCAACTAATTGCTTGTAGGGTGTCAAATTTTCATCTTTCCTCTGATAATATCCATTGACTTGATTGATAATGAGCTGGGAGTCACCATACATGTGTACCTCTACAATCTTCCACTCCATGATGAGCTTAAGATCGTTTACCAGTGCTTCATATTCAGAAATGTTGTTCGTGCATGGAAACATCAATTTGTAAGACTTGGGTATCTTGTATCCTTGAGGAGTTATGAATAGAACTCCTGCTCCAGAGCCTTGTTGCATGAAAGAACCATAAAATTACATCTTCCATGGGTACTCAGTTAGATACATAATGGTCTCATCAGGAAATTCAATCCTTAAAGGCTCATCATCTTGAGATGGTGAATCAGCTAGTTGATCTGTGAGGAATTGTCCTTTAATAGCTCTCTTGTCTACATATTCAATGTCAAATTCACTTAGAATGAGGACCCATTTTGCCAGACGTCCTATTAATGTTATTTTTCTCAAAAGTTACTTCAGAGGATTGATCTTAGCAATGAGCCTTACTATATGTGAGAGCATGTAGTGTCTCAATTCTTGTGATGCGAAGATGATTGCTAAGCATGCTTTCTCAATAATGTTGTAATTGAGCTCATAGGAGACTAGTGTTATACTGATGTAGTAAATAGCTCTTTCTTTCTTTGTTTCATCCTCTTGTGCGTCCAATACTCCTAGTGATGTAGCTGTAGCTGTAATATATAGGAGTAATGGCTTTCCATGAATGGGTGTCATAAGAATGGGAGGAGTAGCTAGGTACCCTTTTAATTCTCTGAAGTTGGCTTCACAGTGTTCATCTCATTTGAAGGTGACCCCTTTATGTAGTAATTTGGTAAAGGGTTGAGCTCTGTCAGCAATTTGTGACATGAACCTCCTGATTGAGTGAAGTATCCCTTGCAATGTCCTTATTTGATTGATGTTGTGGGGAGGAGTCATCTCTAGAATAGCTTTGAATTTTTCAGGATCTACCTCAATTCCTTTTTCTGAGACAATGAACCCTAAGAGCTTTCCTGATTGGACCCCAAAGGCACATTTCTTCAGATTGAGCCTAAGTTGAAATTGCTCCATATGATCCAATATCTTTCTTAAGTCAGCAATATGAGTACTCCTTTCTTTGGATTTGGCTAAGGTGTCATCCACGTAATATTCCATGTTTTTATGCATCATATCGTGGAATATAGTAGTAATTGCTCTTTGATATGTAGCACCAACATTCTTTAACCCAAATGGCACGATATTCTAGAAAAAGGTTCCCCATGCGCATGTAAATGCAGTTTTCTCTTGATCAGGGGCAATTTTTATCTGATTGTAGCCCGAGAAACCATCCATTAGTTAATACATTTGGTAGCCTGTTGTGAGGTCTATGATCATATCAATATTAGGAAGGGGGAATTCATCCTTAGGAAATGCCTTGTTTAAGTCTCTAAAGTCTATACATATCCTGATAGATTTATCAGATTTAGACACTGGGACCACATTAGATATCCATCCTGCCTAGGCAATGACTCTGATGAATCCATCTTTCAACAATTTCTCTAGCTCCTCTTTTACTAGCAATGCAACATGAGGATGCATCTTTCTAAGTTTATGTTTCATGGGTTTGATCCCGAGAGCTATAGAAAAGTGGTGCATTATCAATTTAGGATCCATTCCAGGAATATCTATATAAGACCATGCAAAGTTGATCTTCTTCTCTTTCAGGAACTCGGTGAACTGTGTCTTTTCCTCTTCTGACAAAGATTGGGCTAGGTGTACTATTTGAGGAACTTCAGTTGTGCCCAGATTAACTGGCTCTATTGGTTCTATCATAACTAAAGACTTTTCTTCAAAGTTCTCAGGGAGGATATCAAGAATCTCATCCTTTGGCGCATCTGAGAGGCTTTCACCATTGGATATGTCTTTTGTTTTTACTACTTTAGGATCTAACACTGCCACAATGTGTTTTTCACCGTCGGTCCCCTTTTTCTTTTTCTTTTTCAATTTTTGACTGAGAAAATTGATATCCTCCTATGACATGTTCATGCTCCTTGCATTGGTGGAAGAAGGGTAGGGTTCACAATCGTTTAGATAGAAATCCAAGGTGTAGTCATTGGGGAAGTCAAGGATAGGAGTAGGATCTATATTAGTCCAATCAATTAGGTCTGGATTTATCAAAGACAAGGAGTCAGACTCTAGGAAGGAATGCATTGCGTTAGCATCAAGACTATTAACTGACATGACATGTCCTGTTAAGTTAATTTCTTAGATGTTTAGATCAATAAGAGTTATATTGTCATTAAAAGAGTCATTTTTAGTTATAAGTGGACCAAACTCTAGTGACTCATCAGTAGAACTTTCATCATCATCTCTTTGTAAAAGGAGGCTTCTTTCTTGTTTCCTCTGAAGATCTTCTAGACTTATGAGAACACCAGTCTCTCCATCAGTTTAGCATACCACCCAAAAATAGATGGGAAAACATAGGTGGTAAACAGGTCTCTTGGAAACCTCCTGAGATTCTTAACCAAACAATACACCCAAAGTTGGGATATGATCTTTCCTCAGGTAGAATTTGCATTCATTAACTCCATGAAAAGACCCACCAGAAAGAATCCATTCCAAACAGTGTATGGACTGCATCCCAAAGGTCAATTGGATCTAGTAGAGTTTCCATTTGATTTCAAAGTTAGTGCACAAGGAGAGGAGTTAGCCAAAATAATCTCTAAAGTACAGACAAAAGTGAAAGAATCCCTACAACAATCCACCATGAAGTATAAAGCACAAGCAGACAAGAGGAGAAGAGAAGTTCATTTCAAATTTGGAGACAAGGTATGGGCATACCTGAGAAAGGAGAGACTCCCTAAAGGCAAATATTCAAAGATGCACATGAAAAAGACTGGACCTTGCAAAATCCTCACCAAGATCGGTGAAAATGCATATGAGATTTCTTTTCCCCCTACTTTAATGATTTCTCCTATTTTTAATATTGTAGACCTCACTCCTTATAAGTGTGTTGCAGACATTGTAAATGTGTAGGGATCACAAGTTGAATATGTTGGAGACTATGTGACAGATCTCCCACCAAGCAAGCAAGTGGAGTTAGACACCATTCTCAAAATCAAAGTCTTGAAGCAAAAAAGAAAGAACAAGTACATAAGTACTTAGTAAAATGGAAAGGACTCCCTCCAATAGATGCTACCTAGATGACTGAGGACCAGATCCAACAACATGGAACCACTGTTGAGCAGCTATCCTCAAGTGGGAACTTGAGTTCAAATCTCATGGGGAGTATGGTGCAGGAGCACCCTAACTGAACCAAGTGTTCCAATGGAACCTAGGGGCTCCTTAAAGGTCCTAAGAGGCCTTTAGTGATGATTAAATATTGGGTTAATCACTGGATCATCTTGTAAGGCCATAGTTCCAAGATTGGCACATTATGAGCCCTTGGTTAACTATGAGTCATTAATGATCCAAAACCCTAGGAATAGGTTATTTTTGAGTTTTTAATGTTTGGATCCACTAGGGATCACAAAAATAACATCATGACCAAGTTTGGCCACTAGATTTGCAAAATTGCAAAAAATGTAAAAGTTGCTGAAAAGTTGTCAAGCAACTTTTGAGCAAACTTAACAACTTTTTGAAAAACAACTCCCAAATGGTCAAAATAGTTCAAAATTGTCATGTAACCATTGTGAGTTCCTAAAAAATACCTTTCAGGTGGGTGGTAGGCTAATTATGTAATTTGGCATTCTGAAATTAATAAAATAACCATTTTATTATATTTCCTAAGAAATAGTCATTGTGTACGGTCGGGTACAGATAGAGAGACATGAAATTCTGAAACCAAGGTTTAGTCCTTTTAATCTTCTCCCATTTGGTTTTGGTCTCATGTGTTGATCATTTTTGGTTTGAAAGTTATAGAATTTACAAATTCACTGCCTGGATTGTAGGCCCTAAATCAGGGTTTCTAAGTAAATTTAGTGTATTTCCACTTTCCACAATGGGAATTCAATGACCCTTGGTGGAAATATTGTTCATATGATTCTCTTTGATATTCTAAAAAATATTTTCTTCAAGTTGCAGGGAAATGGCAATGATGTAATGCCCTAGCTGTATATCCTTATGTATGCACCTATCCATAATTAGGACAACACTCATAACTTTTGTTTGGGGATTGACTAGAAGCCATAAGTTAGAGGAAGAGACCTTTGTGCACACTCTCACATGACTAAATCATCAGTTTGGGCATTGGATGCATCTAAAAGACACTTGTAGTGTAAATGGAGGCCTAATTAGGGTTAATCAGTGGAGCAATTTAGTGTGGCATCCTGTCTTCTTCTCATTTCCAAGTTCTAGGGCTTAAGTATAAATTCCTAGGCCATAAAGGGTGTTTGAATCCCCAACTAGTTCATAGGGTTATGTGAAATAATCTCACTTGAGATCAAATTTCCCTCTGGAAAAGGCTACAAGCATAGTCTTGGGTTTGTGGAGCAACCATGGCATATGGATTGCACTTGAGTGAAAGAACCATTGGAACTAAATGTTAGGGACCTAAATAGACCATACCTACAAGCATAGGTCACCCTTGGTCCTATATGTCACTTTGGGGGTATTCTTGTGAATGAGGGTCATTTGCTTGTGAGACCAACCTTGGTAGTTGGTGTTGAAGGATTGGTGAAACCTAGTGATTAGGTTACCCTTGGGGTCTTGGGGTTGTGATAGCCTTAACCATGTCCTTCTTCCACACTTGTGATAAGTGTTGAGCATTTTGGCCTTGAAATTTGGTGATCGAGGGTACTTTTCCCTATTCAAGACATTTTCCAAGCTTCCAATTGCCCACTTTGCATCAAGTGGTATCAGAGCTATGTCTGCTCCTAAGGATGAGGATATTCCTTCAAGGGTTACAAACATTGAGTTAGAAAAGATGGTGAGAGAACAAAGGGCAGAAAATGTAGCCTTGACAAGGAGACTGCAAGAGTTGGAGAGCAAGGTAGAGTGGGGTAAAGAAGTTGCCTCTGGCGATGAATATTGGAGTGAGTCAGATGAAGACACTCCTAATTAGGATGTGGACATTCCTACAGACCAGAGACCCCTCATAGATGCCTTGAAGTCCATGGGGAGAAGAACCATGGAGGAGAAGTTGGATCTGCCAACTTTTAATGCAAATATGAATGCAGATTTGGCCTTGGATTGGATAGAGGCCCTAACAAGCTTCTTTTAGTGTGAGGAGATCCTTGAGAAGAAGAGAGTGAAAATAGAAATATACAAGTTGAAGGGAGCAGCCCTAACTTGGTGGAACTTCATCCAAATAGAGAGGGTGAAGAATGGGAAGAGTATGATCTCTTCATGGAATAGAATGATTGCATTGGTCAAGGAGACCTATGTGCTTGAAGACTATGGGTTACAACTCCATAGGAAGAAGCAAAGCCTAAAGAAGAAGGACATGGATGTGGACTCATACACCAAGGAGTTCCTAAAGTTATGTATGAAGAAAAATGTGGCAGAAGATGAAGAAGAAAAGTTAGCAAGGTATATGAATGGGCTTAAAGTATCCATTCAAGAGGAACTCAGCCTACACTGCCCTACCATAGTGAACAAGTGATATCAAATGGCACTCAAGGTAGAGTAAAAGTAGAAGAGAAAGAAAGAGTTTGGAAAGGGAAAGAGTAATGATAGTGGGAAGAAATTTAGAGGAAGAGGAACCTCTTGGAATAGAGGGAAATACAGTGGTAATAGCAGCAGGACCCTTGACCAAGGAGACAAAGAGAATAGTGATTCAAACTCAAGAGGAAAATATAGAGGGAGAAGACCCTTCAATAGGGGAAGAAAAAACACCGGAAGAGGCAATGGACCACTAAGGTGTTACTACTATAATAAGTTGGGACACCATGTAGGAAGATGCCCTAAGAAGAGGAACAATAACAAGCAAGGAGAAAGGAGAGCACAACTCATCAAAGAGGAAAAGAAAGAGGAAAATGCAAGGGACTTAGTACCAGAGGAAGGAAAATGCTTGATGATGAGACAAGTCTTCCTTCAAGTTCCACAAATCCAAGAACCTCCTCGAAGAAAGAACCTCTTTAGGACAAAGATAAAATGCAATGGGAAGGTATGTAACTTACTTATTGATTATGGCTCAAGTGAGAATTTAGTGTCTTGTGAAATGGTTCAAAACTAAATCTTCCTAAGAAGCCTCATTCTTTTCCTTACCATGTGTCTTGGTTAACAAAGGGTCAGCAAACTTTAGTCACTAAACAAGCATGGATAGAGTTTTCAATAGCAGATTTTAAAGATAAATTTCTCTATGATATTGTTGAAATGGATGCATCCCACATTATTCTAGGCAGGCCTTGGTAGTATGATGTTTATGCCACACACCATATTAGGAAAAATACCTACTCTATCACCAAGGATGGGAAAACATTCACCATGAAACCCCTGCCAGATAACAAGACTGAGAAAGAACCAACTATCATAACCATGGGGGAGAAAGAAATGTTAAATTTTTTGAAAGAATCTGAAATTGAAGCTTTTGTCCAAATATCCAAACTTAAGGATAATGTAAGGTCTGTTAGTGATGATCCCATACTAGATGAATTTTAGAAGTTACTCACAAAATATAGTGATGTCACTAATAGTGACCTACCCACAACCCTCTCTCCCCTAAGAGATATTACTCATCAAATTGACTTAATACATGGCTCCTCTTTGTCAAACAAAGCCCCATACAAAATGACACCAGTGAAACATGCATAGATTGCAAGGCAAGTGAATGAACTATTAGAAAATAAACTTATCCAAAAGAGTCTCAGTCCATGTGTCATCCCATCAGTTTTGGCCTCCAAAAAGGATGGAAAATGGAGATTGTGCACTGACAGAAGGGCCCTAAAAAAATAACAATAAGATATAGGCTCCCCATTCCAAGAATAGAAGGTCTTCTGGACCAATTAGGCATTGCTTGTTACTTTACCAAGATTGATTTAAAATCAGGCTACCATCAAATCAGAATCAAACCAGGAGATGAGTGGAAGATAGCATTTAAAACAACTGAGGGATTGTTTGAGTGGCTTGTTATGCCATTTGGCTTGAGTAATGCTCCTAGTACATTTATGAAGCTCATGAATGAGATTTTTATTGATTTTATTGGCAAGTTTATGGTCATCTACTTGGATGACATTCTGATTTTCAGTCATAGCAGAGAGGAACACCTTGAACATGTGGAACAAGTTTTGAAGAGACTTCATCAGCACAAGTTAGTGATTAACTTGGAAAAGTGTATGTTCATGAAGAAGGAACTTGTCTTCTTAGGTTTTGTCATCTCCTGAGGAACTACCAAAATGGATCCAGAGAAGGTTGCAGCAATAGTCAACTGACCTCCACCAAAGAACCAAGGTGATGTTAGAATTTTTCATGGTTTAGAAACTTTTTATAGGAAGTTTATAAAGAATTTTAGCCATGTATGTGCTCCTATGTTGGACACAATAAAAGGTGGAAAGAAGACTAAATTTGAGTGGACTAAGGAAGCAGCAGATGCTTTCCAATATCTCAAGAACAAAGTGGCACAATACCCAATCTTAGTACTCCCTAACTTCAAAAAGGTATTCATAGTTGAAACAAATGCAAGCAACTTGGCCATAGGTGCAGTATTGAGCCAAGAAGGTAAAGCCATAGCATTTTTATCAAAAAAATTGAATGATGCCAAGAAGAGGTACTCTACTTATGATTTAGAACTTTATGCAATGGTTCAAGCCCTAAAAAAGTGGAGACATTACTTACTCCCTAAGGAATTCATTGTTTATACTGACAACCATGCATTAAGCTTTCTAAACAGCCAGGAGAAGCTTGGAGTCAAACACATCAAATGGATGGAGCAGTTGCAAGCATATACCTTAAACATAAAGCATAAAAAAGGAGTGGAAAACAAAGTGGTTGATGCCCAAAGTAGGAGGATTGGATTAGTTGAGGAAGTTAAACTTCAAAGTGTAGGGATTGACTTCCTAAAACACTTATATGTTGATGATCTAGAATTTGCAGAATTTTTTGAGGTATGCACACAAATGGTGGGTAAATACCATACTAAGTTTTCTGATTTTCTGATTCAGAATGGACTCTTATTTAAAGGAGCCCAATTATGCATTCCTAAATGTTCCATGAGAACAAATATCATCAAAGAGAAACATCTTAGGAGAACATTTTGGAATAGATAAGACCACTGAATTAGTGAAAAGGAGTAATTTTTGGCCAAAGATGGGAAATGAAATCAGGAAATTTGTTGAGTCTTGTACTATTTGCCAGCAATAAAAGGGTGTATCCACTAACCAAAGATTGTATCAACCCCTACCAATTCCCTCTAGTCCATGGGAATCAATTTCAATGGATTTTGTCATGGGTTTTCCAAAAACAAAGCAGGGTTATGATAGTGTTTTTGTAATTGTGGACAGGTTTAGTAAAATGGTGCACTTCATTCCTTGCAAGAGCACAAATGATGCCTCTCATATAGCACATCTATTCTTTAAATAAGTGGTTAGGATACATGGTATTCCACAAACAATAGTGTCTGATAGAGATGTGAAATTTCAGGGTCATGTTTGGAGGACACTCTTCAAGAAGTTGGGCACAAATCTAACTTATAGTTCAACATACTACCCACAAACAGATGGGAAAATGGAGGTGGTAAAATTGGAAATTCAAGACGGGGGTTTGGAAACCTGAAAAAAACAAGTTAGTATTCTTCTTCCCCATTTTTCCAGCCTTGATGACAACCTACAAACACTAATTAAGTTGTCCAAAATATCAAAAAAAAAAAACTGGTTAAAGTGTTAAAGGTAAGAAATACAATCACAAAAAATTTCACTAGATGCGATCCAGGAAATGCAGTAAATGATACAGAAAACTAGATGCGACCTTGTGTTACCAGATGTGATCTTCAAGTTACCAGATATGACCCAGAACCAAAAATGACATAGGAAATCTCGGATGTGAGCCTCGATTTCTACGGTACGAGGGCGTATCCTAGATGTGATCTTCTGCTGCCAGAAATGACTCTGGACCTAAAAATAGGGAGGATAGATTAGTGAAAAATGGAGTTGAAATGAGTCCAAATCCAGAATCGAACCCCACAGTGGGTGCCAGAAATGTATGTGTGAAATATTGCACCTATTACCTAAGACACAACACTTCAATAGGTCATTATATTAGTGGAAAATATGGTTAGATGAGCATATAAAGCACTAAAATTGACCTATTTCTTTCTAAATAAGAAGAGTATGATAAGAAAAATAAAAACCCTCAAATTATGCTACTATCAGTGACATATACAACTTAGCATGAAAGATTTGAGTTAAAACAAACTATTTAATCATTAAGCAATGCATATTAACTCTAGAAATGAAGATAATAACAATGCCTAAACATGAAAAACTAAATGAAACATGAATCTATATAAATCCTAACAGCATAAAAATGCATTTTCTATCTAAAAATGAAGGCTGATTTGTGCTCAAAAACTCCTTCTATTTATAGAAGAAATGAGGAGAGAGAGGGGGACAAGGTTCATTAATGGAGTTGAAAAACTCATTAATGGGGTGTAAGAGGAATAAATGCCAAAGGCATTGAAGAGGCATGGGTTTAATGAATATGAATTAAATACAAGCATTTAAGAGGCATGGAGAGGTCATATGCATTAAATGTAATCATTTAAGAGGCATGGAGAGAGTTTGGAGTCAAGCTTGAGAAAGTTGACTTTCTCAAGTGGGTTGAGTTTCTAATCACACCTTAATGGAATGTGACATCATTAGGAGGTGGGTTAGAGTTGGATTAGGATTAGGATTAGATTTATCATGGGGTGAATAGGTTGGGATGGGTTTGAACCCAGGGTCAAGGTGGTTGAGATAGGTTAGGTTGAGGTGTAGGGGAATATTAATGAAATGAATTATATTAAATATATTTATTAAAAAATAGGAGTATTAATTATTTAAGATTTTTATTGCTTTAGATAATTAATTAGGACTATAGCCAATTAATTAGATTAATTTAGGCTAGAAGATAGGATTTTGCAAATGATTTGATATAATAGGGATTTATTTAATTCCTCTTAAATTAATTACCTTAGCCATGTTTGATTTGAAATGATTTGAATTAAATTGATTTGATTTGATTTGATTGGCTTGGGTGATTAATAAAATTGAGTGATTAAATCACTTAGGAGATTAAATTTGATTTGAATGAATTATTTCAGTCGATTGAAGAGTTGTCTGAACATAATTGGGGGTATGATCACACTTAGGGAAAATAGGGTCTATGGTCAGAGCAGACCAAATCGAGGTGGTTACAATACCATTCTTGCATCTAAATGCAATTGTATTTCTATTCTCTTGTTGGAATAACTATGGAAATTTGGGACTAAGAGGGGAGGGGTGAATCAGTACCAATTAAAAATTTCTAACTAATTTACTGATCAACCATATACTGCTCCATACTGATTTCCAAGTTCATAACATTGAAATTAAAGTAATATAAATCTTATAAAACATAATCATCAAAACATTCAACATAAGAACTCATAACACATTTATTTGATAACACATAAATCCTTGGTTAGAGGAAAAAACTATGGTGGGGATGACACTCACAACCTTCACTAACTGTAGTATAAAGGGTACTTGATTAGAGCTTACAAAGTTTAGCCATTTTGATATCTTACCTGGTTAAGAGTATAAAAGAATTGTTAGGTCTACCTGGTTAAAGGATTTTTACAATCTCTACACTTAGAGATGTACCATGTTAAAGGATTTACAAATATAATATTGGTTAAGATCTACCCAGTATTAGGATTTAAAGCTCTCAATACAATAGTATTAATAACTCAACAATGTATGTAATGTTGCATCAAATACAAATGTTGATCAGACTCTATATGCTCTGAAAATGTGTTACCTCAATCTCAAACTTGTAACACTACTCTGTTGTAGCTAAATCTCTGTTTGGTGCTCTCTTCTCTGCTCTTGTTCTTCATGTAAACAACTCCTTCAACTTCAATAACTTCAACAACTTCAGCAGCATCATCAACTCAACTCTCTAATTCATTCAAATATATAGGTGAGTTTTTGCCTCTTAATCTTATGTGTTAGGTACACTATAGGTTTCTCTTGACCATTAGCTCTTCTTTTCCTGCTCGGTGACCTTGTCACTTTTACCTCAGAACTTGTAGTTTTTCTTGGAAATGACAAACTTTCTTTTTCCATTTAATCTGCTCCTCAGATCTTGAATATGAATTATATCAATCATTGATCATATAAAAAATATCCTATGTGTCTGTAGTATCATAATTAATGTTATGACAATTCATTAAATGCATTAAGATCGCATTTTGAATCAACTGTATAACTCGGATGAGTAACTCTTCTAACTCGGTTGAAAAAACTTCAGTACTCGGTGACTACAAACTCGGTGTTCTTCATTATGCTCAGTGTAGTGTAACGCTTGGTAACTATAGATGCTTGATACTCTATCTTTAATTATTTTCACTTTACCAACTTTACTTATATGTATGACGTCACCGACTTTCTCAATGTGAATTACCGACTAGTCAAATATATGACTAACTCTCTTCACCAACTGATTCTTCTTGACTCCATGACTTTGACTTAAACTAATGACAAGAAAATATATTATAGAGATAACAATCTCCCCCTTTGGCATTAGTTGGGAATTTTTGACAAAAAATTTCAAAGTCATCAAAATAACAACTCCCCCTCAGAGTGTACTCTTATACATATGCAAATCTGCTCTTTCCTTTTTTCATTTTCACATATATACTTTTTAAAAAAAATTTAGATATATCTATCCCATACATATCTATCTATCCCCTCTTTTTTGACAGAAAGTTCCAAAAGTAAAACTTATTTATCAAAAAGATATTTATACCTCTATTGTATACTTGATATTATAGTCTCTCATGTGTCTCAAAGATTCTGAAGTATAACAGTATGATCGGTAATATCAGTAGCTAAGCCAACAATAGTGTCCAATGAGCTAACATCTGGAAAATTTACTAAGTCCTTGGCTTTCTTCAAGTGTGTTTGCATAGATTGGATGTGGAGAATGAGAAATGCTTGAAGTTAAAGCAATTCCAATCTAATATTTTTCTCTTCATGTCTCAATGAATGATAAACTCCCATGAGTTCTTGTATCTTTGAATAGTAAGTCAGGAATGATCTAGGCTCGATGGTTAAATCCTTAAGCTGCCTAGTCATCTCTTTCTCAACTGTTTCTTCCTTCTTCTTGATTTCATCATTAAAGTTTGAAATAATACAAAACTTTTGAAATAATGAAATGATGGATTTTAATTGTGCTTCAATTTCATAACATAGCTCGAAAAGAGTTACCTTGTCTACATCAATTTATTTCAATAAGTCTTCTATCAACTTCTTCTCCATGTTCTCCTTGTGAATCTTCAACATGTATTTGGTCATATCCTTGTTGGGTCCTTTAATATGTTGGGCTAGTTCTCCAACTTGGTCTAATAGATTTTTAGATTCATCAATTGTAGCATCAGGAACATTTTCCTGAAAAATCTCCTTCACATCTTCTAAGATTTCTACCGTCTTCTACTTTGCCAATAATTTCTCCTGTTTAGCCTTTTGAGCTACTAATTTTGCATATATAGCTAATTATTTAGACTTCATTTTGTTAGGGTCTCCCTTTGGTATGATAATAGGCTTGCTTAAATCAATAACTTGCTTCCTCTTCTTGGTATTCTTTTTCTAATTTATCTTTCTCTCTCCAGTAGAGCGTGTAGATCTTGATGCCTTAGTTGCATCTGGTGACTCGGTATTTTTACCGGCTATGCTTTCTTCTGCTTTGACTTCTTGTAGTTTCTCTTCTTCTTTATTTTTTTCCTTCTAAGTTTCTTCATTCTACGTTTCAAGATTTTATTCCTACAACATTTTATATTGTGTTTCTTGTACATTCTAAGATTTGATTTGATCAGTAGGAGGCTCTTCATGTTGTTGTCCATTAGTATTGGTTGGAAGAACCAACTCGGTGGTCTTCTCTTTATCTGCCTCGGTATCCTTATGTTCATCAGACTTTTCCTTATCAATGTCCATAGGTGGCTTGGTTGCTATGGTTTGTGTATCTGGTGTAGTGTCAGTAGCAACATCTTGTACTTTGGTGCAACTGAGTACTTGCTCAGTTATTGGTTTGATACTTAGCAATGATGCATTATCAACATCCATGCACTCAGTTTCATTTACTTATTCATCCATTACATCATCTTTTGATATTTGCCTTTCTCGATCTTCTTCCTCAGGTAAGTCTTCAATGATAATCTCTACATTATCGTTGGTAAGATCAATAGGATCTATTTTCTTTGTGCTTTCCTTTACCTGATTAGCAATGGTTTCTCCTTGACTATTTTCTGCTTCCTAATACTCGGTATCATCCAAATGAAATATATCTCTCCATTTTGCATCTATTTCCTTTGCAACTTGTAGACACCTAAATGTGATTAACATATCTAATCACTTTTAGCACCTTCTAGGACATTATAAACTAAGTAATTAGTCATTACCTAATTGATCTATGTTATCCTACTAGCCTGATTAATTCATCTAATTAAGCTATAGCCTGATTAATTATTGAATGGCAACCAATGGCCTAATAATTATTTAAACCCCATTTTCTCCTATTAGGTTGAATGGATGTATTTATTCATTTAGTTTAATTCATACTATCCTCTTGTCCTCCACTTGTGATTTAAGTAGTTAGTTCTATCATATTTAAGCACATGAATGGTAACCTTAACCCCTAACATAACAAATTACAACCACCTAACCCTGAGTTCTAACTCAACCCAACCCCTTCACACATGCTAACCCTCCTTCATTAGCTAATTGATCCTAATAAGCTAATTAACCCCTCCACTCATTCTCTCTCCTCCCATCACCATCTCCCTAATCACCCCTCTTAACCTATAACCCTGATCCTAATCTCCTCCTAAGCTTGTCACGTTCCTAATCCAAGGATTAGGAATTCAACCCCAATCCCAAAGTCAAACTCATGTCCCCATCTCTTACATCCCCAACCAAATGCATTAAACGCTCCCTTAAATGCCCTTCAATGCTCTTACATTCTTCTTCTACACTCCATCCCTAAAGTCTTCTCTCATCCCCTTTGCACATTCTCCTAAATAGTCACATTCCTCATCCTTTCACACCCTCTATCCTTGTGACACTTGTCACAATGAGAGTCATTTGGAGAAGCACAATCGTTGTTCTCTCTCTCTCTAATGCATCTTATCCACTCTTCAAGTTTGCATCTGAACCCTCCATTTTCTCTCCATTTTCCTATACAATAAACCTCATTCCTTCACAAATTATCATATTTTTTAAGAAGAGTTATAATGCAATTTTGAAGATCCAAATACATCCAACCTTGAAGCTTGAAGAAAATTTGTTGAGCATACATCCAAAACAATGGACAAATCTAAAGAAAAAATGGAGCTTGATTAGTCTTTTAGGAGGTTTGCACTCCTTAGGATTTATATGATTTTCAAGTTTTGTTTATTGTTTTAGTATGTATGTAGTGTTGGTCTATTGGTTATTGAGTTTTTAAAGTTCTTATTATTCTCCTTTTATAACTAATTTCATAGCTCACATTCTGGCATGCCTGGTGGGACCCACTTCACGTGTCCTTACTAATCTTCTAACATGTTTTTTTTAGTTTTTATGAGTTTGTAAAATTGCAGGTTTGAGGAGCATCTTGGAACAAATCTGACCTCACCATTGTGTCTAGATAGTCATTTCCATTTTAAATGACTATAAACTTACCTATGTCCACCCAAAATCAAATTTGTGGTAATTTATTTTTGCAAACAAGTCATTCGTCTTAGATGCGGATCGAGATAGATTACAGAGTTTGTTTTAAAAAATTTATGTTAGATTTTATGCCTAATTACCCCTATGTCATTTTGTATCCTGCAATCGAATCTTCAATTTAACCACAATAATCAATGAGATTCCAAACCTAACCCCCTATTACCAAACCCTCCACTCATTCCCAGCTCTGCCAACGCTCCTCCCTTCCCCTGCCTAACTTCCTCTGCCATCCCTATGCAGCCCTCACCCCTGTGTAGCCACACTACGCCATGCCCTAACTTCCACTCCTCACACTCGCTCACCACTCAACCTCCACCACCTCTGTGTCTCTCCATTGTAACCCTCCACCACCCACCTCCATCACTCCCTCCGCCTCCGCAGCATCCCCTCCCTCCATCCATGCATAACCAGCTCCTCTTGCACCCACAGCTCCACTACACTACCCTTCTCCCTACTTCCTCCCCACCCTCACTTCCAATTCTACTCCCTCTCCTCCACTCCTCCACCTCCAATCTTCCACTACTTCTTCCTTGAGCAGCTCCTCCGCCTCCGCTGGTCCCTCCACTTCCCCCTCCGCCCTCCGCTATGCCAATGCCCACCTCTGCTCATGTGCAGCTCAGCCCTCCCTCTGCCCAAGCCCCTCCCTTAGCCTCTTGAGCTTCTCCACCTATGCTACATTTGACACCCTCCGCAGCCCAGCTCCTCTATGCCACTCAACCTCCCTCTGCCACCCAATCACTACTCACTTTTCGCCACCTAGGCACCAACAAACCACCAATTATGTCTAGAACACTATTCTAAATTTGACATCCATCTAGATGTCATATAAAAGGGATTATTGACTTTCTGCGACATCCACACGGCTGTCAAACTTAATCTTGTAGAGTGATGATATCATCAGGGATAGCTAATTTTTAACCTTGCAATCCATAACAAGGCACTCTCACGGAAAGGCTCATAACTTTTGCATACAAGCTCCGTGTTTGATGATTCAAAAAGTGAAAAAAAGATGACTCGTAGGCCTTCTGATATTTTTAAGATACTTTATCAGATTCCACACATTTACAAATTGGGCTTAAAATGAACGCACACACTCTTGAATGACTTAAGGAAATTTACTCTAAATCGATGCAAAACAACACACTTACTTTTTGGCACATTAAAACTGACTAAATCAAATGCAATCTCAAATGTCCTAAAATAATTGAATAATAAAATCACACGCAATCTTGAATGCACAAGGAATTGAACCAAGCTATCAAACATCTCATTTTGGGCATAAAACTGAACAAGTTATCAAACACTCTATTTTTGGGTCCTAAAACTGAACAAGCTATCAAACACTTTATTTTTGGGTCCTAAAACTGAACAAGCTATCGAACATCTCATTTTGGTTTTTAAAAATTGAACAATCAAATGAACTCAATATTGAATGCTTGAAAATAATTGAACAAAGGAAAAGTACACTTTGCTTTGGTGCTCATAAAACAAAAAAACTTACGTGTTCATTTCTATCTTAGATCAAAACAAACATTGCCTAACTTATCAATGAATTAATCGTGTGTTTTGTGTCTTTGGTGTGCTTGCACAAATATTTTATAGAATGCAACCTCACTTCATGCACTATCCTCTCCCACTGGCTTTCATGGTCATTGGTGCAAGAGAAAGATGATTGTGACCATTTTAAATTTTCAATCTTCTTAGAGGGGCTTGTCTATAAGAAGCATGAGTCCTTCTAGAGAATGACCCCAAACCGGTAAATCCTTCGAGTATAGAAATGAGGCGCAGCCCAAAGGTCCATTTTACATCCCTTCAAGCTTGGGTGAGTCATGTTTGATGGTAGTCCATACTGGGTGAATATACCTAGCATAATGGCATGGTTAAACTAGGCTCTTAATTGAGTCATGTCATACAAACCGATTGCGGGGACTCCACGAAATCACTAGCAAATGATAAAATAGAAACCTGCCTGTTTCACCTCTGTAAGCTTGATAATTTATTGGTAAAGGAAGATAGTAACTTCCCCAAGAAGCTTGCACATTATTTCCACCTTCAATGTTTGGATTCAGATAATACAGCATCATGACTAGAGCCACGTATTCTGATTAGCTCTCATGTGTGTGCCTACGTATGCAATCAAAGGTTTTCAAGATAACCAGATCCTTAGGTAGAATTTTTTGTGTGTGTGGTGTAGGAGAACCCCCTAGAAATTGAAAACTTCTAAATCTTTTCACTCTTGATACATCCAATGTACCCTTGGTCCTAAGGAGTTTAAGAAATCTTATGGATTAGATGATTAGAGTTTGAGATCCAAATGTAAGACCTAGTTACAAGTTTTGGCCATTTATAAGCCACTTGGTACACTATGGTCATGGGATCAATAAATGTTTGTTTCTAGGATATTCTAAGTCTCTTAGGTTGTTTTTCAATAATTTGGTTTCCTTTTTAGGGACTAAAATTGTCTCATGAGTCAAAATTGCTCATTTCTAGCAAATTGCAAAAAGTTGCTCAAATGCAACTTTGCATAACATTAACAACTTTTAAAAGTTGCTTGTAACTCTCTTTCCCAATGGCTAGGTGGTTGAAAAACTATTGTAAATTCATTGAGGGAAGCCTTCATAGCCCTCACAGGCAGGTGGAAGGCATAGAATGTAATATTTTGGCTCAAATCAATAAAATAAGACTATTTTCCTGCATTTTGGTGACACTAGCGAATTGTACGTCCATGTACGGACTTAAAACTACATAAAAATAATTTTACCTGATTCTCCTATGAACTAGATATTTAATTCAATTGGTTTTAGGGAAAAATACCATCTACAACTTAATTTATTAGGTTTTTACTTACTGCAGCTCTGTTTGATCCCCATTTTTTAGGGTTTTGTATTGGTTTTCAATTTGGAAGTGTTTCCACCATGGGATTTGCATGACCTCTAGTGGAAAGCTTCTCTGTAATATTTCTTCCATGTTTTTGCAATTGGTTTTCATGCTAGTGCAGGGAGATGGCTGTTTGGATGAGCCTTAGGTGTATATCTCAATGTATGCACCAAATCTGAAAATACATAAATGAGCATAACTCCCGGGCAGCAGAGCACCAAGACCTATAACTCTAGATTTAGAGTTTTTTTGGCATCCCCTAAATGTTCCAATTAGTTTTAAAGAGAAAATCCATTGTTTTTGAGTACTTCCTTCTTTAACCAAGGCCTAATTAGCCCTTTAAACCAGTCTTCAAACCTTCGATTCTAAGCATGGAATAAGGTTTCAATCTCAGTGCTCTTAGGGTAGGTGTGTCTCAATAAAGGGTATTTTAATCTTAGATTCAATTCTAATGTTGTTTGGAAGTTTTAAAAGTTAAATTGACGGGTGTCTCTGGATAGGGCTACAAGCCTAAACTGCATTGTTTGGCTTTTGCATTGTAAACACTCCAAGTTGTTTGTTTGGGTGATTGGGATAGAACCATATGGTTACCCCCATGTTTTCTATGACCTCCACTTACCCTATGTGGCATTGTAAGCCTTGAGACCTTTGGGCACTTGGGTCATTATCATGGAATGGAGTCAATGTAAGTGTTGTTTAAACTAGTTTGTCAAGGTGTGAGTGCTAGGGCTTGTTACTCCTCAAAAGGAGTTAGGAATATACTAATTGGTACTTTTATCCCTACCACTTACATCAAGTGGTATCAGAGAAATGTCTGCTCTTGAGGATGATGAAATCCCTACAAGAGTTACAAACATGGAACTTGCAAGGATAGTGAGAGAACAGAAGGCAGTGAATGCAACACTAACCAAGAGGCTTCAAGAACTTGAGAACAAGGTAGAGAGGGGAAGAGAAGACATGTCTGGTGGTGAAGAATGGATTGAAGAGGAAGATGACACCCCTGATCATGATGTTAACATTCCTGCAGACCAGAGACCCCTCTTCGATGCCTTGAAATCTATGGGGAAAAGAACCATGGAGGAGAAGTTGGATTTACCAACTTTCAATGGAAAGATGAATGAAGATTTGGCCTTGGACTGGGTTGAGGCCTTAAAAAGCTTCTTTGAATGTGAGGACATTCCTAAAAAGTAAAGGGTAAGGATGGCAAGATCCAAGTTAAAGGGAGCAGCCCTAACTTGGTGGAACTTCATCCAAACAGAGAGGGTGAATAATGGGAGAAGTATGATTACTTCATGGAACAAGATGATAGCATTCATCAAAGAGACATATGTACCTAAAGATTATGGGGTGCAACTCCATAGAAGGAAGCAAAAATTAAAGCAAAAGGACATGGATGTACGCTCATACACTGAGGAGTTCTTAAAACTATGTATGAAGACTAATGCAGCAGAAGATGAGGAAGAAAAGCTATAAAGGTACATGAATGGCCTTAAGGTATCTATTCAAGAAGAACTTAGCCTACACTACCCTACATCAGTAACCAAAGATTATAAAATGGCACTGAAGGTAGAGGAGAAGTGGAAAAGAAAGAAAGAATTTAACAAGGGAAATAATAATGATGGTGGAAATAATTTCAAAGCAAGGGGTACCTCTTGGAATAGAGGACAATACAGTGGTAGTAGCAGCAAGACCCTTGACCTAAGCTAAGGAGATAAATAAAATGGTGAACTAGACTTTAGAGGAAACTTCAGAGGAAGGAGACCCTTCAATAGAGGGAGAACAAATGCAGGAAGGGGCAATGGACTTCTAAGATGTTACTACTGCAACCAACTTAGACACCATGCAGGGAGATGCCTTGAGAAAAGGAACAACAATAATCAGGGAGAAAGATGAGCACAACTAATTCATAAAGACAATCAAGGTGACAATCCAAATCCTAGAGACCTAGAACCAGAAGAAGGCACAAATTTGATGATGAGGCAAACATTTCTACAAGTACCATAGTCCGTGGAGCCATCACAAAGAAAGAATTTGTTCAAGACAAAGATAAAGTGCCAAGGAAAGGTATGTAACTTCCTTATAGATTCTGGTTCAACTAAAAATATGGTTTCTAAGGAAATGGTGCAAAATTTAAATTTGAATAAAGTTCCCCATCCTTGTCCTTATCATGTATCTAGGCTCACCAAAGGGCAGCAAACTTTGGTAACTAAACAAGCATTAATATAATTCTCCTTAGGTGACTATAAAGACAAATTCTTGTATGATGTCATTGAAATGGATTCTTGCCACCTCTTGTTAGGAAGGACTTGGCAGTATGATGTGGATGCCACACATAACTGCAGAAAAAATACTTACGCCATTGTGAAAGAAGGAGTCACCTATACCATGAAGCCGTTTCCTGATCAAAAATCAAACAAAGAGTCCACTGTTGTAGTCATTGGTAGAAAGGCAATGGAAAAGACATTAAGGGAATCAGATAATGAAGGGTATGTGTTGGTTTTGAAACCCAAGGACAATGAAGTCTACAAAAAGATAGAAACCATACCAAGTGAAGTCAAAGAACTACTAGATAAGTATAGTGATGTGACCACAAATGAACTACCCTCTACCCTCCCACCCTTGAGAGATATTACCCACCAAATAGACCTCATGCTGGGTGCTTCTTTACCCAATAAGGCACCCTACAAGTTTACCCCTAATCAGAATGTTGAGATCTCAAGACAAATCAAGGAGATGTTAGAAAAAGGATTGATACAAAAGAGTTTAAGCCCATGTGTTGTCCCATCAGTCTTAGCACCCAAAAAGGATGGAAAATGGAGGCTTTGCATAGATAGTAGATCCATAAACAAAATTACAATCAGATATAGGTTCCCTATTCCAAGGATAGAGGACTTATTAGACCAACTTGGCAATGCTTGCTATTTCTCAAAAATAGATTTAAAATCTGGTTACCATCAAATCAGGATAAGGCCAAGAGATGAGTGGAAGATTGCCTTTAAGACCACTGAAGGCTTATATGAATGGCTTGTAATGTCATTTGGGCTAATCAATTCCCCAAGCACATTCACGAGGCTCATGAATGAGATTTTCTCTGATTTTATGGGAAATTTTGTTGTTATTTATCTTGATGACATTCTAATTTTCAGCAGTAGTAGGGAGGAACATTTAAACCACTTGGAGCATGTGTTGAGAAGACTTCGTGATCACAATTTGATCATCAATTTGGATAAGTGTACATTCATGCAAAGAGAACTCACCTTCTTGGGATTTTTCATATCCAAAGGAACCTTGAAAATGGACCCAAGCAAAGTAGAAGCAATTGTGAATTGGCCACCTCCCAAGAACCAAGGTGATGTGAAAAGTTTTCATTGTCTTGCTACATTTTATAGGAGATTTATAAAGAATTTCAGTCATGTGTGTGCTCCAATGTTAGACACAATTAAAGGAGGTAGAAAAACTAAATTTGTTTGGACAAAGGATGTTGATGATGCTTTTCAGTACTTGAAAAATAGGGTAGCACAATATCCTATCCTAACCCTACCTGATTTCAACAAGGTTTTCACTGTGGAAACGGATGCAAGTAACCTAGAAATTGGTGTTGTTTTGAGTCAAGAAGGGAAAGCTATAGCCTTCTTATCTAAAAAGTTAAATGATGCCAAGAAAATATATTCTACTTATGATCTTGAATTATATGCAGTAGTGCAGGCCCTCAAGAAATGGAGGCACTACCTCCTACCTAAGGAATTTTTTGTCTAAACTAACAACCATGCTCTAAGTTTTCTAAATTCACAAGAGAAGCTTAGTGTGAAACACATCAGATGGATGGGGAAATTGTAGTCCTATACCTTCACAATAAAGCACAAGAAAGTACAAGCAAATAAAGTTGCAGATGCCCTCAGTAGGAGAGTGGTTTTGGTAGAAGGAGTTCAGTTTTCAAGCATGGGAATTGACCCTTTGAAACACCTATATGCAGATGATTCAAATTTTTGGGAAGCATAAAAGGTTTGCACTACTCTCTCTAGCAGATATCATACTGATTTTACAGAATATTTAATCCAAGATGGACTTTTTATTTAAAGGTGCCCAACTTTGCATTCCAAAATGTTCTATGAGAACTAATATCATAAAGGAAAAACATTGTGGGGGTATGAGTGGTCATTTTTTCATAGACAAGACCATAAGATTAGTAAGGAGAAGCTACCATTGGCCCAAGATGACTCTTGATGTTAAGAAGTTTGTTCAGTCTTGTACAATTTGTCAACAAGCCAAAGGAGTCACCACAAACCAAGGACTCTACCAGCCTTTACCAAGACCTTCTAGGCCATGGGAGTCAATATCAATGGATTTTGTCATGGGTTTATCAAGAACCAAGCAGGGATTTGACAGTATTTTTGTCATTGTGGACATATTTAGCAAGATGGCACACTTTGTCCCTTGCAAAAGCACAAATGATGCTTCTCACATTGCACAACTCTTCTTCAAGGAAGTAGTTAGACTTCATGAACTCCCAAAGACTATAGTTTCAGACAGGGATGTTAAGTTCCAAGGACACTTTTAGAGGACACTTCACAAGAAATTAGGTACAAATCTGACATACAGTTCAGCCTATCATCCCCAAATGAACGGTCAAACAGAAGTAGTCAATAGATCCTTGGGAAATTTATTAAGATGTCTTACCAAGAAGCACTCCCAAGGTTGGGATGTAATCTTTCCCTAAGAAGAATTTGCCTTTAATGACTCCATCAATAGATCTAGTGGAAAAACTCCTTTCCACACAGTTTATGGAGTGCATCCTAAAGGACCATTGGACCTTGCTGGCCTACCTTCTAATTTTAAAATCAGTGCTCAAGGAGAAGACTTTGCTAACTTCATTTCACAAGTGCATAAAGAAGTGAAACAAAAACTAGAATACACCACTCTCAAATACAAGGCAAATGAAAATAAAAGGAGAAGAGAATTTCATTTTCAAATAGGGGATAAGGTATGGGCTTATCTTAGACTAGAAAGACTTCCTAAGGGCAGGCATACCAAGCTTCATATGAAGAAAATTGGACCATGTACAACTCTACACAAAATGGGTGATAATGCATATGAGATCTCTCTCCCTCCCACACTTTTTATTTCTCCTATCTTTAATGTTGCAGATCTTACTCTTGTTAAAGGTGATGTAGGTAATTCTAAGATCTAGACAAATGTTAATGACTCTTTGGATGATACCTATGTAACCACTCTTCCACCAAGCACACTGGTTCAATTAGACAAGATCCTTGCAACCAAAGAATGGAATAAGACTAGAAATCATGCCTATATGCAATATTTAGTTAAGTGGAAGGGGCTTCCTGATATAGATGCCACTTGGATGACAGAGGACCAGATCAAAGCCCATGGATCAACCTTAGATCTCCTCAACTCAAGTAGGAACTTGAGATCTAATTCTCATGGGGAGTATGGTGAAAGAGCACCCCCTAGAAATTGAAAACTTCTAAATTTTTTTACTCTTGATACATTCAATGTACCCTTGGTCCTAAGGAGTTCAATAAATCTTATGGATTAGATGATTAGAGTTTGAGATCCAAATGTAAGACCTAGTTACAAGTTTTGGCCATTTATAAGCCACTTGGTACACTATAGTCATGGGATCAATAAATTTTTGTTTCTAGGATATTCTAAGTCTCTTAGGTTGGTTTTCAATAAGTTAGTTTCCTTTTTAGGGACTAAAATTGTCTCATGAGTCAAAATTGCTCATTTCTAGCAAATTGCAAAAAGTTGCTCAAATGCAAATTTGCATAGCATTAACAACTTTTAAAAGTTGCTTGTAACTCTCTTTCCCAATGGCTAGGTGGTTGAAAAAATATTATAAATTCATTGAGGGAAGCCTTCATAGCCCTCACAGGTACGTGGAAGGCATACAATGTAATATGTTGGCTCAAATCAATAAAATAAGACTATTTTCCTGCATTTCGGTGACACCAGCAAATTGTACATCCATGTACAGACTTAAAACTACATAAAACTGATTGTACCTAATTCTCCTATGAACTATATTTTGAATGAAATTGGTTTGAGGGAAAAATACCATCTACAACTCAAGTTATCGGGGTTTTACTCACTGCAGCTCTATTTGATCCCCATTTTTGAGGGTTTTGTATTGGTTTTCAGTTTGGAAGTGTTTCCACCATGGGATTTGCATGACCTCTAGTGGAAAGCTTCTTTGTAATATGTCTTCCATGTTTTTTCAATTGGTTTTCATGCTAGTGCAGGGAGATGGTTGTTTGGATGAGCCCTAGGTGTATATCTCAATGTATGCACCAAATCTGAAAATACATAAATGAGCATAACTCCCAGGCAGCAGAGAACCTAGACTTATAACTCTGGATTTAGAGTTTTTTTGGCATCCCCTAAATGTTCCAATTGGTTTTAGAGAGAAACTCCATTTTTTTTAGTACTTACTTCTTTAACCAAGGCCTAATTAGCTCTTTAAACCAGTCTTCAAACCTTCGATTCTAAGCATGGAATAAGGTTTCAAATCTTGATTCTCTTAGGGTGGGTGTGTCTCAATAAAGGGTATTTGAATCTCAGATTCAATTCTAATGTTTTTTTGAATTTTTAAAATTTAAATTGACTGGTGTCTCTGGATAGGGCTACAAGCCTAGACTCCACTGTCTGGCTTTTGTATTGTAAACACTCCAAGCTGTTTGTTTGGGTGATTGGGATAGAACCATATGGTTAGCCCCATTTTTTCTATGACCTCCACTTACCTTGTGTGGCATTGTAAGCCTTGAGACCTTCTTTGGGCACTTGGGTCATTATCATGGAATGGAGTCAATGTAAGTGTTGTTTAAACTAGTTTGTCAAAGGTGTGAGTGTCAGTGCTTGTTACTCCTCATAAGGAGTTAGGAATCTAGTGATTGGTCCTTTTATCCCTGCCACTTACATCAGTGTGCATGCGACATTACAAACCTTGTGAAAAACAACTCTTGAACATACACAATCTAAAGGTCTTGAAGTCCTTTTGCCAAAGAGATCAATGTTTGTATGCTTCTTGCAAGGTTGATTTGCCTCTTACAAGACTGTTTTCTCAAAATACCCAAGATAGTCATTTGTTCCAAAAAATCATCCAAAACATCTTTCAAACTGAGCTCATGTCCAATTTCATCAAGCATAAAAAAGTGACGTCTCCTTTGCCTCCCATATGCAGAGAACAGAAGAACGCAACCAGAGAGGTCAAGAAATATCAACATATCATTGCATCCATTGAGACAGAAAACTATAAGCGTGGAGAATATGAGAAGGTCCTTTATAATTGCAAGGTTGCCCATTTCTGGAACAAGTACCATTTGAACTTTACCTTCATAACATTTGAGCAATATGATTAGCTTCCTCATCACCCATTCCTCTTCTTAGATCATGTAGCATGCATTTTAGGACATCCTTAGTCATCATCCTTAGAATCACATCACACACATACAAGCATAATCCAACCCAATAAAAATTAATCATATCCAATCTTAGTCAATCCTAATCAAATCCTACTCCAACATCCTAATCACCCTAGAAAGTGTATCCCTCACTTGGTGTTACATCCTTTTAGAGTTTCTTATCCTACATCCTAAATCAAATCAAACCATCATCTTAGGTACCCTTAGATGACACACTATTCTAGGATAGCCCCCTTTGTCATTGCAACCTCATCACCTTGAGAAAAATGTTGGTTCACATTGATACATAATCTTGTCCCCTGAAGACCACAAGTCTTTCCTAGGTAGACCAATCATCATCCACTTGATCCTGCCTTAGGGAAGCAACCCTTGAATCTGTCTTTTCACCAAGACATCCTTACTCTTTTTAAAAGCCATCCTTAGCCTTATAGGAGCATCCCCTTCATCGTAGGTGCATCATCCTAATCTTAATCTGAGCATTGTCATCATTAGTTTCTTAGGACAATCCTTACATTTCACATCCCTTTAGCGCATTCATTTCATGCCACCCATCACGTGATCCACTAAGAAGAGGAAAGACATGGACTAAAATCAAGTAGCTAGCTCATCTGATCTAACAATTGATCATATAAACACAATGGTTTCATTTAATCCATAATAGAACACACCTATCCAACACATTTGGGTAGACACAAGTGAAGTTCCTACTCTGAGTACTATAGAGACATTCATGAATCATCTGGGACATGTTCACATGGTGAATGCCATGATTGGACAAAACAACCACCATATACTCATAAACATTCAACAAAAGGGAATCCAACAACCACCTTGTCTTATACCAACACTAATCACACGACCTATGGCACTCCCAAGGGAATTTCCTCATCCCATCAGAAACAAAGTTGTTGATCCCCTTCATCAAGCTCTACAGGTGGGAACTCTTATCTCAAAAATCATGCAACCTACCATTTCACCATCCATAGTGCATGCTACACCTCAATCTACCCCTTTCCTAGTCATGGGAGCCCCACCTCCTAATCCACCATCAACAACACAAGAAATACCTCCCATCGCTACTCAAGCACCTACACATATCCAACCCATAGCTACTCCACCCTCACAAGAATTCCCTTCATTTGTTGCATAATTCCCACTACCAGTCAACACTCAGCAAGCTAGTGCTCCACTAATCACCGCTCAGCCTATTCTAAATCCATCTTCCTAGTTCATACCCATAGAGCATGCAAACCATTAGCACCTCAATGCCATCATCTATTCCATCTTTCATCCCAACATTTCACTAGCCACAAACGCAGTTCACCACTAGCATTTTGCTCATGAATCATTACAACCAACCCCTAATTTTGCAAGGGCCCACTTTACCCACCCAGCCAACAACACAATCACAGCATATGCTAGCACTTGTTCTGCAAGCACAATTCAACACAAATCCTTCACAATAAGTTCCTCAATTTGGTCCAATAGAACAAGGTTCTCTATCTTCCACTTGGAACTACTCACAAGCTGCCATGAAAGCCTTGGGCATACCCACATAGACGCATATCACCAATCCACCTACCTCTCAAGCACAAAAAACATCTACCCATCCCTTGTCCACTACATAATCTATCATCCAACCCATTCAACAGCAAAAACCCCAGCAATCCTAGCAAGAGAGCACAAACCCATTTGCATCCCAAGCGCAACAAAAACAACTCAACCCCATTGTAGCTACACAACCTACTGACCAACCTATCCAATAGCAACCATAGACACAGGGGGAAAATCCCCTCATCACACAATTACTGCAGCAAATTGCCAATCCTTTTGCTACCGCACAACCCACTGTCCAGCGTACTCAGTAATAGCAATCCAAATTCACTAACTACCTAGCCATTCCATATTTTGTTGCATCACAAGGTGTTCCACCACTACAAAAATCTAGTATCCCCTTCAACACTAGTTACTTCACCATAGAAACTGGGGGAATTCCACTGCAAAATACCTATTCTCCATCCTTCGGTAGTATAGCACCACCACCCTATGCAGCCACGCAGCAGCCTCAACCCACTTATCCAACACCACAGAAAATAGAGACCTACTTCCAGCAGTTAGAACAACCGCATCAGGCTTTGCCACCTCCTCCACTGTAATATTCCTCTCAGCCGTGGTTCCCACCATAAAAGCCCATTTATGTTGACCATCACCCTGCATATCAAACACCACAATACCCTCTACAAAACCCTATGTATTCACCCACTCCATTTGACCCATACATGACAAGCGTGATCAACATGACAGGGACTAACAAACCCCCACCAGTCAACCAAGAATGGGAAGAAATGAAGAATACTCTCAAAGAGCTACGAGATGGGACTGAGACAAAGGCATTCAAGTTTGAGGACATATGTCCCTATCAATTCTATCAATCCATCAAGAGCATCCCCTTTCCTAAGCACTTTGAAACACCTAAATTTGACAAATAAGAAGGAAAGGGAGATCCAGTCAGTCATATCAAGGAGTTCTATATGGCATGCCAAGAAGTGGCTTACAGTGATAACTTCTTTATGCAACTATTCCCTAAGAGTTTGGGAGGGACCATTCTTGAATGGTTCTACAACATCCCCTATGGCACAGTGTCCACATTTCCAGAGCTATCTAAAATGTTTGTAGCACAATATGCACACAAAATTGAGAATGAACTCTCCCTTCTAGACCTGTGCAACTCCAAACAGAAAGGAGGAGAGAGCTTAGCAGACTATCTTTAGCGCTAGCAAGGGCTCACCATGAGATTATCTTATCAACCCCTAGAGAAACACCTCATCATGATCTTTATAAACAATCTCCATCCTAAACTAGCCTATCACATGCGCTTGAACGACATACAGACGTATCAGGATATTAGAGGAAAGGGCATGGATCTTGAACGGGGTCTTATAGAAGATGGTGCCATAAAGCACTACAAGGAATCAAAACCTGAAAAAAATAACAATGATCACTCATGATATTGGAATAATAAAAAAAATGTTGTAACAGATGGAGCCATAGACACTAAACATGTCCATATTGTCATTGCAGGTCCTCAAAAACCCACCCATCATATCACCAACAACACTACCAGCAGAACATACCAGTGCAGACCTACCAGCAACCACAATATCAGTAAGTACCACCTCCCACACAATATCAACAAGCACCACCTCCCCCATCATATGAGAAAGCGACACAACATCAAGCAGCACAACAAAAAAACACACACCCACAGCAGGTTGCACAAACCAACTATCAGCACAACTATCAAAATCCCCAAAACTAGACAAATGCAATATCAGTCTAGCAAGGACAGAATAGACCGCACAAAGATCAGTATGCACCTAAATGCATGTTCACTCCCTTGGGTGAACCTGTCGATGTCATATTCCATAGAATGGCTAAAGCAAACCTGATTGTGTACCCACCACCAATGCAACCTTTCAGGGACTCTTCTCTTAAACCAAAATGGTATAAGGACAATGAGTATTGTTATTATCACCATGTTACAAGACACGCTACCATCAAGTGCATGAAATTTAAGCACTATATCCAAGACCTCATTGATTGCAATGAAATTGAAGTAGATTCTACAACCAAAGCCTCGCCCAATAGTGATATGAAAATATACCAATATGTGTTCCCTAACCATGGCAACAACAAGGGACCTACCAACACAAACACTACTTAAAAATCCAATCAAAGTAAAGGCAAACAAGGAGACAATACCAGTAATAATGCTACAGCCTATGTTGATTTTGGCAGCTTAATTGGTTGCATATCCCAGGTCGAACCGCTGGTAAATGTTATCCATGTCAAAGGCACTGATACCAACTATGTAGTCACCACGCATCGGTCACGAATCTCTGTTGCTAGTGCTAGTACTGCCTCATCCTTTGGGGCACAATACAATCTATTGGAACATCTAGGGAACATACCCACCCAAATATACATCCTAGATATCCTTCGTACATCACCCAAACATCGAGAAATCCTGAACAAAGCTCTCCAAGAGTCTTGTATACCCAACAATATCGACACTAGCCAATTCTAAAACCTTGTTAGCCACTTGTCCGCTTCATATGAAATATCTTTCAAAACCTTGGACATACCATATGTTGAGCTCGATCACAGTCTCCCCCTTCGCATTGTTGTCATGATAAAAACACTTTTCCCATCAAACAGGTCACGATAGATAATGGTTCAGCCTTGAATCTTTGCACTTGGAAATTCGTTAAGTAACTGGGATACTCTGAGGCAGATATACTGAGTGACATCATCACTATCAAAGTATACGATAATCTAGAATGCACCTTAGAAGGCACAATCACCTTGCCTATCCAATTGGGCCTAGCAGTACAAGAAACAACATGCCCTATGGTCGATCTTGACCTCCCATACAACATCCTCCTTGGATGCTCATGGATCCACTCTATGTAGGCCATCCCTTCCACCTACCATCAATGTTTCAAGTTCCCCCACAACCGAATTGAGATCACCATCCATGCAGATCCCTAGCCCTTCACATGCTGTCATGCATTGGAAGCCTCCTATCCACATTCAAATCATTGTCCCAGAACTGACATTGGCACATCCATCACCAGTTCCTCTTAAGCCCTTCCTGATCCAAGCACCATTCTTTCATCCACTCTTTCCACCATCAAGATCAATCACCAAGGCTACGGAGAATATGGCCTTACTGATGATTTTTCTATCGAAGCCCTACCAGCATATCCACATACTCATGGGCATCCAACTTGTCACATAGCACAGAAAGAACCTGATCCAAAATAACTGGGTTCTACTACCTTTCTTTCCCATAGCATTCTGAATGGCTAGGAACTGGCACCTGATATCACCAACTGGCTGTACAAAGATCCCACACCTCCTGAAAGTGGCCTCCTTGATCATTTCAAAGGAAAATATCCCTCTACCCACAAATTGGTCACTGAAAAATGGAACTGTCAAGGAGGTAGACTAGGCCCCGAAGAACAAGGCATGAGAGCTCCTATTGAGCCCTTTAAAATAAAAAGAAACATTGGTCTAGGATTTGAACATGATACATTTGGTTGTGGCCATAACATGACTAGGGGCACTAATGAAACCAATCTAACTTATCACATTTTCCTGGGTAACATACAGGAAATCAAAGACATCCTGGAAGAGAAAATAGTGAGAGCTTATGATGATATTGACGATGACATCTTCCTTGGTAATGTTGTCCTCTGCCAATTATCCCTCAATCTCATAGACCTTCCCCTCATCCATCCAAAACTCATAGACTAGGACAAACCAAGTGTCGTCCCTATGGACGAGTTTGAAAGCACTACCACGCTCCTAAGATTCATGTGAGAAATAGATCAATAGCCAGACTAGGGGCAGTCCCCTACACATGTATACAACTTGGACCCTGAGGCATACTTTGGGGGAGAGGAGGTCTTCAGCATAAAAATTGAAAATCAAAAGAAAAAATAACAAATTGGATCTCTTAGTGAAAACCCTTCTGGGGCGCTATCTGATCAGAAAAAAGTAAAAACAAAGGGTGTATCTCCTGGTGAAAACATTTTTTAGGTTCTAGGAGAAGGAGATTCTCCTCTCCATGTTTTCCATGATTAAAGATCAGAACAGTCATCCATCATCATTTAAGAAACCAAACCTATCAACCTAGGTATAGAAGATCAGCCTCGGCTCACTCACATTGCAGTATCATTAACAGAGGGAGAATAAATGGCATTCATAGATCTTCTTAGAGAATATCCTAGCATATTTGCATGATCTTACTCTCACATTCTTGGGTTAGACCCAAAACTCATGGTGCATCACTTATCAATGGATCCAAACATCAAGCCAGTCAAGAAAAAACTTTGCAAGATGCATCCTAAGGTAGCATTGTTGGTCAAAGAAGAATTAGAGAAAATTTTACAAGCTAAGATCATCAGAGCAATCAATTACTCAGAATAAATTTCTAACATGGTGCCAGTCTCCAAGCCTGAAAACTCAATCAGAATCTTTACAGACTTCCATGATCTCAACAAAGCATGTCGTAAGGATGATTTTCCATTACCCAACATAGATATGATCATGGACCTCACAACCAGACATGAGATGTTGTCTCTCATGGATGGATTTTCAAGATACAATCAAATTTGCATCATAGAAGAATATCAACACAAGACAATGTTCACAACCCCATGGGGAACCTTCTATTATAACATGATGCCATTTGGGCTAAAGAATGTCAGAGCTACATATTAGAGGACCATGACTGTTATTCTCCATGACATGATTCATAAGATCCTTGAGGATTATGTGGATGACATATTAACTAAATCCAAAAGGAGAATAGATCACCTAAATGACCAAGAGGTAATAAATGATCATCTCTGTCATTATGAACTTATGCTCAATCCCAAGAAATGTGTCTTTGGGGTCACATCAGGAAATATCCTTGGATTCATTGTATCAAGGCATGGCATCAAGATAGATCCTAAAAAATTCAAATCCATCATGGAAATGCCTCCACTAAGGACACTTAGGTAGCTGCCTAGTCTACAAGGCAAACTTCAATTCGTGTGCCATTTCATATCAAATCTCGCAGACAAATGCCAACCTTTCATGCATCTACTAAGGAAAGATTGCAGTTTCAAATGGGATCCTTTGTGACAAAGAAGCTTTGAAAAGATCAAGGGATACCTAGCAAATCCACCCATCTTAGTACCACCTACACCAGGTAAACCTCTCATCTTGTCCATATCTGTGACAACAATAGCACTAGGAGCAGTTCTGGCTCAACTAGATGACAATGGAAAAGAGCGAGCCATCTACTACATTAGTCTCACTTTGGTAGGATATGAGCTGAATTACACACCAATAGAAAAATCATGCTTGGCCTTGGTTTTCACCACTCAGAAAATTTGCCACTATATGCTCAATAACACTGTTCAACTCATATCAAAAGTTGATCTGCTCAAGTATCTACTGTCTAAAAAAACTCTCATAGGTCATATGGATAAATGGGTAATGCTTCTCAGTAAGTTTGACATTCAATATATCGACAGAAAGGCCATCAAAAGTCAAGTCATAGTAGATCACTTGGAGGAGGCACCGTTGGTCGATGCTTATCCCTTAATCATGGATTTTCCTGATGAGCACTTGTGTATGGTAGAAGAACAACCAGCTTACAAACTATTCTTTGATGGATCCTATATAGCTCATGGTTCTGGGGAAAGAATTTTGTTTATTACCCCACAAGCTGACTACATCCCGAAATCATTCAAACTAGGATTTCCCTGCACTAAAAATATAGTGGAATATGAGACACTGGTTGCAGGACTCAACATGGACATCCAATGGAACATCACTGACATTCAAGTCTTTGGCGACTCTCAGCTTATCATCAAGAAATTATTAGATGAATTTCAAACAAAGAATGATAAGCTACTACCTTACAAGGAAATGGTAGACAAAATGAAAGAGCATTTCCTCAATCTGCCAATTACAAAAGTTCCATGCCTACAAAATAAAGCTTTCGATGAAATGGCTACAATCGGGTCCCTCCTAGAAATTCTATGCAACACTACACAATATGAATTCTTAGTTGAGCAACTTCATGTGCCAACATATGAGAGCAATGACGTCAATCGGGTCTGTGTCTTGGTTGGTCCTCAGTCTGCATGGTACCATGACATCACACTTATCTAAAAGATGGTATCATATCCCCTCACCTCATCAACACCCAATGCCAAAACCTCATTTGAAAAGCTTCCCATTAGACTATTTTAGCCAACACCTTAAATCATCGAGGTTATCACAGTGTTCTCTCTAGATGTTTAGACAAAATTGAAGTCACCCAGGCATTACAAGAAGTGCATGCTGGAATCTGCGGTGCCTACACAAGTGGCATGGTCTTAGCTAAACATCTTCTCATAATCGGGTACTACTGGCCTACCATGGAACATGATGCATGTGAATCTGTAAAAAATTGTCTACCTTGTCAGTAGAATGCTAATCTGATACATGCTCCAGTGCAAGAATTACATCCCATTGTGCCATCATGGTCATTTTCATGTTGGGGTTTTGACCTCGTTGGTAAGATCACCCCCTGTCCTCTGAGGGACATAAATACATCATTACAGCCACTGAGTACTTCATAAAGTGGGTTGAAGCAATCCCACTCACCCTCATGATAGGAATTAAAATATCCAAGTTCATCCTCTACCACATCATTTTCCGCTTCAGCATCCCATCCACCATCTTCACAGATCATGGAGCTATTACCCAATTTTATATTCATTCAACTGGCTAAGATAGTTATCCTAATTACTAGGTGAGTTGCTAAATAAACTAGTTTGCACATTATTAGATATCTAAATTAAGTTTGTGTTCATATCCTAAAAGCAGATAATGAAAAGTACATAAAGGAAAGGATCAAACTAAGATATCCAGGAAATAAAATAATATATACATTGCATCATATTTAGTTTAAACATAAATAAAAAGTATGTACATAAGGGAAATAAAGCATGTTTCTAAGATCACACAGGTCGTAAGCATAGAGAACTCCTAGAAATCTATGGCTAATTACACACATGCACAAAAGAAAATGAACATAAATGACAAGGTACCAGACATTGCCTGAAGAAAGGTTGGCCCGGGTGTGACTCCAGTGTGCTCCTGATTGGATCCAAAACCTACAAGAAAAAGAAGAAATGGGATAAGATCCAATGGATCTAAGAAATGCATTATAGGTTGTTATCTACATACACTTATAATCATGCATGTATGGAATAAAACATACATCAAGAGAAGGAAACAATGCTCTAGACATGAACATACTCACCACAATGTTGCGAAGGAAAGAAGGATACCATGTTTTTCTAATTTGTTTGTTCCATGTAAAGGTATAGAAGAAGTTGTTTTATTACATTTATATAAGATAAATGCCCTCACTCACGCATAGGCAGTCCATCGCAGACCACCTTTAAAGAATGACTGTGTATGGGGAAGAACACTTATGAAGACGAAGACTCTCCACAAAAACAATGGATGACATTGCTCTGTAATGTGAGCATTGTCAGGAAGCCCTCAAATATTCTTGATAGAGTCCACATTGATAGGGAAGAAACACCCATGATCAGATGTCAGGCCCTCTTAGTACCCTACATTGAAACTGGTTATGGTTATCAGAAGCCCCATAAAAAATAGATTTTCTTATTATCCTAATGATCACGGGGAGGAGCACTATTCCAGAAGGAGAAAATGGAATGAAACAATAGTAACCATGGATCATTCAGAATACATAAGAAAAGGTACAGTAATGGTGTATGAAGACACCAGCAATGCATGATACATGTGACACATTCTACAAATTCAGCATAGCATGGTGGATCTCAACATTTGGGTACACACAACAAAAATGATGCATGCACCTCCAAAGTTCAGGGCAGCAAGAGGTATGGTGTTTTGCATATGAATATATGAATCTATGCATGCATATCATGTGTGAACAAGAAATAAAACATGTAAGTTTCAAAGGATAAGCATCATTTCTATGTTGCACATGGGAAAAAATGCATGCACCTCCAAAGTTTAGAACATCAAAAGCCTTTAAGACAGCAGGGATGTGTTCCTTCTACTTCCAAGTCTATTCAAAACATGAAGAATCAGAAAATACTTGATTCTAATGCATCTAACTGCAATGTTACAACAACAATGATGCATGGTAATTAAAGTGTTAAAACAACAAAATTAAAAAGAGCATTATCCACCCATGAACAACACAGAAGAACAATAATGGAGCCACAACATTGCAAGATTTGTCCATGGATAACATTGCAACATCATGGCACTTATTTATGTGGATGAAAAAGAGGTAAACATGTTCCATAATTACAAAATACAATCATAAGATCGTGGCCTCAAAAGGATAACAACAAGGTGGGTGACTATAACAAGTGTTTTGAGCATCCATGGACAACATTATAGCTTCATGGACACCCTTCCTATGAAGCCAAATAATGGCATTCAAAGATATAAATAGCAATAATGCTATGATCTGGTTTCAAAACAAAAATCAAGCAAACAGAGAAGAGTTACATTCAAATGCATCTATAAAATAGCAGTACAGAACTTCAATGGAGTCCAAATATTCCAGAATACTTCCATATGCAGCTAGGTAATGCAAAAACGCCCCAATCTATGGAAGAAAAGGAGGCCAAATGCATTCAGAACAGCAAGCATGAAGCCCATGACCCATGGATAGTAACTAAAGAGAAAAATGCCACTTTCTATGGATTAAAAATGTACATCCAAGCAAAAGGCAGCATATTTTTAATGCATTTCCAGTGCATAGGTAGTATTAAAATGCAAAATTTTCATCATCTATGGAGGAAAAATAGAGTTAATGCATTCAAAATGAGAGGACAACAAGCATGAAGCCCATGCCATAGAGTAGAACAACAACGTAACTTCCAAAAAGTTATTATCACATGTATAAACAACATTGGCATACAAAAATGGCCCAATCTATGGAGGCAAAATAGAATTAATGCCTTGTAAGAGGAGAATAGAACCATAATGATGTCCTAGCCATTTTTTTCAATATTAGAATAGTAAACAAAAAATAGTATAACAATAACATTTTAAAACATGGAAATGTCTATAGCCCGCGGCCTTTATCAACAAATGAAAAGCATTATCAACATTCAAAATAGTAAAACCTCAACAAAGATGTAGATTAAAGGAAACTCAATGGAGGATAAATCGTGCAGAGAAAGGAATTCATCTTCATCAAAAATCAAGATACAATGAATGAATAGCTTACCATAGATTAATACTGTTGTCAAAACTCCAGAAAAGCCAAGCATTTCGATCCAAGAAGCTGAAACTTTCCAAAAATAAACTTCCTTTCCATTTCAAACAGCATCTAGGCCATAGAAGCCATTTTTTCCTCTTGCAGATTCGATGAGGTGTGGAAAATCATGTGTTTAGGGATTTTAGACATGTTTTAATGTTTGAAATATGGTAAAATATTAACATATAAGATGGGGTTATTTTAAGGTTTAAATATAAAGCCTTTGAAGATATGTTTTTATAACATATATGGTGGGTTTTTAGAAAATGGTCTTGGTCTTGACTAGGGGAGAAATATATTAATGTTTTAATAAAATTTTAGGGGAAAGAAATAAATAAATGTAATATTCTCCACCTAGGGGTCATTATATCTTTAATGTATTAGGGCTATGATGGGATGAATTCAATGTAAAAATCATACAATTATTTTTGTAAATGATTGACAAGTGATGTTTTATAAATCACTTTGTCAATGATACCTACCAAGCATGATTGGGGTGAACATATTTAGTTTGGTGAAGGAATTATGGTTAAGGCATATTTTGGAATTTTCTCTCACCTACCCATACAAATATGGGAGCCTGACATTCAGATTTGGGCAACATGTTGGTGAGCCTACAAATTGCATATTTCCATATATATCCCAGCATTCGGTTCCAGATTTGGTGGAGTTAGACATGATGATTTCCAGAATCCTTGGAAATGAAGATTTTGGGGTTCATCCTATATATACCTCTCATTTTTGTGTAGAGGTAGTTCTTCATTCTATCTCACTCTAAGATTTTAATTCTTGTAGCTCTGAGAAGCAGATTGTTTTCCAGCTCCTTTCGGTTGAATACAAAACAGAGATCCTCTTTTTCCTATTGTCTTCTAGATTGTTTAATGGGTTTTGTCCAATGTTATTGGGATTCAAGTTAATCCTTTATCTTGGTATATTGTTCATTGATGTTTAGAAAATACATGTTATTGTCTAAAGTTTGATTTGTGTGCTCTTATAAGTCTTTGAGTTTGTGAAATTCATTCATTTCCTTCTCATTGACAATCTGCACCTTGTTATTCTCAAAAGAAATAATATAAATAGGAAAAATCTGTGAATTCCAAGTTGTGTTTAAGTCATATTGTGAGAAATTTTTACAATCTGTGGATCTTCAAAGTTTTAGTGAATCACCTAGGTTTTAAGTCCAGTTTTCAATTCATGCACTCTCTCTCCCTTTCCTCCAAAAAGTTTTAGTTTAAGTTTAAGGTGATTCAAGGGGAAGTCGGCCCTTAATCTGGAGGTCTACTTCCATTATAGGTTCCCCACAACCTGGAAGTATTCCCATGTTTCACAAGATTGTTGAGTTCAAAACTTAGCTCTTGCGGGTGCAATCCTTAGTTACAATAGTTTTTGGCACGCCCAGTTGGAGAGACTTTTGAATCAGTATTCTAGAAGATTTAATGAGTTGATGTTTGGTATGAGCAGCAACTATGTTCTTATTGTGATTTATGAAGTATCATACTTGGAAAATCTACTCTTGTTTATGCAAATTAGTCTTGTTAGCACATGAACTAAATACCAAACAGGCAGAGCAAGAACCCTTTTGAGTACAAGGAGCTACCTTCATCCAATAATAGAGAAAAGATAGCCAAGAGCACTCAACCCCTACCTAGTGCATCTCAGCTACAATTTCCAATCATATCCCTTCAGGTAGTTTTGTTATCCCACCACTCCCTGTATGATCTCAAGTGCTCCTAGCACTTCAAGTTCTCCCAAATCCACCTATGGCAAGAAATTATCCTTTTGTCACTAGTACATTTGAGTCCTTTTTCGATGGCTGTGCATCGCAAGTCTGACACCACCCCTTTGATCATGCAACATAGACCGGTGTTGTAGTTTTGGTGTTGGAATCACTGATGGCTGCTATGTCCATTGTTATTGCGATAGTCTTGACCATTACAATATGCACCGGCTATGATGGTTAGTGTGTCGTCGTTACATATTATGGGCATTGCACTTACGATGGGTATGTGACAGATATGATGTACATGCGACATCTAGCTGTCGGATTATTCTGACATCTGGAGGTTGCATGTAGTGCTTTGGTGTCATTCATTCTCTAACTACCGTCACAATTGCGAAAGTATGATATGTTTAAAAAAAAATTCATGCATGGAGTGAGACGTTAAAATATCAAGCTTCTCTTTGTTTCGAGAATAGTTTAACATTCTCTACTTAACAGGGCCAACCATGTGAAGGTGGAAGCTCATATGGCCCCTCTTAGGATCCTCTTATGACATAAACATGTTGAGAACAATAATGAGAGATAAGGGACTGAAAAATACTCCAGGATGTAGCTTCATTGAGGTTGATATGAAGGTTCACATGTTCCTTGCAGGGGACATATCACATCCTCAAACAGAGGAAATTTACTCATCTCTAGAGAACTTGGCTGGGGAGATGAAGGCAGCTGGGTATGTTCATATCCAAGATTGTGAGGAGAGAACTTATTGTCAGGGATGTTAACCGTTTCTACCTTTTCAAGGATAGAACATGTTCTTGTGGAGATTATTGGTAGCATTAAATTCCATTCAGAACAAGCAGTCATCATACATTTATATAGCTTGAAATTTTGCAATTTCTTTCTGGGAGATAGCAGTCATGCTAGGAGCAATAAAAATGTGGTGAGCTTATATGTTTCAAATAGACAAGATTATGAGCCATGTATCTATACTTCATATAGATGTGCATTTAATAGGACAAAAAGAAAAGAGGAAGCCAACCAAATGGCACCCTATTACTGATCCTCATCTGCAATTATGCATCCACAGCAATAACCCACCATGCCCATCAATACAAGGCACTCATGATCAAGCATAAGAAATGGAGGGGACATTATCAAGGTAAAATCAGAGGTTAAATTTCATGCCTTGAAATTTTATATATGTACAGTTATAAAATTTCATGCCTTGAAATTTCATAACATAATTCCTTAGCATTTGATCTTCATATGGAAGCCATGAATTGAGGTAGGCATTCAAGTTTTTTATTCTCATTAACTCAATTTTATTTTGATGGCATTTGTTAATTTAATGGCACAAGGTCATTGTTTAATACTGGCTCATTGTTTACATCTTTGCATTTGGAATGCTTGATGACCCACGAGCTTTGAGAGCTAGGTCATCATTGCTATTACCTTCAAGGAATTGTGTGAAGTGTTTTATCTCTCTTTATTTGTTTTGTTGTTGATTTTCACTATGTGGTACTCCCCATTTATGATCATTTCATGAGGAAATGTCTTGATGACTCGCGAGCTGCAAGCTAGGGCATAATGCATTGTTTATGAGCTCATTGTTTGAGAACCACATGACCCTTCTACTGTCATGTCACTATGTGGAGTATTTAGGCATTTGATATATGCTTAAATTGATGCTCACTGATTTTTCCATGCCCGTGATCTGTCTGCATCATTGATTGGCATTATTTTATTACTGATGTCCCTATTTGATTGGTTGGTACTTTGTTTGTTATATACATATACATATACACATACATATACATATATACATACATATATATATACATACATACATATATATATGTATATATATATACATACATATATATATAT
>MU224280.1:624888-687513 GCA_018584345.1 Thuja plicata
TATATATATGTATGTATGTATGTATGTATGTATGTATGTATATATGTATGTATGTATGTATGTATATACATACATACATACATACATACATATATATATACATACATACATATATATATATACATACATACATACATACATACATACATATATATACATACATATATATATATGTATATATATAAATATGTATATATATATACATAGATATACATATATATATACATATACATATATATATATATATATATATGTATATATATATATATCTATGTATATATATATGTATATACATATACATATATATATATATATATGTATGATGTTATTGTTGTCATTGCATGCTTGCTATTGTTGTGTACCATATATTGTTTTATACACTGTTTATTTCATTGAGACCATGAGCTTGGCATTTGTAATGTATTTGTTGTTATTGGATCAATGTTTCCATGTTGTCGAGGTCGTAGATGCATTGAATCACCACTGCCAGTCTATTTTGATAGCATGCTAGCTTGAAGATCTTGTGAGGTTTAAGATGTGAACCATTGTTGCTTGATAACACATTTGGCATTGAACATAGTTCCTTAGCATAGTAAACTATGCTAGAACTATTTTATAAAATTTTAAGGCATGAAATTTTATAACTGTACATATATTTTATGAGTATAACTATACAACAAAATAACACCCACATGCCTTGGTTTAATTTGTGTTCAATTCATGAAAAGATACATGTTAAGGAAAATAAATTTTTGTATCTAAACATTACATGTATATATATGCCAAATAACTTGTATATACTATACAAGGAAAGGAACTGAAAGATAAAATCATCTGGGCTCACACAGGTCATGAGCATAGCCAACTCTCAGAAGAATATGCAAGAGTACAAGCATACATAAGAGGATGAACATAAATAATAAGGGTACCAGACATTCCCTGAAGTGATGAATTTTTGACCCAGGTATGAATTCAGTGTGCTCCTATGTGATCTAGAAACTGCAAAGAAAAGAGAGATGGGGGTTAGATCAAAATGATCTAAACAATGAATGGAATCCTATTACTAGTGATCCTCATCTACAATTATGCATGTGCATAGTCAATCCATACACTTCTAAAATAAAAACCATGCTACAGGACATGTGCACTCAGAAGAATTTTGTAGAAAGGAAAGAAGATACCGTGTTTTTCCTCATTAAATGATTATAAACTGGATAGGTTAGTTTAAAATGGAGAAAGTATACAAACACACCAATTTAATCCCAAAACATCATATAACTGGAATTCTCATAGGTTTGGAGCTCAATGGCCCAAGTAGGTCTTCTACATATAAGGAAATGATCATAAATGGGGAGTACCACATAGTGAATATCAATAGCAAAACAAATAAATAGAGATCAAACACTTCACACAATGCCTTGAAGGTAATAGAAATGATTCCCTAGCTCTCAAATCTCGCGGGTCATCAAGAATTCCACATGAAAAGATGTAAACAATGTTAGTATTAAGCAATGAGCTTATAAAAAATGCATGATGCCCTAGCTTGCAGCCCACGAGCCATCAAGACATTTCCTCATGAAATGATCATAACCGGGGAGTACCACATAGTGAATATCAATAGAAAAACAAATAAAGAGAGATCAAACACTTCACACAATGCCTTGAAGGTAATAGCAATGATTCCCTAGCTCTCAAAGCTCGCGGGTCATCAAGCATTCCAAATGAAAAGATGTAAACAATGCCAGTATTAAACAGTGAGCTCATAAACAATGCATGATGCCCTAGCTTGCAGCCTGAGAGCCATCAAGACATTTCCTCATGAAATGATCATAAACGGGGAGTACCACATAATGAATATGAACAACAAAACAAATAAAGAGAGATCAAACACTTCACACAATGCCTTTAAGTTAATAGCAACGATGCCATAGCTCTCAAAGCTCGCGGGTCATCAAGAATTCCAAATGCAAAGATGTAAACAATGCCAGTATTAACATTCATATTGTGTCATTAAATCAACAAATGTCATCAAAATTAAATTGAGTACGTTAATGAGAAGACAAAGCTCGAATGCCTACCTCAAGTCATGGCTACCATATGATTGGTCGGTGCTCTATTTTTTATATACATATATACATACATATATACATATACATATACACATACATATATATATACATATATATGTATGATTTTATTGTTGTCATTGCATGTTTGTTGATGTTGTGTATATGGAGTTTCCTAATATGAACATTTCTAGCAAGCTCAAAACCGTAAATAGGACATATGCTTCAGCTAGATTATTGGTCCCATCGGGTAAAGAAATACATTTAAATGCTAAAACTATACCCCTATGATTGCAAAGACACATACCACATCCAAACTTCCCAGGGTTTCCTCATGCAAAGCCATCAAAATTTAACTATAAAGAATGATTGTCAGGAGGAATCCATCTAACTTTTGAATGATCTCCCTTCTATTTGCTTCTATTTGGGATCATAAATGGAGGGGTGTGAATCAGATTCAATAACTTTAGAAAATTAGGATCCCAATTTGTGAAGTTGTAATTGTAAATTTTATCTTTAACATGTGAATTAACCACCTTTGAAATGGATTGCTCCAGTCTTTTTATAAGAAATTCCACTGGTGAAGCATAATTTCTAAATATTCTATTATTACATTCCCACTAGATAGCCCAAACAATCATAGCTTGTGCATAGAGCTAAATAAATGAGAAGAACAATCTGGAATGAAGAATGGGCTATGATTGGAAAAATCTAACAAATTGTTCAGAAATAGTATGGAGATGTTCAATTTTCCCACCACATGTTGCCAGAAAAGTTTGAGCAAATGGGCATAATAATAGTAAGTGATCAACATTTTCAATTTTTGCTTGATATAACACACACTGAAAAGGTTGGGAAATATTGAATTTATGAAGGCGGTCATTAGTCAGATTCCTTTTCCTAATTGCTAGCCAAGCGAAACATCATGCCTTTGGTAGAATCACTTTGTTCCAACATAGGATATACGTCGGTTGTTTTGTCGGGTTTTGCTCCATTAGAAAGAGGGCCTTATACCCATCTTTAATACTATAATCACCATTTTATGATGGGGCCCAAACTAGATGTTTTCCCTGGCCAATTCTTATCCTTTTTTTTGCTTATTTTGGAAGAACAAGAGCTTTATTTTATTTTTTGTTTTTTAGGGAAAGAAGAGCTTTATTTGTTTGACAAACACAAACACATGATCTTATTAATATTATAGATAAAATTACAAAAATGTGGTGTTTCTATTGTTCTACTGATTTTTTAATAACTAAATGTTTTCCATGACCAGTTCATTTTTTTTGTTAAGGCTATCTATTTGGTGACCGACAAACAGATCTACTAACTTGTCTCTGCCTTTTAGTTTTAATGTGTTGTTGAACTTGGGCTATTCTTTCCTCCATTTTTTCCAATAGTGTTGGGTCAAGATTTTTCACATGCCATTTTGTCTTTGTTTTGATGGTATTTTAATGACATGTATTTTAATATTTTCATGCATTAAGAAACTATTATTCGTTGTGATGGTATTCATATGACATGTATTTTAAATTTTCTATGCATTTAGAAACTAGAATCCTAGACAAATCCTACTGAGGCTTCCCCACCAAAGTGTGCAAAAGAAACATACATTAATTAAAACTATAGATGAAATACCAATAATATGATAGGTTATACCATATATTGTTTTACACACTGTTTATTTCATTGAGACCGTGAGCTTGGCATTTGTAATGTATTTGTTGTTATTGGATCAATGTTGCCATTTTTTTGAGGCTGTAGATGCATTGAATCACCACTTCCATTCTATTTTGATAGCATGCTAGCTTGAAGATCTTGTAAGGTTCGAGATGTGAAACATTGTTGCTTGATAACACATTTGACATTGAACATAGTTCCTTAGCATAATAAACTATGCTAAGGAAATATGTTATAAAATTTCAAGGCATGAAATTTTATAACTGTAGATATATTTTATGAGTATAACTGTACAACAGAAGAACACCCACATGCCTTGGTTGTGATTGGTCTATGAAAGGTTTTGGTTTGCCTTTCCCAATTGAGATGTCATCCTAAGATTCAAAAATACCAAGGTAATAATAAGTCTTGAATATAAATGCATAATTGTGGATCCTTAAGTAGGAGTTGTGATGCAAAGGAAGAACACTTATATGGGTTTACCCACATAAGGACAATGGTTTCATTCATCTTTCTTTCAAGTTCTCTTGGGTACTTTCCTTGGCCTATAGGCTTGGGCATCCTATAGGGGTTGAACCAAACTTACAAAGGCAATAAAGATACATAGAACAATAGGTTTAGGGACTTTCAGACTTATGTTCAATCCTTAGTAATGGTTCTCGTTACCATATTTTTCATGCCCATTCCAATTTGGTAACCTAATTACTAGATGAGTGACTACAGTACCCTATTTTGCATTATTAGATGATCTTGTTTAATTTGTGTTCATTTCATGAAAAGATACATGTAAAGGAAAAGAAATTTTTGCATCTAAAGATCACATGTATATATATGCCAAATAACTTATATATATTATACAAGGAAAGGAACTGAAAGATAAAATATGCAAGAGTACATGCATACATAAGAGGATGAACATAAATAATAAGGGTACCATACATTGCCTTACGTGATGAATTTTTGACCTGGGTATGAATCCACTGTGCTCCTGTGTGATCTAGAACCTGCAAAGAAATGAGAGATGGGGGTTAGATCAAAAATATCTAAGAAATGAATGGTATCCTATTACTGGTCCTCATATACAATTATGCATGTGCATAGTCAAAACATACACTTCTGAAATAAAAACCATGCTACAAGACATGTGCACTTAGAAGAATGCTATAGAAAGGAAAGAAGATACCATGTTTTTCCTCATGAAATGATCATAAACTGGATAGGTTAGTTTAAAATGGAGAAAGCATACAAAAACACTAATTTAATCCCAAAACATCATATAACTAGAATTATCATAGGTCTGAGGCTCAATGGCACAAGTAGGTCTTCTACATAGGGAAATGATCATAAACGGGGAGTACCACATAGTGAATATCAATAGAAAAACAAATAAAGAGAGATCAAACACTTCACTAAATGCCTTGAAGGTAATAGCAATGATGCCCTAGCTCTCAAATCTCGTGGGTTATCAAGCATTCCAAATGCAAAGATGTAAACAATGCCAGTATTAAATAGTGAGCTCATAAACAATAGATGATGCCCTAGCTTGCAGCCCGTGAGCCATCAAGGCATTTCCTCATGAAATGATCATAAACAGGGAGTACCACATAGTGAATATCAATAGAAAAATAAATAAAGAGAGATCAAACACTTCACACAATGCCTTTAAGGTAATAGAAATGATGCCCTAGCTCTAAAAGCTCGTGGGTCGTCATCAAGTATTCCAAATGAAAATATGTAAAGAATGCTAGTATTAAACAATGAGCTCATAAACAATGCATGATGCCCTAGCTTGCAGCCCGTGAGGCATCAAGACATTTCCTCATGAAATGATCATAAAGGGGGAGTACCACATAGTGAATATCAACAAAAAAAAAATAAAGAGAGATCAAACACTTCACACAATGCCTTGAAGGTAATAGCAATGATGCCCTAGCTCTCAAAGCTCGTGGGCCATCAAACATTCCAAATGCAAATATGCAAAAAATGTCAGTATTAACATTCATATTTAATGAGAAGACAAAGCTTGAATTCCTACCTCAAGTCATTGCTTCAATATGTCAAGCGATGAATCGATCTTGAGCTTCACAACAGAAGAGCCCTCATCGCGCACGCAACTCGATCATGAAAATTAGAAATGAGCCTTTCTTTTTCTTTTTTTTGTTTATAATCATGTGGGTGTCGTAATTACGATGGTACCATCACTATTATGACAACATCAGGGGCACTTGGAAAAAAACATAAAAATCACACATAAATGGTTGTCGTTGCAAATTGGTGTTGAAATTTGACCCAAAATGTTGTAGTGTGTGGCTTTTAACCAAGGTATCCCTCTAAATTTATAGCAACATGATGACATACCTATGGGAGCCCTTAAAATTTTTCCAATTTTTACCGGAGAAGACCAAACCTCAGGCATAGAACATATAAGAGATGTTGCATCCCGTTGTGGTCTTTATCACATGACTCATGATGATGTTTTTGTTAGGTTATTGGCATCATCTTTCAAAGGTAAAGCCTTGCAATTGTTTAGGGGTCTAGTGGTTAACTCTATATCAACCTGGGATGATCTAGGTGTTGCCCTTACTGTCCAGTTTGAAGATAAGTCTGACCATCTTTCTTTAGTATAATATCTGACTACCATTAAGAGGTCACCCCAGGAGCATATGATGGACTTCAATTTCAGGTTCCAAAGGACATGGAAAATAATCCCTACAGCAGTCAGGCCTTCAAACCAGCATGCTTTCCTATATTATTTGAGTTCCCTTAATAGTGATATTTATATAATGATCCAATCTATGGGAGGGGATCACTTACTAGCAGCCTTTAATATTTCCATAAGGGTAGAGAATAGCTTCATTCAAGCGGGGAAAATATCCCTAAGGCATCCAATGCCCATCTTTCTAGAATTTCAACCTATTCCTAAAGAAATCATGACCTTGTCCTATATTCCACCTATCCTAGCTCTAGTTGTAGACCAGTCTCAAGAGCTGAATGAACTCAAAAAGACCTTGCAAAGTTTTACTAATGAGCGGGTTATTCTTAAAAGGAAGCAATTTCAACCTGACCAACAACCCTACCAGCAAACTTACAAGGCCCCATATTAGGCCCCATTCCAACAGAATAGACCTCCTTACCATTCAGGACAGCAAGGCCAAACAAGAAACTATAATCAAAGGACTAGCCAGGCCTACAATCCCAATATTCCTAGTGCTTCTAGAGAACTTGTTCTTGTAGCACAGAACAATATGGCCCAATATTATGAGTGGAATTTCCCATGCAACCAACAACACATTCAAGGATTTTGTCCCAATGGATTTGGTCAAACCCTTGTGGCACAGAACAATGTTATCGTGCAGCTAGAAGTACCACAAGAGCCTTAAATGTAGTAGAATCAGTTAGTTGGCCCAAGTGAGCACAATGCACCTGATGTGGCTCTCATGAATTGGCAAAGTGAGGAGTTCTGTGGGGTAAACTCTTTCAAAAACTAGAATTATACTCTAGTTTCAACCAATACAAGATCTAAGAAGAGGGCTATGGAGGCAGAACAACCAGTTTCAAATATCCAACAGCCACCGGTGGTGGTTTCTCAACTTAAGGTTTTCAGATCTTGCCTTGAGGGAAATCTATACTAGCTAAGGAGCTTGTGAAAGTAGTGGTACAACATGTACTAGCACAACCAGAGGTGGCTACATGAAAAGGATAGCCAAAGGTAAGCCTGGGTTCCTTTAATATTGTTGAGAAAATGAAGAAAACTTCTATAAGTGTACCCATGCTAGTTACTTTAGCCATTCCTAGGAAAAAGAGATTGATGTTAGATTCTTTATCTAAGATTGCTTTGACTGAAAAGGATGTTGTAGAGAAACCTAGGATTTTAATGGCTAATGTGTCTCAGAAGGAACAAAATGTAAAAGATAGCACAAAACCCACAAATAAATAGTAGACTTCACAAGTCAATCCTCCTCCCTTCTATGTCACTCTTGTTATTGGAAAGTTTTTAATACACAACTATATGATCAATTTGGAAGCAAGTAGCTTGGTTATACCTAAGCAATTGGCTGACACTTTAGGACTATCCTATGAGCCTCTAGATAGACCTATTTTCCAACTAGATGGGTCATCGGTCAGTATAATTGGAGTGATAAAGAACCTAAGCCTCACCTTGCATGAGTGTCCTAACTTTTCAATTCCCCAAGATATCTATGTTATTGACCTACCACCCTCTTTTCCATTTTCCTTAGCAGAGATTTTACTGCCAAGTTGGGTGGGTACCTCTCCTCAGATTCGTCTCATCTTTATTTCAAAACTAGGTATGGTACAAGGGTCATAATTAAATCAAAATCCTTTTCAAAAGACCATGTAGAGCCCTACACACCTAGCCTAATCAATACCAACCTGACATTCCATGAGTTAGAGCTTGTTGTTTCAAAACTAGAGACCATTACTAAAAGTATCCTAGATATTGTCTTGGATGAGTGGGAAGAAGAGAACCTAGAGGTTGATTCTTTTAGAAACATGGAAGTGTCTAGCATAGGGATGTACATCATTCATGACCAGAATGTAGTGATCCCAAATTTGATGAAGAAAGAGGATCTAAAATAAAAAGAATGACCTATGGAAACTATTCTTTGATGGCACCAGAAGAAAGATTGGTGCAAGAGGAGGGGTTGTTCTAGTTTCACCTGAAAATCAAAGGTATTACTCTGTTGTACGCTTTTCATTTAGCTGCACTAATAAAACAGCAGAATATGAAGCCTTAATTCATGGTTTAGAATGGGCCAAAAAGAAAGGCATCAAGTGTTTACAAGTCTTCAATGATAGTGAGTTGATAGTTAATTAGATTTAGAACACTAACCTCACTAAAAATGATGTGCTCAAGAAGTATAAGCATAGAGTTTGGGATCTGATTGAAAGTTTTGATGCTTTTAATCTAATCTTTGTTCCAATAAATCAGAACAAGCAAGCAGATAGGCTAGCTGCAATGGGAGCTGAATATGACATTCCTAAAGAAGTCAAGAATACTAAAATGTGATAGTATGTGAAGATCCTGGTAAGACCTTCAATCCTAGCTAACCAGGTAAGTTGGAAGATTTTTTAAAGTGATGAACAAATTCTGAATTTTTTTATGGAAGAAGCTGATTTTTCGAATGCTAATTAGAGTAAACATGCACATTAATACAATGATAAGATATTGCAGTTAAAATTTAACAAATTACCTATTATGCCCTGCATACCCGTCCCTATATTTTGTAGGCAAAATGTTGGGTCCCCCTTTTTTGCTTTAGCTCTTTCCTTTGGTTTCTTGTTTTCTTTGTTTTCCCTTCAGGATTTGCTTCTACGAGGGTTGTCTTTCTTTTTCTTTTTGTCTTCTTGTGTCTCTAGGGCCCGGTCCCAAAGTTCGTTTGTTCTTTTGAGTTGGCTGGATTCTGAACTTTCGAATTCTCTGCCATCATGTCTTCTTTCCAAAAAAGATATTATTGCATGGAATCCCTGGGCACAGAGTCCGAAAGTTTGCTTGTCTCAGAGTTTGCGAAAAGAATGTAACGCGTTTTTACCCTAGGGGTATAAATAGAATTTACCTGTCATTTTCACATTTACCGTGATCAAATAATTAGAGCACTCAAAGTGATTTCAAAGTGATTAAGGTGATTAAACAACATTTTGCTCCTATGCTTAGTAATTGATTAAATAGTAATTTGCAGTGCTTATTCGCGGTCAGCTCCAGGTGAACTTGTTGCAGAGCGCCTCCCATGCTCGTCTTTCTTGCATTCTCCACATTTCCAGGTAGGCCTTAGGCTCTCTCCTCTGGTTTTCTAGTTTCTTGTTTGTGCTTTTGTTTGTTCTTGTTTCACCGTGCCTTTGCATCGGCCGGCTTTTGTTGACTCCCGTTGGTGGGTTGGCTCTGCTAGAGGGTTGTCCCCCCTCTGTTCAATTGTAATGTAATGTATATGTTTGTATGTTATGTATGATAGTGTAGGTGCTTTTGTACATTCTGTAAGCTGTGTAAATTCCCTATTTATAGTGTATATATGTCATGGTTTTGTGGTCAGCCTGTGAGTGGCGCTTTGGCCCTCATAGCATTTTGACCCTCTGTACATTAGGTGTATATTTTATGTATATCCTTCCATTCTATCAAGCTCGCCGCTCTCCATCATGTCTTAACCACTCTATCGAGCTCATCGGAGAGGTATTCACCATGGTTCAAACTTGGCACCTCGCTGGTTCAAATCATGGGGGATTTCTCTCCCCTTTGTCATGTCATTATTGGAGGGATTAATTTCCCATGAACAGACATTCAAATCCCATCACATCTGGCATTTACTTCACCCCCACATCAGCCCACTAACACCTGTCACGTGGCCACATGATGACCCATGTCATCCAAGTACGGCTTCCTATCAGTCACGTCGACAACGGCTAATTCTTCCAGACTTCGGGTGCTGAGAGGCCCTTGGGTCTTCATTCCATTTTTGTCACTTAGTCCAACACCCAGGAGCCCCTGAGTGTTTACCAGAATCTGACTCATGTTTGCCTTAATACTCTGGGATTTTGATGTATGCTAACATTTTTTTGGACAGGTGTGAAATGGTGATGAATTCCCTAGAATCCATAAAGTTTATTTTATTATATCATGTATTGACGGTTCTTCGGTCTTCCAGGTTGCAGATTGTTTGATCAAGATGTCTGGTGTGATCACTCCTCCTGATAGCCCAAAATTGCCTACTACCTCCACTCGGGTGGCTACGAAGACTAAGGCTGAAAAGATGTTGGCCAAGCTACCACTGACTTCCAAATACCTGAGGGAGGACATTCTCATAGGCTCTAAAGTAGACTCCAAGGTGCAAGAAATAACAGACATAGAGCCTAGACTTTGGGCTGAGATGCAGGGCTTGGTTCAAGCTATATACAAACTGAAGGCTGATGAAGATATTATGGCCATCCACTTGGCCGCCTCTGAAATTATTAAGGCTACAAATTTTCCTTGCTTGGTGCAAGCACTGGAGTTGATACTCTAACTGGCGATGCTCTACAATGCCCCTACTCAGACTATTTTTCTCACCAATCCCCGGTTGTTACACTATCCAGCGACTATCGTCAATCTAGATGCAATAACTTTTTCTTCAGTGCTGGGGATCTATCATTCTCACCCAGGCCAAGTCGTTAAAAGAGTTCGAGGAAGCTTCCCTTCTTTCCTGGAAATATCTCAATGCTCAGTGGCTGAGGTCCCTGAAAAGGGACCATAAAAAGATGAAGTTGGAGATTCCCCACGGGGATTTCAAAGAATGTATACAAGCGGGAATTATTTTTCTATGCAGGATCTTCGGAGAACCCCATGCCTAGGATTTCTCTCCATGGATGTACTACTTTCTCTACACCATCACCACCTACAACTAGACCTTCAATTGGGCGGCTATCATAGCCAACCATGTGGACACGTAGCTGAAAGGCATCCTCCAGAATTCAAAGTTCCACATGACATCTTATGTACTATGGGCACTGGCCCAACAAAGACCAGTTTTTCAGGGTTTATGAGTAGTGGGCCTTCTTGGGAATGGGCTAGGCCAATTGACACCATGGGATCACTATCCCCAGGTCCAATGGGAACTTAGTTTCCCAAATTTTTGCAGAGTAAATGATGCCTTCATTTACCAAAATATTTTGACACTTACTCGGGACTCTGGATTCTGGTTATCGTAGGAGACGATGAACTTGGTGAGTTCCTACAGAAATTATTTCATTCAATTCCAGCAACACACGTATATTTAGGTGAATGGCTTCTCTGAGAAGCCCTATCTTCTTCCCCAATATTGTGGGGATAGAATTATTCTTTTAGAATTCTTCTGGCAGATTCTAAAGTTGCACGCCCTCTTCACATTGAAGAAGATCACCAATGTTCCGTTCCCAATTTCTTGTGGGAACTATTCTTATAGTCTAGCCACAGCAAAGGAGGAAAATAATGAGTTGAATAGTTTCGGACTGATGGAATTCCACCATACCAGGAACAATTTTGATCCTCTGGGTAAGATAGCCTTAGCGCTTCCTCGGGCATCTCTGCCGCACATAGAGGATATTGAAGATTTTTGGGTGGATTACCAAGACAGTTTTCACCTTCGAGCTTGCCAACACTCACAGATGTTCAAAAGCCTGATAAAATTCCTTGACCTTAGGGGTTTCCCAAAAAAAAATTCAGATGATGACCCTCTAGAGGACCCATTGTATACAGAGCAAGGGTTAGACAAGTTGGATCTCCCTCTGGTGGATTGGGCCACCCCAGAATATTTAACAATTTAGGGGGTATGCCACCCCATTGTTGAAAATAGTCACAAGTATTTTTCCTGGGTGTGTCCCAAGAGCACCCAGAAGGGACCAATTGTTAGGAGGACTGTTGCTGCCGCCAGACCCAACACAAGAAAGGGAAAAGAGAAAGAAGATACCCTAGCCAAGGTGCCTCCCCCTGGGTCCATTCCCCATAATGACACAGTTACAAGAGAAAATGGAGGCATCAAGGCTGGTAAGCAAGAAGATAAGTGCACAACTCTCCCACAGCCTCCTCGCAACTCCAGTAGCATCTGCTCGCCCAACAGGATCCCCGTCACTGGCCACAATGATGAGTAGGCATACTTTCACTTAAGTGGAGTCTATAAGTATTTTAGATACCGAGGTCCCACTACAAAGGAAGAAGAAGCAGAAGGTGAAGCCTACCCCAAGCATAGATGAAGGCCCCGGTATGCCTAACATGCCCGCGGTAGATGTCATTTCAGATTCCCCCAAACTTGAGAATATTTTGGATACCTCTCCCCCACATGACGATTTTGATGATGTCTTCGGGGTAGATGAACTCATGAACCTACATGAGGATATAGATCATGTGGTAGAGGAGATCACCGCCCAGGAAAAGGAGGATATCCTAACAGAAAAGGAAGTCCCAGAGCAAGAAGCTACCACGGAGCAGGAAGTCCAAGAGGAAATACAAAAGAAGCCCGAGTGAGAGAAAACACCGATCCAAGAGACTAAGGATGAACCAAGGAAAACAATAGATGAGCAACTGATGACTGGGGAAACTAGACCCATGGGATCAACCATACCCCCATTCATCATGCTCCAAACACCTTTGGTTATTTTGAGTGACCAAATGCCCTAGAGTACATTCAGTGAGGTAATCACAGCGGCCCAAACTCTGAATCTTGGCCTGATACCTCAGCCGCCTCTAGAAAATGTTCCAATAGAGGAATACATTCTGGAAAATGAAGCCAAAGAGGAAGAAAAATAGCAGTAGAACAAGGGCAGCACTCCTGAAGATACAAATGTTAATTCGCCTAATGCTAAGGACAGGGAAAGTCCCAGGCATACAAGTGGTATGGACGCCGGTAGAGAAGAAACCCCAAATATCACAAAAGATGACGCCAACATGGCGGGAAGCACTAAGGCCTCTAGAGAATAGGAGAGGTAAAAGGAACAAGAAAAGGAGAAGGATCATGATGACATTGCCAATTTTGGGAACGCGCTACCCAATTCTGAAGGGAATCCTGATGCCCAAGTCCTAACAGCAAAGCTGCCCCAATGGCTAGTGGAACTGGGAAAGAGAAAGGCTCGGGTGGTAGCAATAGGCATTCCACTCTCCTTGGCTAAGATGATGGCCCAAAATGCAGAGGCCAAGAAGCCTAAGAAGGCTCAAACTGTCCATACCCTCCAAACTGGTCCAGCAGGAAGTATAGTGGAGGCCCGATACAATAAACAGAGCTAGAAGTTGAAGGAGGAAAAGGAGACCAATGTGAATCTCATCACACTTCTAGCAGAACTTACGCAGCCCCTGGCCGATGTCCGTCTGAAAGCTTCTACCTCTAGATTACCGCTTGCACAGGGTGATGTGGATTCTTTAAGGGCTATGAAGAAGAAGGCCCAGGCTATGGATGGGTGGGTCACCGAACAGATAACTGCCATAAGGAAATTTTTACTGGTGTCACTCTTAGATCTCTATCAAATCAACATTCTCCTCATTCAGGTGAATGCCTCCGCTATTATGTGGGAAAAGGACCTAGAGAAGTACAAAAAATGGAAGGCCAAGTTGGATGAAGTTTTCAACGTCGGAGAAGAGGCCATCATGGAGGCAGGAATTTTGGGAGATGAATCGTATGATTTCCTCTAGGCCCAGTACTCTAGACTTGGCCTCAAAATTGAGGTAGGCAAGGAACTGGTTAAGGATGTAAAAGAGAAGGTGACCGCAGCCCAAGTATTACAGAAGTAGCACTGGGGAGGAGAGACAAGCAGGGTGAATTGGTCTTGCTAAGGGAGGCCACCAAGGTCGTGGAGGCCCGGTACAATAAACAGAGTGAGAAGATGAAGGAAGAAAAGGAGACCAATGTGAATCTCCTCGCACTTCAGGTGGAACTTACACAGCCCCTGGCTAAGGTCCTCCCGGAAGCTTCTACCTCTAGATTATTGCTTGCATAGGGTGATGTGGATTCTTTAAGGGCCATGAAGAAGAAGGCCTAGGCTGTGGATGGGTGGGTCACCGAATAGATAGCCATTATGAGGCAATTTTTAGTGGTGTCACTCCCAAATCTCTATCAAGTCAACATTCTCCTTAGTCAGGTGAATGCTTCCACTATTGTGTGGGAAAAGGACCTAGAGAAGTATGAAAAATAGAAGGCTAGGTTGGATGAACTTTTCAATGCCACAGAAGAAGCCGTCACAGAGGCAGGAATTTTGGGAGATGAATAGTATGATTCCCTCCAGACCCACTACTCCAGGCTTAGCCTCAAAATTGAGGTATGAAAGGAACTGGTTAAGGCTCTAAATAAGAAGGTGACCGTGGCCCAATATCCTTTGGGCCTATTTTAGGCATTTGTGGTAGGGCTATCACAAGTTGACCCCTTCACCACCGGGACACGCACCCTAGAGGACTATGTCCTCAGTAAATATGACAAGCGAATGGATTCCATGTATCAATCTATCAGGGACTTTGATAGGGGAAGGTTATCAAGATTATCCAAGATGATGATCTGGGCACATGATGTCATGAAGATGGTAGATGAATTCTAGAGCGGGGCCAGAGAAGTCAAAGAGAAGCTGGAGGTTTCCAGTTGCTGATGGGAGAGCATCAAGGAGATAGATGAAGATGGCGTAAGCCAAGTTTTGGAAGCATTTAAAAATAGTAAGGAGAAATAAGGTCCTCTGGAGTCTAGATATTTTCATCAGCTAAGCATATTTTGTATTCATTATTCTTTGAGCCTAAGCTCCTAGATCCCGGAGTTCTAGATCCACAGTTTTGTATTATTTTGATGATTTGCATCTCGGTTCCCCAAAGCTGACTGGTCATTATCAGATAGTTAATAAGGGTGTCAGGAAGTACGTGACCCCAGCAAGGCAGGTCAGCTCAGGGGATGGTTCTGATAGATGGTCTTCCCAAGGCACCGCCCCAGCATTATACACCTAGTGCATCGAAGATAGTTAGCCCTTTGAAATTGATGAGGCATGTAGCCTCAATCCCTAGGGGATCAGATTTTAGCTATTCTCCCTCTGGCTCTCTTCTTGAGGCCAATTCTTCCATACCTCCTTTCTTATCTCATTCTTCTAACATGTCAGACCTCCATTCTTTTCAAGTTTATTGTAGCATGGTGTATATAGTACCGGCCACCAAAAATTATATTTTATTGATTGAGTGTAAAGTTAAGTTAGAATAGTTTTAGGAAAAACATGTGTATAAATAACAGGTCCGACCTCATTCTAGGGGTTGGAAAAATTGATGATTTTGTAGTCCATAGCTATAGCATTTTAGTATTTCATTTCTAGTAGTTCCAGAGCTTAATGCTCCTTAGTTCTTAGAAGTTCAGTAGATAGATGCTCCCTTGGAGCCATTGTTGATGTACTCACCAGTGATGCTAAAAAACCATTAATGAAGAAGGAAGGATTCTCATAATGTTTTTGTTGGTCTCTTGATCTCTTAGTTAATACTCTTTTGTGTTGTATGTTTCTTATGTCCCTTGCTCTGATATTTTAAGTAGATTAATGACCTTCTTTTCCCCTCGCTATTGAATGTGTATGAATTGATGACTCTGTATACATTCAGTATTTTAGTGTAGCATGTTAGAGCATGGTTGATGTTTAAACGTATTTTCATGACTATAGATAGATGGAATACTTCTAACCCTGGCCTATCTTTTGAAGTTTATTTGGTTAACTAACGAATTCTTGTAGGAAACCCCACTTACCCAAATCCCTGGAGATGATGAGCCAAGATAACCAGCTATCCCCCCGAACAAAATAGTCACACTCCCAACTTAGCTCTCACACCATCGAGACCCAACTCTCATGTGCTTGAAGGCCCAGAGAATTTATTCCCCGAACAACCTTTACAGGCAAAGTTGGCCGGTACCTCGGTACCTGGTGACAACTTACATCTGTTGGTGGACCCGATCACAAACTCCCATCAACAGAAACTGGCACTAGAAAGAGGGCATGAGCTCATCCCCTTCTGAGGATTTAGATTTTACACCGCTTGAGGGTTCCCCAAGCCATAGTTTTAGGAAACAATCCTTTAGTAGGATTGGATCATTTTCACCCACCCAATTTGAAAGAATCCTTAGATCAGCCCCCAATCCTGAAAGGTTTGTTGAACTTGAGCCTCTCGCTCGAAAGAAGCAGACCCTGAAAGCTAAGCCAGCCAACATTGTCTGGGGACCTACTACATCCCAGAATACCCAAGTCTCCTAGACAACCCTAGGGATTAACACTCAGTCTAGTCAAAATCCAACACCCCCGATGGCTGCATACTTTAGTAACACCAGGTCCCCGATGGGACAGTTTCCAGGTGTGACCAGCGATCTTTTTGCACACCTGGAAAAGATATGCCCCTGATATGAGCACTTAGGCTCACAAATCACAGAAGAGAATCTACAGGCATACAAAGATTCCATGAACCAACACCAGATCCAACATTGAGACATTGTGACCCAGATGTTCCCTCTATCCTTGGGGCAGAATGAGCTGAACTGGTACCTTAACCTACCTGCCAACTCCATCAACAGTTGGCAGGATATGGAAGACGCCTTTTGTGTACACATGGTCACATAGCCAGTTCATCTCCATCAAGAAGGAGCCAAACAAACTCCTTGTAGCATTCAACCATCGGTTCCAATGCGCCTTGAAGTGGTGCATGGGTCATTTCATCTCATCCCCAGAAGTGACCATCCAGACATACCTGAACACAATGGACCCTTTCGTTGCCACTCTCCTATGGAGAACTACCACCCCCACTGACTGGGATACTCTGGTGAAGGTTTACTACCTAGCCTTGGAGTTGTCCCGCAACCTGAATAAATCTCTGGGTGGGATTGGGCAGAGCATGCCTTTCAACATGATACCTAGCAGAACTTCTTACGACAGAAGATATAACCCAAATTAGGCAATAGGTGCCCCTGTAATGGCCATGAATCCTCCTCCACCATTGATAGACCAAAAGGCCCTATATATACATCCATCACATGCCTAGACAATACCAGGTCTTAAATTCATTCCTTGGAATCAGCTACAGCAAACAAAACCACCAACACAGCCTCACAGAGTGCCTTTCTTCCAGTCGTTCACAGCTAGGGGATTGCTACTCTCGACTCTAGTAGCCACTGCTGCCTTCCCCAGGAACCAACAACAATAACCATCACACTGTGACCTTAATACCCAGCTGTCCACCAAGGTTGAATCCCTTCAGTGACTATTATCCTCACTGACTGTGGATATGGGACAGCTAAAGGCAGGGTCTCTTGCGGCCCACAATGCCAATTCCCAGAGATGGAATGTCTTCTCCGGACAACAAAACACCAACGCCAGAGGAATAAATTACAACAATGGGCCCTGGCCCAACCAATAGCAATGGAACAACAATGATAACATCGGAGGCGCTAGACCTTCCCAACCAAAACACCAACCAGGATAGCGCTAGACCTTCCCATTTCATGCCAGTCATGAAACTCTAGCCCCTCACTAATTGGTGCAGATTGCATGACACTGGCTCTTATTCTGAGGTCAATTATGCCATGATAAAGAAATTCATCATGATCTCCTAGCTAGATAGACAAAAAATTGCTGATCCTATTCCCCTGGAACCTCCCATATAAGAGCCCACTCACAGTGCCTTCACCTATGAGACTATCTTCTTTGGAGCAAATAAAGAGGACAAAGAAGAACCCAAACTACACGGGTTCTTTGATGAATCTATTTTGGCCTTTGAGGCCAATGCCTTCACCAACCCACGAACTCCCTACAACACCCAGAGTCAGGTTGGTAAAGGACCAATTTACACACCTATGCCTCCCAAAGACACCCCTCCCTGGGACAACACAATTGAGTGCTCCTTCCCACCGTAAGGGTCTAACTCTAACCAAGCTAAGGATCTGGTCGAGGGAAGCCAACAACACCCCAGGGGGAGGTTTGATATCACGAAGGTGTTGGAAAGAACTACCACCTCCATGACCTTGATGAATGTTTTGCTGAACTATCCCAAGCAAAGGAAGTCTCTTATAAAGCTCTTGGCAAACTCAAAAGCTGTAAGTCGCTCACCCAAGACTGTCACTTTTGATGATGCCAACGCGGCTGTCTTTTGGAGAAACACTAATAATCCTCCCTTCCTACTAGGCTTAAACATACAAGGGAAGAACCTACATAGTTGCTTGGTAGATTTTGGTGCTTTGGGAAACATCATGCCCTTATCCATATGCCAGATGCTTAGACTACATCCCACTCCATCCAAAGGCGCAGTAGTCTAGCTAGAAAAAATTGTTGTGAAAATGGTAGGTGAGCTGAAGAATGTTTGGATTCAACTCATCCAAGACCTCAGGATAGAAAGCATAATTGACATCCAAGTGGTGGACATCCCGGAGACTTACGAAATGCTATTGAGTCAAAATTGGTCCAAGTCCCTTAATGGGTATTTCTCCACTGAATTTTCCCACTTGTGGCTCCCCTAGGAGGGAGAATCTAACCAGATCCAGGTAGAAAGTGAGCCCAAGATGAAATAGGCCCTCACTGAAGTCAGGAAGGTGAACAAAGTCCTCTTCTCTGAGACTTCCCCTGGGGTGTACCGACCCCTAGAAATCCTAACCTTTGATTTCACCCCCAAGGAGGACCCCATAGTTTCTCAAAGGACACAAGACCTGGACAAAAAAATAAGGGGTGAGGTTAACTCACAAGGTACCACAACGACCCCCGCTAGACTCTTTTACAACACTTGGTGTTGGGTGCATTATCAGAAACATTCAGAACTAGAGTGTGAACCTTGCATTTCTGCTGCTACCCATCACATCAGTGCCCTTCAGGAGAAGAAACACAAAGCAGATTTGCCTGGACCCAACAATCATTCTAGCGGTATCCCCATGGTGCCACTAGTCTAGGAATCCCAACCATAGGCTTCTCCGGAGGAAAACCTCACCCACATACCATCAGCACTAGAGGAAACCCCTCCTAACCTTCCCAGAAATAATCCAAAGGCCACTTTGCCTTCCCAGCCCCAGGCAATGAACAATGACCTGTGGACCCTGAAGTTCAACGGGTCCCGATCTAAATAAGGCTACGCAGTTGGAGTCAAATTGATCAACCCATGGGGGAAATCCTTCCTCGTATCTTACAGGCTGTAGTTAAACTACACAAACAAAATCACGGAATACAAGGCCTTGGTCCTTGGACTCCTATTTTCACTAAGAAAGGGAATCACTCACCTCTAGGTGCTAGGTGATTCAGAGTTGTTCGTAAATAAGGTTTGGAGCCAATACATTTGTCATGATAAAAGGTTGGCTACATACCATAATCGATCATGGAGCCTCATCAAATATTTTGATGCCTTTGGAATTAAACTCATTCCCCAAAAAAGGAACTACATTCTGGATTCCCTTGTTGTATCCGCCAGCACTCTCAAGCCAATGGCCGGATCCTGACTCTAGAAATTCTCTGTTGAGATGATCCCCACCACATCCATCCCAGAAAATGTCACCCACTTTTAGGTCTTCAAGGTTGATCAGCATATCCTGGCCTTCATGGCCAATGTTGGTGTTTTCGAGGACCAGATAGTGGAAGAGAGAGATCATGAAGATACTAGGAAGGGTGAAGAAGACGATGGGATCATAGACTCGCCAACCAACACCATCCCTAAGGAGATGGTGGCACTAGATTGAATCTTTGACTCAGACCCTTGGGGGTGGGAGAAGATATCATCCTCCTCCAAGGGAGGAAAATTTGAGAAAGTAAACATTGGCCAGACCGGTGAAGAAAAATTGGTACACATTGGCACCTCATGTTCCCCTGAGGAGAAGGAGAATATTCTCATGGTTCTCTGAGAATACATTAATGTAATTGCATGGGGGTATGAGGATTTGAAGACCTATGATACATCCATCATGACCCATACCATCCCACTAAAACCTAATGCTAAGCCCTTCTGGAAAAATCAAAGACCGGTCAACCTGCTTATAGAGCCTCTAATCCATTAGGAGGTTCAGAAACTGTTGTCAGCCCAGATTATCTTTCCAATCCAGCACACTATGTGGGTTGCCAACCTCATCCCTGTGAGGAAGAAAAGTGGCGAGATTTGCCTTTGCATAGATTTTTGAAATTTAAACAAGGCATCTAAGAAATATAATCACCCTCTCCCCTCCTTGGATGAGGTATTGCAAATCGTGAATGGATCACTAATGATGTCCCTTCTGGATGGGTACTCTGGGTATAACCAAGTCATGGTTAAGTATGAAGATAGAGATAAAATGATGTGCACCACCAAGTGGGGAACGTTTGCATACCGGAGGATTCCCTTTGGCCTGATCAATGCAGGGGCCACATTTTAGAAGGCTATGGACATCGCGTTCGAAGGCCTAGTAAACCGGTGCATAATCATCTACATGGACGATTTGACCATCTTTTCCCGAGACAGGCGTGACCACTCTGCCCACATCGTCCAAATTTGTGAGAGATGTCACCAGTATGGAATATCCCTCAAACCTAAGAAATGTATATTCAGGGTCATAGAAGGGAAGTTTCTCGGGCATATTGTCTCCAAGAAGGGTATATCCATCGACCCTGAGAGAGTTGAGGCACTGCTAAATCTACAGATGCCCGACAACAAGAAGGAAATAAGATCTTTCTTTGGAAAGATAAATTTTGTCCAGTGATTCATTATTGGATTCGCCGAGATAGTGAAGCCACTCAATGAAATGATGAAGAAATATACAAAGATTGAGTGGATTCCAGAAGCAAAGTGGGCATTCACCTAGATTAAACAAATGATTATGGAGGCCCCAGTCTTGGCTAGTCTAAACTATTCCCTCCCTTTTCACATATACTCCTTTGCTTTGTCGTATTCTGTCATAGCAGTTTTGACCCAGAAGGCCGAAGGGGAAGAATGAACAATAGCTCTTATGAGCTTCCCTTTAAAAACATCAAAGTCTGGTATTCACCTTTGGAAAAGTAGGCCTTTTCTCTCATCTCCACTATGAATAAATTCTAGCATTACATTCTCTGGAGCAAAGTGCATGCTATCATCCCAAACCAAGCTGGTAAGTCTCTGCTCCTACAGAGTGAATTAGGTGAACGATAGGGGAAATGAATGGCCATCCTCCAAGACTATGATTTGGAAATTCAACCCATGAAGATAGTCTGAGGCTAGGGACTATGTAGAGCAATGGCAGAAGAGACTCCCAACATTGAATGCCAAGCATATACAGTGGATTCTATCACTCAAGATCCATAACTTGGTATACTTATTGTTGAACAACAGATGCCCAGAGGGGCTACCCCCAAATAAATGTCACACCCTGCAGCTGAAAAGCATGCACTTTATGATAAAAAATGGAATGTTATTTTGCAAAAACTATGAAGGGGTATACCTATGGTGCATAGATAGGGACCAAGCTGCAAAGATGATTGAAGAATTTTATGGGAAGTTCATAACTGGGCATGGCTCAGCTGATGCCATTGCCCATCAGATCCTTCGGGTTGGATACTAATGGCCCTGTATCTTTAAATATGTGTACACTCACGTTAGGAGATGCCATACTTGTCAAATAGAAACACATCATGATCGGAACCCGGCCATGCCTTTGCAGTCAGTCTTCGAAGCTAGACCCTTTGCCCAATGGGCATTTGACTTTATCAGGGAAATTAACCCCAATTCATCTTCCAACCACTGGTACATTTTGACTGCTACCGATTATTGCACCCGATGGTCTGAAGCAATTCCTTGTAAAAACAACACGGGAGAGTAGTTATAAAATTCTTGGAAGAAAACATAGTCACGAGATTTGGAATGTCATTTTCTATACTATGTGACAATGGTCTGGCATTTTCTTTGGTATAATTACTTGAATGGACCTATGATAGAAAGATCACTCTGAAGTTCTCTAGCAACTACTACCCCCAGGGTAATGGTGTTGCTGAATCAACCAACAAAAATCTACTTGAGGTGATCAAACATTTGTTAGAACAGAAGACCCGGGACTAGCACCAAAAGCTTAGATTCACCCTCTAGGAAGACCGCATCTGAATAAAGGAATCCATGGGGACATCCCCATTCCATCTATTCTATGGCTAAAATCCAGTATTCCCCATCAATTAACATATCCTAGTTTTACAGTTTATGCAGGAATTCAGCAACCGAGACAACATTGTGGAAGTTTGTCTTTTGAACCTGGTAGGAATGGAAGAACAAAGAGATGCAGCCCTTGAACATTTTGTGTGTCATCAAGCAGTAGTAAAATTATGGTTTGATAGAAGAGCCTAGTATAAGGCCTTTCAGGTTTTAGACTTAGTTCTCTTGTGGGACAAGGCCTGAGAAAAGAAGGGAAAGCACACTAAATTTCAATGGCTCTGGCTTGGACCATACCTGAAAGCTGAGATCTGCAGGGAAAATACTTATCACCTTAACACTATGACCGGAGAAGCCATCCCATTTCCTATCAATGGGCATTTTCTCAAGCACTACTTTGAATGAGGCAAGCGGTGAGTTTGTCCAAAGTTCTACTATATGTATATTTCTTGCTTGTAAATATCTTTCCCGGTGCTCTGTTTGGAGCACCTTGTAAATAGTTGGTCGGCCATCCTCTGGGACTGCCTTTTCCTTTTCACATTTTCCTTTTTCTTTTGGCTATTTCATTTTCTTTTGTTTCCCAGGTTCCCAGCGTGTTGCCTTCATTTTGTAGCCCGGTATGCTTTGCATAACATCTAGTCTTTGAAACGGTACCTTATGCATTCTAGTGAATTTGGAATCTATTGTTAGCATGGTGGAATTTGTCTACACTCTAAAGCTATTTCATAATTATGGTAAAAGGTTATGGGTAATCTTCATCAGGTTTGCACCTTGACAGTCTGGACGTCAGTTAACAGAAAATCTAAGAAGCAAGTAATCGGACACCTTGAGGGAAGATCATTTGCACTAGCTGATTAACCAAGTCTGAAAATCATTAAAATATCCCAGGTCCAAAACATTTCTCCTATTTGGAATTTAAAGTGGATGGCAAGGTGAAATAAGTGTCATCGTTAAACTTATCTAATCTTAAGCTTCACAGTGAAAGAAGTACCACCTTTCCATTCGGAAAAGAAAAGAAAAGAGAAAGAACTAAAGAATGGAGAATTCCAGTATATGGGGGAAATGTGCAAGATATGATGAGTTTAGTTTGATTTTTTTAGTGCCTCCTCTCTGCTTCTCCTAGAGGTCATCGGCTTGCTTTTCTTTCAAAGCACACACTTCACAACTGACAAAAGACCAAAAGACTGAATCATTGGTGGGCTGGATTTTCTCAGACACCTCAGACTTTGCCAACGAAATGCTCTAGGTAAATATTTATTCCAGTTTTTCTAACCATAGATTATGATGTTCTTGAATGCGCTAAGGCATCCATCCCACATAGTCACCATTTGTTATGCCCTACATACCTGTCCCTACATTTTTTAGGTAAAATGTTGGGGTCTCCCTTTTTCGCTTTGGCTCTTTCCTTTTGTTTCTAGTTTTTCTTTTTTTTCCTCCAGGCTTTGCTTCCATGAGGGTTTTCTTTCTTTTTCATTTTGTCTTCTTGTGTCTCTGGGGCCCGGTCCTGAAGTTCATTTGTTCTTTTGATTTGGCCGGATTCTAGACTCCAGGATTCTCTGCCATCATATCTTATTTCCCAAGAAGATATGGTTGCATGGAATCCCCAGGCCCGGAGTCTGGAGGTTTTCTTGTCCCAGATTTTGCAAAAAGAATGCAACACATTTTTACCCTAGGGGTATAAATAGAAGTTACCTATCATTTTCACATTTATCATGATCAAATACTTAGAGCACTCAGAGCGATTTCAAAGCAATTAAGGTGATTAAATAGCATTTTGCTCCTATACTTAGTAATTGATTAAACAGTAATTTGCAGTAATTGTTCATGGTCAGCTCCAGGTGAACTTGTTGTAGAGTGCCTCCCGTGCTCATCTTTCCCACATTCTCCATGTTTCTAGGTAGGCCTTCAGCTCTCTCCTCTGGTTTTCTAGTTTCCTATTTGTGCTTTTGTTTGTTCTCATTTCGCTACGCCTTTGCGTCGACCTTTTGTTGCCTCTCGTTGGTGGGTTGGCTCTGCCAGAGGGTTTTCCACCCTTTGTGTAGTTGTAATGTAATGTATATTTTTATATGTTATGTATGATAGTGTAGGTGCTTTTGTACATTCCATAAGCTGTGTAAATTCCCTTTTTATAGTGTATATATGTCAGTTTTGTGGTCAGTCTGCAAGTGGCGCTCCGGCCCTCACAGTGTTTCAACCCTCGGTACATTAGGTGTATATTTTTTGTATATCCTTTCATTTTGTCAATCTTTCCATGCTCCATCACATCTTCACCACTCTGTCGATCTTGTTAGAGAGTTAGTCACCACGGTTCGAACTTGGCACCTTGCTGGTTCAAATCATGGCGGCTTTCTCTCCCCTCTGTGAAATCATTAATGGAAAGATTAATTTCCCATGAATGGGAATTAAAATCCCATCCCATCTGGCATTTACTTACCCCTACATCAGCCACTTTTCACCATTAATGTCATTATGACACCTGTCACGTGGCCATGTGACAACCCATGTCAGCCAAGTATGGCTTCTTATCGATCAAGTCGACAATGGCTAATTCTTCTAGACTCTGGGTGCTGAGAGGCCCTTGGGTCTTCATTCTATTTTTGTCACTTAGTCTAATGCCCTGGAGCCCCCGAGTGTTTACTAGAATCTAACTCATGTTTGCCTTAATACTACAGGATTTTGATGTATGCTAACATTTTTTTGGACAGGTATGAAATGGTGATGAATTTCCTAGAATCCATAAATTTGTTTTTATTATATCGTGTATTGACAGTTCTTCAGTCTTGCAGGTTGCAGATTGTTTGATCAAGATGTCTAATGTAATCACTCCTCCTGATAGCCCAGAACTGCCTACTACCTCCACTCGGGTGGCTACAAAGACTAAGGCCAAAAAGATGTTGTCCAAGCTTCCACTGACTTCCAAATACCTGAGGGAGGGCATTCTCGTAGGGTCCAAAGTGGACTCCAAGTTGCAAGAGATAACAGACACAGAGCTTGGACTTTGGGCTGAGATGTGGGGCTTGGTTCAAGCCATATACAAACTGAAGGCTGATGAAGATATTATGGCCATCCACTTGACTGCCTCTGAAATTATTAAAGCCACAAATTTTTCTTGTTCGGTGCAAGCACCAGAGCTGATACTCCAACTGGTGATGCTCTATAATGCCCCCACTCAAACTATTTTTCTCGCCAATCCTCATCCGTTACACTATCCAGCAACTATCATCAATCTGGAAGTAACAACTTTTTCTTCAGGGCTGGGGATCCCTCAATTCAAGGGATCTATCATTCTCACCCAGGCCAAGTCGTTAAAAGTGTTTGAGGAAGCTTCCCTTCTTTCTTGGAAATATCTCAATGCTTAGTTGCTGAGGTCCCCAAAAAGGGACCATAAAAAGATAAAGTTGGAGATTCCCCACAGGGATTTTAAAGAATGTATACAAGCAGGAATTATTTTTCTATGTAGGATCTTTGGAGAACCCCATGCCCAAGATTTCTCACCATGGATGTACTACTTTCTCTACACCATCACCATCCACAACCAGACCTTCAATTGGGCAGCTATCATAGCCAACCATGTGGACATGCAGCTGAAAGGCATCCTCCAGAATTCAAAGTTCCATAGGACATCTTATGTACTATGGGCACTGGCCCAACAAAGACTGGCTTGTCGTGGTTTATGGGTAGTGGGCGTTCTCTGGAACAGGCAGGCCAGTTGACATCATGGGATTATTATCCCCAGGTCCAGTGGGAACTTAGTTTCCCAAATTTTTGTAGGGTAAATGATGCCTTCATTTACCATAACATTTTGACACTTACTCGAGACTCTGGATTCTGGTTATTGCAGGAGGCGATGAACTTGGTGAGTTCCTACATAAAATATTTCATTCAATTCCAGCAGCACACATATATTTGGGTGACTCGCTTCTCTGGGAAGCCCTATCTTCTTCCCCAATATTGGGGGGATAGAATCATTCTTTTAGAATTATGCCGGAAAATTCTAGAGCTACACGCCCTATTCACATTGAAGAAGGTCACCAATGTTCCATTTCCAATTTCTTGTAGGACCTATTCTTGTAGTCTAGCCGCAGCAAAGGAGGAAGATAATGAGCTGAAGAGTCTAGGACTGATGGAATTCCACCATACCAAAAACAATTTTGATCCTTTGGGTAAGATAGCCTTGGTGCTTCCCCGGGCATCGTCGTTGCACATAGAGGATATTAAAGATTTTTGGGCGGATTGCCAAGATAGTTTTGACCTCCGGTCCTGCCAACACTCGCGGATGTCCAAAGGCCTGATGAAAGTCCTTGACCTTTGGGGTTTCCCAAAAGGTTTTTTAGATGACGGCCCTCTAGAGGACCCATTGTATAAAGAGAAGGGGTTAGACAGGTTGTATCTCCCTCTGGTGGATTGGGCCACCCTGGAAGATTTAACAATTGAGGGGGTATGCCGCCCCATTTTTGAAAATAGTCACAAGTATTTTTGCTGGGTGTGTCCCAAGAGCACCCAGAAGGGATCAATTGTTCAGAGGACCATTGCTACTATTGGACCCAGCACAAGAAAGGGAAAAGAGAAAGAAGATACCCTAGCTAAGGTGCCTCCCCAGGGTCTGATCCCCATAATGGCACAGTTACAAGAGAAAATGGAGGTGTCAAGGCTGGCAAGCTAGAAGATAAGCACACAAATCTCTGGTATGCCTAACATTCCCCTGATAGATGTCATTTTGGATTCCCTCAAACTTGAGAATATTTTGGATACCTCTCCCCCACATGACAATTTTGATGATGTCTTAAGGGAAGATGAACTCATGAACCTACCTGAGGATATAGATCACGCGGTAGAGGAGATCACCACCCAGGAAAAGGAGGAACACTAGTCCAAGAGACTAAGGATGAACCAAGGAAAAAGTAGATGAGCAACTATTGACTGGGGAAACCAAACCCATGGGATCAACTATACCCCCATTCATCACACTCCAAACACCTTTGGTTATTCCAGGTGACCAAATGCCCTGGAGTACATTCAGTGAGGTAATCACGGTGGCCCAAACTCTGAATCTTGGCCCGATACCTCATCCGCCTCCAGAAAATGTTCCAATAGAGGAAGACATTCCAGAAAATGAAGCCAAAGAGGAAGAACAATAACAGCAGAATGAGGGCAGCATTCCCAAGGATACAAATTTTAATTCGCCCGCTACTAAGGATGGGGAAAGCCCTGAGGATACAAGTGGTATGGACATCAACACAGAAGAAACCCCAAATATCATAAAAGATGACACCAACATGGTGGGAAATACTAAGGCTTCTGAAGAATAGTAGAGGGAATAGGAATAGGAAAAAGAGAAGGAGCCCAATGACACTGCCAATTTTGAGAACGCGCCGCCTGATTCCAAAGGGAATCTCGATGCCCAAGTCCTAACAGAAAAGCTGCCCCAGCGACCACAATGGCTGGTGGAATCAAGAAAGAGAAAGGCCCTGGCGGTAGCAATAGGTGTTTCACTCTTCTTGGCTAAGATGATGGCCCAAAATCCAGAGGCCAAGAAGCCTAAGAAGGCTCAGACGGTCCATACCCTCTGGACTAGTCTAGCTGGAAGTACAGTGGAGGCCCGGTATAATAAACAGAGCTAGAAGTGGAAGGAGGAAAAGGATACCAATGCAAATCTCATCGCATTTCTGGTGAAACTCATGCAGCCCCTGGCTGATGTCTGCCTAGAAGCTTCTACCTTTGGATTATTGCTTGCATAGGGTGATGTGGATTCTTTAAGGGATATGAAGAAGAAAGCCAAGGCTGTGGACAAGTGGGTCACCAAATAGATAACCTCCATAAGGAAATTTTTACTGGTGTCACTCTTGGATCTCTATCAAATCAACATTCTCCTCATTTAGACAAATGCCTCTGCTATTATGTGGGAAAAGGACCTAGAGAAGTATTAAAAATGGAAGGCCAAGTTGGATGAAGTTTTCAACACCGGAGAAGAAGCCGTCACGGAGGCGGGAATTTTGGGAGATGAATCGTATGATTTCCTCCAGGCCTAGTACTCCAGACTTGGCCTCAAAATCGAGGTAGGCAATGAACTAGTTAAGGCTCTAAAAGAGAAGGTGACCATGGCCCAATATCCTTTGGGCCTATTTCAGGCATTTTTGGTAGGGTTGTCACAAGTCAACCCCTTCACCACTGGGACATGCACCCCGGAGGACTATGTATTTAGTAAATATGACGAGCTGATGGAGTCCCTGTATCACTCTACGGGGGACTTTGATAGGGGAAGGTTATCAAGATTATCCAAGATGATGATCTAGGCACATGATGTCGTGAAGATGGTATACGAATTGCAGAACGGGGTCAGAGAAGTTGAAGAGAAGCTGGAGGTTGCCCGTGGCCGATCAGACAGCATCAAGGAGATAGATGAAGATGGCGTAAGCCAAGTTTTGGAAGCATTCAAAAATAGTAAGGAGAAATAAGGTCCTCTAGAGTCCGGATATTTTCATCATCCAACATATTTTGTATTCATTATTATTTGAGTGTAAGCTCCTGGATCCCGGAGTTTCAGATCCACAGTTTTGTATTCTTTTGATGAACTATGTCCCAGTTCCCCAGATCCAACCGGTCATTATCAGATAGTTAATAAGGGTGTCAAGAAGTAGGTGACCCTAGCAAGGCACATCAGCTCAGGGGATGGTTCTAATAGATGGTTTTCCCAAGGTACCACCCCAACATTATACACCTGGCACATCAGAGATAATGAACCGCTTTGACATTGATGAGGCATGTAGCCTCGATCCCCAGGGGATCAGATTTCTTCTATTCTCCCTCTGGCTCTCTTCTCAAGGTTGATTCTTCCATACCTACTTTCTTGTCTCATTCTTATGACATGTCAAAACTCCATTCATTTCAAGGTTGTTGTAGCATGGTGCAGGTAGTATCGGCCACCAGAAATTATATTTTATTGATTGAGTGTAAAGTTAAGTTAAGCTAATTTTAGGGAAAACATGTGTATAAATAACAAGTCTGACCTCATTCTAGGGGTTGGAAGAATTGATGATTTTGAAATCCATAGCTATAGCATTTCAGTGTTTCATTTCTAGCAGTTGCAGAGCTCAATGCTCCTTAGTTCTTAGAAGTTCAATAGATAGATGCTCCCTTGGAGCTATTATTGATGTACTCACCAGTGATGCTGGAAAACCATTAATGAAGAAGGAAGGATTCTTGCAATGTTGTTGTTGGTCTCTTGATCTCTTAGTTAATACTCTTTTATGTTGTATGTTTCTTATATCCCTTGCTTTGATATTTCAAGTAGATTAACGACTTTCTTTTCCCCTCGCTATTGAATTTGTATGAACTAATGGCTCTGTATACATTCAGTATTTTAGTGTAGCATGTTAGAGCGTGGTTGATGTTTAAACATATTTTCATGACTATAGATAGATGGAATACTTCTAACGCTAGCCTATCTTTTGAAGTTTATTTGGTTAACTAACAAATGCTTGCAGGAAACCTCACTTACCTAAATCCTCGGAGATGATGAGCTGAGATAATCAGCTATCCCCCCAAACAAAATAGTCACACTACCAGCTTAGCTCCCACACCGTCGAGACCTGACTCTCATGTGCTTGAAGGCCCAGAGAATTTATTCCCCGGACAACCTTTACAGGCAAAGTTGGCCGGTACTCTGGTACCCGGTGACAACTTACATCAGTTGGAAAACCAAGTCACAAAGTCCCATCAACATTACCTAAGGGGTTGGTCACCCTTGAGTCTATTTTTAACTTTGATGATTAGCTTAAGGGAGAAAAGGCAAGCATGGTAGTAAAAGAGGAACACTACAAACTAGTTGAGACACTCCAGGATAAGTTCCTAAAACTTGGGAAGGTATGTAAACAACCTAAAAAACATGCTTTTGTTTCATTCTGCCAAGAATTAAGTGATGTATTTGCATGGGAATACCATGATTTGAAAGGATTTGATCCTAACTTAGCCTAGCATACCATTGAAATTTAACCTAGTGCTAATCCTATTAGACAGAAATAAAGGCCTATAAACCCTAAGTTTAGGGGGACTAACGAAAACTGAGTTAAGAAAAATGATCGAGGCTAATATTATGTTTCCTATTAAGCATACTTCCTGGGTTTCTAACTTGGTGCCTTTTAGGAACAAGAATGGTGAGATCTGACTGTGTGTGGATTTCAAAGATCTAAATAGAGCCTCATTGAAGGATCACCATCCATTGCCCTCTATGGAACAGATACTACAATTAGTATCAGGCTCTAACAGATTTTCATTGTTAGATGGTTTTTCTGGTTATAACCAGACCTTAGTGAAGGAGGAGGACCAGTATAAAATAGCTTTCACAACTAAATGGGGTACCATGGCATATAGAAAAATGCCTTTTGGGTTATCTAATGTTGGTGCTACTTTCTAGAAAGCCATAGAGATGGCATTTTATGGCTTAATATATAAATTTGTCCTCGGCTATCTCGATGACACAACTATTTTTTCAAAGAATAATAATGAGCACTTGGTCCATTTAAAGTAGATCTTGAGAGGCGCAGAGAATTTGGAGTCTCCTTGAACCCCAAGAAGTGCATTATTATGTTCATGAAGGAAGACTTCTGGGGCATATTGTCTCCAAAGAGGGTACAACTATTGACCCTGAAAGGATAAGTGTGATCCTGGCACTACCATTTCCAACATATAAGAAAGGGCTTCAAAGTTTCATGGGGAGAATCAACTTTTTAAGGAGATTTATCATGAATATTGCAGCACTGCTAAAGCCCATGACGCAAATGCTTGAAAATAATGTTGCCTTTCATTGGACAAATGAAGGTAAAAAGTGCTTTGAAGAAGTAAAGGAGGCAATAGCTTCTGCTCCTACTCAGGTAAACCCAAAATTTTCAAAAGAATTCATTATTTATTCATTTGGGAATACTGACAATATATCTGCCATACTAGTTCAACATAATGATGAGAAGCAGGAGCAACTAGTGGCTTTCTACAGCCAAGGATTGGATGGATATGAACTAAACTATACCTCTATGGAAAAGAATGTCTTAGCAACAGTAAGGAGTCTGAAAATTTTTAGACATTTGCTTTCAAATAATGTAGTTCATCTTATGGTTTCCCATCCCTACATTAAATATTTATTTTTAAACAAATATTTGATCCATAAGAGAGAAAGATGGATCACTAAAGTAATGGAATACGATGTTCAAATCAAATTCACTAAGTTAATAAGAGGAAAGGGACTATGCGAGAAAATGGTAGAAGGAAAAGAAGACAACAATCAACAAGGAGCAGATGTTGTCCTAATGAATCAGAATGTAGCCCCCACAAGTTGCACAACAGATATGAAGCACTGTCTCCTGACTGTGAGTGTCCCCTAGGCCTTGACAGAGCCAAGAGGAGGTATTTTCAGCTGCGAGACATCCCTTTTGTCATTCTGGATGATATTTTATATACAAAATATTACACTAGTGTCCTACTAAGATGTGTTGAACCAGATTAGATAGATAGAATTCTTGAAGATTTCCATGACAGAACATCTAGAGGCCATTTTGCAGCAAGACCTACTACCTTGAAAGTGATGAGGGCAGGATATTACTGGCCCAATCTACACAAAGATGCTTTTTCCTGGGTAAGAAAATGTAAAAATTGTGCTTTATTTGCAGGAAAGAAGAGGCTAGCATCTCTACCATTGCATCCTATCAAGGTGGAGAAGCCTTTCATGACATGGGGGTTAGAATTCATTAGACCCTTCAACCCACCCTCTAGTATTGGACACAAGTGGTTCCTCACTGCCACAGATTATTTGACTAAGTGGGCAGAGGCCATAGCACTAAAGGATGCAACTGAAGGATCTATCCTCGATTTCTACCAAGATATGGTAGAAAATTTGGAACACCTGACTCCATTTTCTTAGACAATACATTTGCCTTCTTGGGAATGAAGATTTCAGAATGGGCATTAAAGCATAACATTATCCTGAATACTTCATCTAACTATTACCCTCATGGTAATGGTCAAGAAGAATCGACAAACAAGAACTTGATCAGAATCATCAGGAGAACCATTGAAGGGAATCATAGAGATTGGCACAGCAAATTGAAGCAGTCCCTGTGGGCAAATAGAATCACCCCTAAGAGATCCACATGAAGATTCCATGCAAGTAAGGCTTGTTGAACTGATGGAACTTGAGGAGACAAAGAAGCTACCATTGAAGAACCTAGAAAGCCATCAGGCTCAGATGAAGAAAACCTTTGACAAGAAGTCCATGCCCAGGGTTTTCAAGGAAGGAAACTTGGTCCTCAAATGGCACGAATTGAAGAATAAACCTAGGAGGCACACTAAGTTTGATGCCATCTAGAGTGGACCTTTCATGGTCATAGGGTGTAAAACCCATAATGCCTTCCAGTTATCTTCTATGGAGGGAGAATAATTGCCCATTCCTATGAATGGGATTCACCTCAAACCATTTTATTAAGGTTAAAATACTATCCCTATACAATAGTAGTTAGATATTTCAGTTTTTGTTGCATGTGTTCCCTAAGTGTTGTAGCACAAGTTTTGTTTCAGTTTCAGTTGTGTTTCTAGTTTTCTATTGTTAGCAATAAGCCAGAGGCACATTGATGCCATTCTCAAAGCTTCATCAAGAAAGCATCAGTGATTGGCATGAGTGAGCTGAAGACCCATTAATACAAACCATTCATACTCACAGTATGAACCCCTCAGAATAATACCAACATATCTTGGGCATTTAGTTTTTTTTGTCAGGAGGAGGAGCTATTGTTTTTTAGAGTTTGAGCCAAGTTTCAGTGGTGGAAACCAGAGGAATCTATGCCCAATGGATGATGAAGGAAACTGGCCAAAAAGGTACTTAGTAGGAAAGCACTCATATGAGGTTGCCATAAATGTTACCCAATTTTATGTTCATTCAATTGGTTAAGATAGTTAGCCTAATTACTAGGTGAGTTGCTAAATAACCTAGTTTGCACATTATTAGTGATCTAAATTAAGCTTGTGTTCATTTCCTCAAAAGCTAAAATTGAAAAGTACATAAAGGAAAGGATCAAACTAAGATATCCATGAAATAAAATGATATATACATTGGATCATATTTAGTTTGAACATAAATAAAAAGTATGTGCATAAGGGAAATAAAGCATGTATCTAAGCTTACATAAGCAATGAGCATAGCCAACCCCTAGAAATCTATGGCTAATTACACACATGCACAAAAGAAAATGAACATAAATGACAAGGTACCAGACATTGCCTCAAGAAAGGAAGAAAGGTTGTCCTGGGTGTGACTCCAGTGTGCTCCTGATTGGACCCAGAACCTACAAGAAAAAAAAGAAATGGGGTTAGATCCAATGGATCTAAGAAATGAATGATAGGTTGTTATCTACATACACTTACAATCATGCATGTATGGAATCAGACATACATCAAGAGAAGGAAATTATGCTCCAGACATGAACATACTCACCACAATGCTGCAAAGGAAAGAAGGATACCATGTTTTCTAATATTTTTTTTCTATGTGTAGGTACAAAAGAAGCTATTTTATTACATATATATGAGATAAATTCCCTCGCTCATGTACAGGCAGTCTTTAAGGGCAGCTATCACAAGCCAACTTTAGAGAATGACTGTGTATGGGGAAGAACACTTATGAAGATGGAGCTTCTCCAGAAAAACAATGGATGGTGTTGCTCTGTAATGTGTGGAGTGTTAGGAAGCCCTCAAATCTTCTTGATAGAATCCACATTGGAAGGGAAGAAACACCCATGATCAGATGTCGGGCCCTCTTAGTAACCTACATTGCAGCCGGTTAGAGTTATCACAAGCCCCATCAAAAATAGGGTTTTTGATTATCCTAATGGTCACAAGGATGAGAACTGATCCAGAAGAAGAAAATGGAATGAAACAACAGTAACCATGGAGCATTCAGAATACATAAGACAAGGTACAGTAATGGTGTATGAAGACACCAGCAATACATGATACATGTGACACATTCTGCAAATTCAGCATAGCATGGTGGATCTCAACATTTGGGTACATGCAACAATAATGATGCATGCGCCTCCAAAGTTCAAGACATCAAGAGGTATGGTGTTTTGCATATGAATCTTTGAATCTATGCGTGCATATCATGTGTGAACAAGAAATAAAATAGCATGTAAGTTTCAAAGGATAAGAATCATTTATATGTTGTACATGGGAAAAATTACATGTACCTCCAAAGTTTAGAACAATAGAAGCTTGTTAATACAACAGGGATGTGTTCCTTCTACTTCCAACTCTATTCAAAACATGAAGAATCAACAAGTACTTGATTCAAATGCATCTAACAACAATGTTACAACAACAATGATGCATGGTAATTAAAGTGTTAAAACAACAACATTAAAAAGAGCCTTATACATCCATGAACAACATAGAAGAAAAATAATGGAGCCACAACGTTGCAAGATTCATCCATAGATAACATTGCAACATCATGGAACTTATTTCTATGGATGCAAAAGAGGTAAACATGTTCCAGAATTACAAAATACAGTCATAAGCCTGTGGCCTCAAAAGGATAACAACAAGATGGGTGACTGTAACAAGTGTTTTGAGCATCCATGGAAATCGTTATAGCTTCATGGCAACCCTTCCTGTGGAGCCAAATTATGGAATTCAAAGATATAAATAAAAATAATGCTATGAGCTGGTTTTAAAACAAAAATCAAGCAAACAGAGAAGAGATACATTCAAATGCATCTATAAAATAGCAGTACAAAACTTCAATGGAGTCCAAATATTCCAGAATACTTCCATAGGCAGCTAGGTAATGTAAAAATGCCCCAATTTGTGGAAGAAAAGGAGGCCAAATGTATTTAGAAAAACAATCATGAAGCCCACGACCCATGGCAAGTAAGTAAACAACAAAATGCCACTTTCTATGGATTAAAAATGTACATCCAAGCAAAAGGAAACATGTTTTTAATGCATTTCCAGACCATTGGCAGTATTAAAATGCAAAAATGCCATCATCTATTGGGCCAAAACAAAGTTAATGCATTCAAAATGAGAGGACAACAAGCATGAAGCACACGCCATGGAGTAGAACAGCAAGGTAACTTCCAGAAATTTATTATCATATGTATAAACAACATTTCCATACCAAAAATCCCCAATCTATGGAGGCAAAATAGAATTAATGCCTTGCGAGAGGAGAATAGAAGCATAATGATGTCCTAGCCATGTTTTTTAATATCAAAATAGCAAACAAAAATAGTATAATAGCGGCATTTTAAAACATGGTTATGTCTATATCCCAGGGCCTTTAACAGCAAATAAAAAGCATTATCAACATTCAAAACAGTCAAACCCCAACAAAGATGCAGATTCAAGGAAACTCGATGGAGGATAAATATGCAGAGAAAGGAGTTCATCTTCATCAAAAATCAAGATGCAATGAATGAATAGCTTACCATAGATTAATATTGTTGTCAAAACTCTAGAAAAGCTAAGCATTTTGATCCAAGAAGCTATGACTTTCCAAAAATCAACTTCCTTTCCATTTCAAATAGTAGCTAGGGCATAGAAGCTGTGTTTTCCTCTTGCAAATTTGATGAGGTGTGGAAAATCATGTGTTTAGGGATTTTAGGCATGTTTTAATGTTTGAAATATGGTAAAATATTAACTTATAAAGTGGGGTTATTTTAAGGTTTAAATATAAAGCCTTTGAAGATATGTTTTTATAACATATATGGTGAGTTTTAAGAAAATGGTTTTGGTCTTGCCTAGGGGAGAAATATATTGATGTTTTAATAAAATTTTAGGGGCAAGAAATAAATAAATGTAATATTCTCCACCTAGGGGTCATTATATCTTTAATGTATTAGGGCTATAATGGGATGAATTCAATGTAAAAATCATGTGCAATTATTTTTGTAAATGATTGATAAGTGATGTTTATAAATCACTTTGTCAGTGATACCTACCAAGCATGATTAGGGGGGGAACAGATTTAGTTTGGTGAAGGAATTATGGTTAAGGCATGATTTTCAAATTTTCTCTCACCTACCCCTACAAATCTGGGAGCCTGACATTCAAATTTGGGCAACATGTTGGTGAACCTACAAATTGCATATTTCCAAATATATCCCAACATTCAGTTCCAGATATGGTGGAGTTAGACATGATGATTTCTAAAATCCTTGGAAATACATATTTTGGGGTTCATCCTACATATACCTCTCATTTTTGTGTAGAGGCGGTTCTTCATTCTATCTCACTCTGAGATTTTAATGCTTGTAGCTCTGAGAAGCAAATTTTTTTCCAGCTCCTTTTGGTTGAATACAAAACAAAGATCCTCTTTTTCCTATTGTCTTCTAGATTGTTTAATAGGTTTTGGCCAATGTTATTGTGATTCAAGTTAATCATTTATCTTGGCATATTGTTCATTTGATGCTTATAAAAAGCATGTTATTATCTAAAGTTTTATTTGTGTGCTCTCATAAGTCTCTGATTTTATGAAATTCAATCATTTCCTTCTCATTGACAATCTGCACCTTGTTATTCTCTAAAGAAATCATATAAATAGGACAAATCTGTGAATTCCAAGTTTTTTTTAATTCATAGTGTGAGAAATTTTTACAATCTGTGGATCTTTAAAGTTTTGGTGAATCACCTAGGTTTTAAGTCCAATTTTTAATTCTTGCACTCTCTCCCTTTCCTCCAAAAAGTTTAAGTTTAAGTTTAAGGTGATTCAAGGGGAATCTGGCCCTTAATCTGGAGGTCTACTTCCATTATAGGTTCCCCACAACCTGGAAGTATTCCCATGTTTCACAGTATTTTTGAGTTCAACACTTAGCTCTTGCGGGTGCAATCCTTAGTGACAACAGGCACACCATTTGAAAACCAACATCTAGAAGATTTGTACGAGCACCTCCACATCCATCATCACTTTTCTAGTCTGTATTTCCCCCAAGGTAATGGCCAAGCTGAGGCAACCAACAAAACCATCCTCAAAATCCTCAAGAAGGTTGTCAATAACACTAGCCGCAACTGGCATCTCCAAATCAATCCCACCCTTTGGGCCTATTGCACTTCATATAGCACTCCCACATGCACCACTCCATATTCCCTTGTCTACAGTGTTGAATTTGTCTTACCAATCATGGTTAAACTACCATCACTCCGAGTATCTCTGAAAGACCTAATCACTGATGAAGACTACAGAGTAGCTAGACTCACACAGATTGATTTACTAGATGAATAGTGTCAGCAAGCCTATGATCACCTAGTTTTGTATCAGAACTGACTCAAGTGAAGCTATAACAAGAAAATCCACCCATGCCAGTTCTAGTTAGAGGACTTTGTGCTAAACAAAAATCAAAAAGTGGGTACTGATCGAGAAAAGAAAGGAAATTTTTAGGTCACCTGGCAAGGTCCATACATTGTCACTGCATGCTTCGGATGTGGGGAATATCAGTTATCTACTCCTGAAGGAGAATCCTTGAATGATCTTATCAACATCATTCATCTTAGGCGCTTCTATGCCTAACAACTGGTTATTCCATTCATCTAAAAAATAAAAAATAGCAAAAATAGCAAAAAAGCAAAAAAAAGAAAAAGAAAATAAAGCATCCAATGGTGAAAACTTGGCAATTAAGCATCTTGTACAAGTATGTGTGATGAAAACCTAGCAATTAGGCATCACACATAGTGGATTGTATCATTATCTATCAAAATCTCATTTCCCTCCATCTCCCTCATCACATTTACCTCAGCCTAATCATTGCCTGTATTCCCTAGATGTTCTGTTATCACACTGATCAGTTCACATCGGTCCTCCTATCCTACATCCTGAGATTTTGTACATATCATCGTGTATATAATTATCAGCCTTTGATGTATATCTATCATCCTATCCCAATCCCTGAGATTCTTGTATCTTCAGTCTGTATATATCTTGTTTGTGTCAGTCCCATCTTGTGTCTGGTCTTGCCTGTGCATATCTCGCATTCTGGGTCGGTCTCCTTGCAGAAATGATCTAGTTTACTTCTGAATCCTATGCTTTAGCAAGTTCCTTTTGACAAAATCATGCTTTAGCAATTTGATCTCAATACATCTTTTGGCCAATCAGATACACACTTGACATCTCCATGTAAATGGGTCCCTGTATAATGTATCCTTCCTCACGTTGACCTAAATCCATTCATCTTCATCAAAGTAGGTCCATGCAAGATGTATCCTTCCTCATGTCTGACCTAAATCCAATCTTCTCAATCGAACAAGTCCTTGTAGGATGTATCATTCCTCTTGTCTGACCTAATCCAATCAGCATTCTATATCATTTGATCTCTCTAGAAAAAGGTGTCTTGTGATTGAATTTTAGATCTTGAAATTTGATTTTGGTTCTTGATTATCATTCTTGATTCTCTCAATTGTTCTCCTCCTCAAGGTTGCCATGATTCTTTATATCATGGTATGATGTGAATAGATGCACCTGGAATAGGGATATTGATCTTTTTGTGTTTCTGCCTATGATTCAGTTGGACATGACTCTTGCATGTATGTAATTCATTTGGGTTCGCATGTTGCACATGGGAAATGTCATTTTCTTGTGGGCTTTTCCAGCATCGTTTTAGCCATGGTTCTTCTAGGATTCGTGAGTGATATTGGGGAAACCCCCACGTGTTTATTGTGTCACTCCTTTGCAACCTTGATGACAAGGCCTAGCATTCCTAGTAACCTTGGCATGGTCTCTAGCATTGTTATATCAAAATAATTTCTCAACTACATGGTGGTATTCCTTCCTAGAATACCCCTCGATCAAGCTTCAAGAAACATTTTCCCCCCTCATCATATCCCTGCAAAGCAATCCTATCAAACCAAATAGAAAACCTATCCTACCATCAATCCTCAATCCCTCAATCTCCTCCACACATCATCCCTCATCCTTACTAAAAACTGGCATTATCCATCTGTCATTCTTCCATTCCCTCTTCTTCTTTTTCTTTCCTTTTTTTGTTGCTCTTCACAGTCTTTTCAAGATGTCACCAGGTCTTCATTGTTTCTTCTTGCCATCCTCTCGAGGGGGCATCACCCTAGTCAAGTTATATTCTAATTCTATCCTAATCATCACTCTAGGGAAACTTTGTTGCCTACGTCACGTCTTTGTGTCATCTATTATTTTAAACATCTTCAAAATAGTGTTATTCTACCACTATGTCAAAGAGGGGAAAAATGTAGACACCTAAATCTAATTAACATATCTAATCACATTTAGTGCCTTCTACGACATTATCAACTAAGTAATCAGTCATTACCTAATTGATAAATGATATCCTACTAGCATGATTAATTCATCTAATTAAGCTATAGTCTGATTAATTATTCAATGGAAACCAATGGCGTAATAATTAATTAAACCCCCTTTTTCCCCTATTAGGTTGAATGAATATATGTATTCATTTAGTTTAATTCATATTATCCTCTTTTCCTCCACTTGTGATTTAAATAGTTAATTATATCATATTTAAGCACATGACTCCTAACCTTAACCCCTAACCTAACAAATCCCAACCACCTAACCCTAAGTTCTATCTCAACCCAACCCCTTCACACATGCTAACCCTTCTTCATTATCTAATTGATCCTAATCTGCTAATTAACCCATCCATGCATTCTCTCTCCTCCCATCACCATCTCCCTAATCACCCCTCTTAACTTCTAACCCTAATCCTAATCTCCTCCTAAGCTTGTCAAATTCCTAATCCAAGGATTATGAATTCAACCCCAATATTAAAAGCAAACTCATGTCCCTGTCTCTTACATCCCCAACCAAATGAATTAAAGGCTCCCTTAAATGCCCTTAAATTCCCCTCAATGCTCTTACAGTCTTCTTCCACACTCCATCCCCAAATTCTTCTCTCATCCCCTTTGCACATTCTCCTACATGGTCACATTCCTCATCCTCTCACACCCTCTCTCCTTGTGACACTTGTCACAATGAGAGGCATTTGGAGAAGCACAATCATTGTTCTCTCTCTCTCTAATGCATCTTAGCCACTCTTTAGGTTTGCAACTGAACCCTCCATTTTCTCTCCATTTTCCTATATAATAAACCTCATTCCTTAAAAAATTATCCTGTATTTTAAGCAGAGTTATAATGCATTTTTTAAGAGCCAAATACATCCAACCTTGAAGCTTGAAGGAAATCTATGAAGCATACATCCACAATAATGGACAAAACTAAAGAACAAATAGAGCTTGATTGGTCTTTTAGGAGGTTTGCGCTCCTTAGGATTTATATGGTTTTCAAGTTTTGTTTATTTTCTTAGCATGTATGTAGTGTTGGTATTTTGGTTATTGAGTGTTTTAAGTTTTTATCATGCTCCTTTTATAACTAATTTCCATAGCTCACACAACTGATTCTAGTTCTCCATTCATTATTCTTAGGGTTCTTCCCTTGACTAGAAATTTCTTTGAATGTTTCTTCAATGCTTCATCAATCTCGGTAGTAGTAAGATTGGGAATGTTGAGTACCAATGATCTTTCTCTCATCTGCTTCTCTACATTGATTGCATTCTTCCATCGTGCATCAATTCTATTATAAAGTTCTTCAGGTAAATTGTCTACAACTTCCATAGGTGTATACCTAAATTGGTACAATGTAACCCCTATTGCATCGTCAATCTTCTTTTTATATTCTTCACTCCTTTTCACATATTTCCATTGTCTTATGCATGCAAATCCTCCAGTGTTCTTTAGAGATTCAAGAGAGTCCTCAAAACTCCTTAGTGCAAGTGATAATTTAGCAATTGGTGTAGTCCTTACTTCCTTATCTGACTCGGTATCACTATCTGATGTGAGTATCAGTTTCCTCATTGACTGTGTAACTTTGTTTCTATCTCTTCCTCAAACATAGGTTTTTCCTTTTTCAGGTGCTATTTCGGTGTTCTTCTTCTCTTTAGAATGTACAGAGGACCTAGTATTCCTTCTTGTACTTCTTATGCTCGGAGAGGGTTCAATATCAAGTTTCTTTTCAATAGATATTTCGTTCTCAGTGTCATTTTCAATGTCTTCAACTTCTAGTTTTCTTGACAAATCTTCAATCATTTTGGTTGCCTTCTTTATTTCCTTGGGTACCACTATACCTTGTTTGATCTTTTCTTTTACTTCCTCATAGGTTCCATACCTTTTTCCTTTAGGATCAATTGTTTTGGCAAGTAGGGCTTCTATTTTTTGTGATTGTATATCAATATCAATTTCATATCCCATCAGTTGAATCCATTCAACTCTAGGCTCAACAAACTTGATAATACAAATATCAGAGTCTACCTCAAAACATATATTATCGTGATACTTAGCAATTAGGTTAGGTGGGATTCTATATCTTTTGTGCATACTTCCTTGGAAATTAGAAAAGTATTCAGTCATAATTGCATCCACGTTATCTCCTAGACTTTGTATATACTCATTGATATGATAGATGATAGGCTTATCAGTCTTCCATACTACATCTCCAATAGAGGGAAATGAATTCTTATAATAGAAGAAAATACATACCAACAATGAATTAAATTTCAAAGTGTTGGTCTTTTCTTTTCTAATTGTGTTCATGTTGTCTTCTATCTGCTTCAACAAAACTTCATAAAGATATATCTATAATATTTTCTTCACTATCTTATATGATAGATCAACTTCTCCACATTGTACACTATCCACTCGACATGATTAAAATACTTGATATGCTATAATATTACATTCATATTTTAACTCAGGATCTGTCACAGTAGATATCTTCATTCATTTGTCATCCCATTGTTCCTTTGTGAACTCGGTGAGTTTACCTTTGTCAATTTTCTTTATGGCCTTGGGTCTATCTCCAATAGGAAATCTAGTGATGATGGGAAAAACATCCTTAGTGATCTTTATAGGTTGATCCAACCACATAAACTAGTCATGTACTTGGCTGAGTACCATTCTCATCCATTCAGGCTTGAATACCCTCGGTAGATGTATTACATGATTTAAAACTTTTTCTTCCAGGTGAGTATGTTCATCTTTAACTTTCCCATCTGCGCACAACTTCTTGTTTGAGGCATCAATCTCTGCTTCACATAATTCTTTGATCTTACAATGAATGAAAGTGTGGACATCTTCAACCAAGATTACTCTCGGCAAGATTAAAGATGGGGCTCCCATCAAATCAATTTCAGCAGCTTTAGCTGGGGGCAACGTGTACTTAGGGTTTACTAGTTTTACATCCTTCACTAATATGGGTCTCTTCATCCTTGGTGCCATGACTACCATGAAATCTATCAATTCAAACAAACTAGGGCACACTAACAATATCCAACTTTGCTAATAAAACTTGGTTATGAACAGATAACACAGAAATATATTGTAATGCTCTTAAGTAGATATAGAAAATACCTCAAAATCACCTTGATGCTCTCGTAGTGATCGCTCTGCTAAATGCTCAATACTCTCTGATAATATTAGGTTCAAAAGAATAGAAAAACATACCTTTTATAACTTTCCTTCATGATTAGGGTTCCAACGGCTCTTTTAATGTGCAATAAATGCTCTTGTTGAGTCCCATATAACTTTATACCAACTGCATAGTTACTTTGCTTGACCGAGTAAAACAAAATGACCATATATAAAAATGTTCAACCAAAATTTCACAACTTATCCAAATGCATCTTGATATGCTGATATGGATCTTAACTCTAATTCTTAGGAACTAAAGAAAGATTTATTATAATAATTATGTTCCTACATACCTCTCACCAATTAGGTGGAGCTCGGTGCACCCGACTCGGTAGAGATGGTGCTGACTATGGTTCCCAATGATGTTCCATCTTCCCGAGTCTTTCTTCTCCAGGTTTTATTCATTTTTTCTCTAATTTATTCAACAATAGGTGGTGCTTTTTTTGTAAATCCATCTTTGGTTGGTGCATCTCCTCAGTATCTGCAGTTCCTTGCTAGGTGTCCTACCTTATGATAGTGAAAACATGCCATGACATTGTTCCTCCATGCTCTATTATTAATCCTTACGTGCATCAACATGCAATTAGCAGTAATGTATCCATACCTTCCACATGATAGACATGATATCCTTGTATTGTAATCCCATGGTATGGTTTATCCTTATGGGTTAGTATTTGCATTCTCTTGGTTAGTCATCCACTTATCATTTCTTTTCTTTGTTCTTCATTCTTCAATCTTGTGACCATATTTTTTGCAATTCTTGAAATAACCATCAAACTTAGGTTTCCTTTTGTTGTTAGTGATGTTATTTATGCATTCAAATGCTTTATTTCCATGCCTATTGCATCTAAAATAGTAACAACCATCAAATTTAGCTTTACTTGGTACTTTAACTCTTCTACTTCTGCAAACATTAGCTGTGTGTCCAAGCTTCCCACAACAGTTGCAATTTGTCTTCTTTAGTTTCAGTGGGGGTGCAGTACCTTGATCTTTAGATGTATTAGATGATTCTCCTTTCTTGGTAGTCTTTTTCTCATTGATTCCAATACTTTTTTTGTCGTTCAGTTGCTTCATATTATTAAATTGTTTGTCCAACGATTTCCATTCTTCTTCATTTCTTTTCAGTACTTCATTTGCATCTTTCTCAGTTTTCAATTCTTTGTTCAGTCTTTCAATATTATCTTTCACTGCTTGGTTCTCAAATACCTTTACTGCACTTTCTTGATTTGCAATCACAAGTTGGTCGTTTATATCATAGTGAGCTTGGGTTATCTTCATGATCTCATTATATTTCTCAGTTAACTTGATTTCAACTTGTCTTTTTTCATCTTCAGTCATTCTCTTTTCATCTTCAGCAGTTCTTTTACCTTCAATTAGTTCAGTCATCCTCATGATGTTGGTTTCAAGATCTATCTTCATTAATTCCATATGCTCGGTAAATGAATCATTCTTTTCAAGTAGGTCTATTATAGCTAAATCGGATTCATTATTCAAGCTTGCTTCAGATGTTGTCTCAAGTGTATCAACTTGTTCTTATGTGACCTTCAGTTCATCATATACTTTTTTTCTAATCCTCAAAGATCTCCCAAGTTTATTTCTCAAATCAGTGATTAACTCTTGTGAACTTTCCAACTCAAATTCAAGACTATCAATCCTCTTAGATTGCCTAAAAATTTCTATGATTGAGATCTTTAACTCTGAGGTGGTCAAACCTTTAACTCAAGAGTACTAGCTCTGATACCAATTGTTGGAATAATTATGGAAATTTGGGACTAAGAGGGGAGGGGTGAATCTGTACCAATAAAAACTTTCTAACTAATATTTACTAATCAACCATATACTGCTCCATACTGATTACTGAGTTCATAACATTGAAATGAAAGTAATATAAATCTTATAAAAATAATCATCAAAACATTCAACATAAGAACTCATAACACCATGATTTTATAACATATAAATCCTTGGTTAGAGGACAAAACTGTAGTGGGGATGACACCCACAACCTTCACTAACTACAATATAAAGGGTGCTCGGTTAGAGCTTATAATGTTTAGCCATTTTGATAGCTTACCCGGTTAAGAGTATAAAAGACTTATTAGGTCTACCTGGTTAAAGGATTTTTACAATCTCTAGACTTAGAGATGTACCATGTTAAAGGATTTACAAATATAAGATCGGTTAAGATCTACCCAATATTGGGATTTAAAGCTCTTAATACAATAGTATAAATAACTCGACAATGTTTGTAATGTTGCATCAAATACAAATGTTGATCAGAATCTATGTGCTCTGAAAATGTGCTACCTAAATCTCAAACTTGTAACACTACTCTACTTTGCTCTTTTGTAGCTAAATCTCTACTCAGTGCTCTTTGCTCTGCTCTTTTTCTTCACTTAAACAACTCCTTCAACTTCAATAACTTCAACAACTTTAGCAACATCATCAACTCAACTCTCTAATTCATTCAAATATATAGGTGAGTTTTTGCCTCTTAATATTATGCATTAAGTACAATGTAGATCTCTCTTGACTACTAGATCTTCTTTTCCTTCTTGGTGAACTTGTCACTTTTACCTCATAACTTGTAGTTTTTTTTGAAAATGACAAACTTTCTTTTTTTGTTTAATTTGCTCCTCAAATCTTCAAACTGAATTATCTCAATCGTTGATCATGTAAAAAATAGTCCTATGTGTTTGTAGTATCATAATTAATGCTATGACAATTCATTAAATGCGTTTAGATCACATTTTTAATCAACTTGTATGAAGAGAAATGTGTGTAAAGGAATGCAGTTAATTATTAAATACACTCAAAACACAAAAGCAATGCAACAATAAATATAAGACATAAAAGAATAATCAAACAAATATAAAAGCAAACCAGCTAATATCCTATTGTAGCCTCTTTGTTGTAATGATTTTTCCAAGATATTGTGGTTGTATGTATGCTCACGAATTCAGCACCATAACAACATCAGAGTGCTCCATAGTTGTTCAAGCTTGGGGGAAGAACCTGTAAGAGGGATTCAAAGGAAGATGTGCAAATGAAATGTTTAAAATACCTACCTCGTGGTCTAGTCATCATCTCTGTTGTACTCGTAAGAGGGATTCAAAGGATTTGAAATAAATTTACCTAAGACTATAGAAGATAGGTAATTAATTAAATGATGAATCCCTTGATTAAATGACGAAGATATTGTAATTAATTAAATGATGAAGATAGGTAATTAATTAATCAGAGGATGGATGGGAGAGAAAAGGGTATGGATGAGTTCTTGAAAAGAGAGGAAATACAAAAAAAAATGAAAAAAAAGGAAAGGAGGAAAAAATACGAACTTGTAGGTGCGAACGGCACTGAAATTGGAGTCTGTATGAAGAAATGGTGACGAAAAGAAGGGAAAAGGGTAAAAAAAAGAATTAAAAAAGAACTCTTAAATAGGAAAAAGGTAAATTTTCCCATTCATTTTCACCCACACAAGTTGAAATTTGGAGGAGAGGAAACGAGAGAAAATGACAGCGTACGGGCAATCAGAGCATCGATAAGAGGTCATCGGACTAGTACGACAGAGACAATGACCATACCACGAGGTAGGTGTTTTAAAAATTTCATTTGCACATTGTTTAATACATGATTTAAAGGTCAGCTGGAAGATGATCAATATCTTGATCATTAGTGTCTAAAAATCAAGAGAGTACATTGTGATAACCTCGACGATATAGGGTTTTGGCGACAAGGGTATAATGGGATGAACGACGAATAAGGTTTTGTCATTGGGTACGAGTTAGATGGAGGGATATGATACCATCTTTTAAGTGGGCATATATATCATGGTACCATGGGGACTATGGACCAACCAAGATGCATATTGTTTCAGAATCAATGATCTCATAAGCGTGTGTATGGATCTGCTCGACTAAGAACTCATATTTTGTAGCATCTCATGGGATCTCAAGAAGTGATCCAATGGTGGCCATAACATTAGCTACTTTGTTCTATAACCTAGGAACCTGTGTAGACTGTAAAGCTTGGAATTGTTGTTTAATTGTGTCTACCATTTCCTTGTAGGTAATAACTTATCATCCTTTGTTTAGAACTTTTCCATGACTTGTTTATGATAAGTTGTGAGTCTCCGAACACCTGTAACTTTGTGATGTTCCAATGGATTGTTGTCTTGAGACTAGAAAGAAGAGACTCATATTTTGTGATGTTATTGGTATAGGGGAATCATAGCTTGAATTCCTTGGGGATAAAGTCACCTTGAGGAGAGACAAAAAGGATTTCGGCCCAAGATCCATGAGATATGTACAAACCATCAAAATATAATTTCCAGGGAGGTTGTTCTTCAACCATACTGAGATGTTCATTAGGAAATTCCATTGTTAGAGGGTATGCATCTACCAAAGGTGCCTCAACCAACTAATTATCAATGACATGTCCCTTAATTGCCTTTCATTCCACATATTGGATACCAAACTCACTATAGAGCATTAACCCATTTAGCCATGCGACCTGTGAGGGTAGTGCGAGAAAGTAAGTATTTGAGTGGGTCAACTTTGGATATGAGCTTGACTGTATGACTTAGCATATAGTGTCAAATTTTTTGAGTGGAAAAAATCACTGTAAGACATGATTTTTCTATGTGGGAATAGTTAATTTCGTAACCGAAAAGGGTACGGTTGATGTAATAGATAGCCCTTTCTTTTCCATCACCATCTAGTTGAGCAAGAAGTGCCCCTAGCACCATTGTAGTAGTTGATATGTACAAAATGAGAGGTCTTCCAGGAATGGGAAACATGAGGTTTGGTGGATTTTCTAGATAGTCCTTGATCATTTCAAAACTCTCTTGATAGTGAGAATAAAATTGAAAGGTGGCTTCCTTGCAAAGAAGATGAGTGAAGGGTTGACATTTATCTGCAAGCTGTGCTATGATCCTACAAATAGACTGAAGCTTTTCCTGTAGACTATGAATCTATTTGAGATTCCTTGGGGGAGGCATTTCCATTATGGCCTTAACCTACTTGGGGTCTATCTCTATACCCCACTGGGAAACAATGAAACTCAAGAGTTTACCTGAAGTAACTCTGAAGACACATTTCTTTGGGTTAAGCCTTAGCTCATACTTCTGAAGGTGATTAAATATACATTCAATAATTTTGAGGTGATCAATTATTTTCCTTGACTTTCCTAGGATGTCATCCACATAGTCTTCAAGGATCTTATGAATCATATCGTGCAATATGACAGTCATGGCCCTTTGGTATGTTGCCCCTACATTTTTTACACCAAATGGCATGACATTATAGAAAAAGGCACCCCATGGGGTTGTGAATGTCATTTAATATTGATCCTCTTCTATAGTACATATTTGATTATAGCCAAAAAAACCACCCATGAGTGATAACATTTCATGTCCAGCTATAAGGTCCACAAGCATATCTATGTTTGGTAATGGGAAGTCATCCTTAGGACAGGCTTTGTTAAGGTCTCTAAAATCTATATATATTCTGATATCACCCAAAGGTTTAGATACAGGTACCATATTTTAAATCCACTCTGAGTAATCTATGGCTTGAATTAAGGTGACATCTAAAAAATATTTCAAGCTCTACTTTAACCAACAGTGCCACCTTTGGGTGAATTTTTTGAAGTTTCTACTTGAATGGTTTAGTCTTTGGATCAACTGTGAGATAATGGAATACCAAATTGGGATCCGACCCAGGAATGTGACCATAAGACAATGAAAAGTTGATAGATGACTCCTTGAGGAGGAATTTAAAGCCCAGTTCCTCAACTTATGATAGTGAGGCTACAATGTATGTGATTCGTGGGCATTCCTCTATCCCTAGATTGATAGGCTTGGTCTCCTCAATGAGAATGGATGATGTTTCTGGTTGATAATCACAAATTAGAGGAAGAGGAGAGTCCTCATCCTCTTGCACCTCTAGGAGGTTTTCACCAGAGGATTCATCCTTTTTATTTACTTTTTTAGAGTCAAGAAGTGCCCTAAAGGGGTTTTCACTAGGAGACATGTTATTTTTTATTTTTATTTTTGTGACTAAGGCTCTCCTCCTCCACAAATTATGCATGAGGATCCAACTTGTAGATATGTGCAGAGTCATGTCCCCAGTCTTGTATTGGTTTTGTTTCTCCCATGAATTCTAGGAGTGTATCCTTGCTTTGAAACATATCAAAATGGATGACACTTGGTTGATCCTAGTCTATGAGTTTGGGATGTAAGAGTGGAAGGTCAACAAAATTGATGGAGAGTTGGCGAAGGATGGAGTCTCCTAAAAAGGTTTCATCATTAGATATATCATCATAGGATATCTTAACTTCCTCTTTAGGAATGTCTTCAACCTCAACAATTTCACCCTGGACATTTAAAAAGGTGGAGTTAGTCTCATTGGTGCCCCTAGTCAAGGTTAGGCTAAATCTAAGGCCTTGGTTTCCCGAGTAGATGGAAGGTTCAAGAGGAGCCTTCATTCTTGTTTCTTCTCATCCCAAACCACCACCTTGATAATCCCATTTCTCAGTAGCAAGTTTGTGTGGTTTGGGATATTTTTCCTTGAAGTAGTCAAGGAGTGTGGTGTCGGGAGGTGGAGCCTCATGGTTCAACCATTTGTTTATATCTGCCTTCATTTCCTCTCTATTTAAGTTCCCACTAGAAAGGAATGTTGAGTTCCCAATTTGCATGAGTTGGGGAACCTTTTGTTTCATTTTATCTTGATGAGACATACATCCTTTGGTATGGGGGTCAAGGGGTAATGCTCCTACCACAAATGCATCTAAAAATTTGTATTCTCCACAACCTTTGTTGTTGATCTTGATGCTGGAAAGAGTGGATGCAAGTATGGTTTTAGGATCATGATAAGAATGGGAAGAGTTGGCCACAGATGTGCCAATGTCAATTCTGGGACAATGGCTCGAATAGGGGAATGAGGCTTCTAACGCACAAGAATATGAAAAAGTTAGGGGATCGACATGGATAGTAATTTTTGTGCCATCGTGGGGGAACTTGACACACTGATGAAATGTGGATGGAACGGCTTCCATGGAATGGATCCATGGGCGACCGAGGAGGATGTTAAAGGGGAGATCAAGATCAACAACATGGCATACTATGTTTTTCACTGTTCGGCCCACTTGAATGGGAAGTGAAATAGTACCCTAAGAGGTATGCTCTAGGTTATAATATGCTATGATGGTGATGACTTGTTGTGCTATATCATCCTTAGTTTACCCCACTTGTGTGACAAACTTTAAAGTACATAGATTTAAGGATGAACCATTATCTATCATGACTCGCTTAACTGCAAATGAAATGACCATGACAATAATGAAAAGTGGAAGATTGTGGTCTTGTGAGACAGGTGGCATGTCAGATGGTCTAAATGATAAGCCACAGGGCGTTGATAGGTGACCCACAAGGGCTTGGAAGTGTGAAGGATCCATGTTATCTGTAATACATGAATCTTGTAAGGATTTTGTGAGGATCTACTAATGGATGGGTGATGTGTGAAGAAGGTCTAAGATGGAGATTTGTGTAGATGTATTCCAAAGGTATTCCAAAAGTTTATACTGTGTTGTTGAGGAAGGTGTGGTAGAAGCACCAGCAATGGATATTCTCCCTCATCATGTAGTAATTGCACACTGGTTATCTAGACCTTTGACATGGATCATGCCAAAAAAAGGCTCGACTTGGGTGACACATCCAAAAAGGTTGTCATAGTTTATATAAGCATTGGTATAGTCCTTACCATCACCTCGGTTTCCTTGTTTGTTATTTCATTGGATTGGTGACTTTTGATTAGTGTTAGTTGGGCCTTTTCCTGTATCATGTTTAGGGAGCACATTTTGGTATATTTGCATATTTTCATTTGGTCACACTTGTGTTGGAGGCTCAACTTTGATATCCTCATGATCTATGAGGTCTTGAATGTAATGCTTGAGCTTCATGCATTTCATAGTGGTCTTCCCTTTGATGCGATGGTAATCAAAATACTCATTTTCCTTGTATCAGGTAGGTTTAGGAGCAGACTCATCAAAGGGTTGATTCTGTGGATAAACAATTATATTGGCCTTGGCCATTCTATGGAAGATGACGTCTAATAGTTCACCTAAAGGGTTTGGGTTTTCCTTGGGGAACAAAGATAGCATTCATTTGACTAGCGATCGGATGACATACATGCAGTGATGGTTTTGGGGCCACAATAACAACTTGCACATGCTTTGTGTTAGTGGCCCCATCACCTGCTACGTTCTTATTCTTGTTCCGATAGTGTGGATGATCATTACTACACTTGTTGTAATGATTTTCCTTTTAATGTTTGATAATGCCCTCATCTAAAAGGTCATTTTGATGTCTGACCCTTTCTCTCAGATGTCCTTGTAAGTATGGATACAGTTCATACGCATGTAGTGGGCCATTTTAGGATGAATAATATCAATGGATATTTTGGCGAGATATTTTTCAAGAGGTTTGTATGCCAATCATGTTGATAGGTTTTTCCATCTTTGGAGGTAATTGGATAAACTTTCTCCCCCCTTTTTTTTTGCATTGAAGAGGTCGAGGAGGGATAGTTCATGTTGCACATTGTGTGCATACAGTGACATGAAATTCTTAGAAAATTCTACAAACATGTTGACTGTACCGTATGGAATCTTGTAAAACCATTCTAAGGCAGCCCCTCCAAGACTCTTGGGGAAGAGGCACATAAGGAAGTTGTCATTGTAGGAAACCTCTTGAAAAGCCATATAAAATTATTTGAAATGCCTAACTAGACCACCACTCCCTTTGTATTTATCAAATTTGGGAGTCTTGAAGTGCTTGGGAAAGGGGATTGTTGTAATCGATCTGTCAAAAGGATATAGACAAACCTCTTCAAACTTGAAGGTCTTAACGTATGTTTCTACTCTTATTTCTTTCAGAGTGTTCTTTATTTCTTCCCACTCAATATTAACATGTTGTGGAGAGGGTATACATGTCACGTTGGATGCTGAAATTTGGTACAGTTTGTATAGTGATGTGGGATGAGTAGGAGCTTAGGAAGGATGTTGTGGGGTTTGATAAGGAGACTCTGTAGCTGGGTAGGTTGATTTCCATGCTTGTTGTGAAGGAGGTCAAGTTTGATTTTGATAGGGATGTGGCTAAGAATGTTGATGAGCTTGGTATGCATGTTAAGGATTGGGTTGTTGTTGGTAGAAAGGTGGTTGTTGTTGTTGTTGTTGTGATTGTGGGTAGGCATGATGGGTGTATGTTTGGCCTTCATAGTTTGGGTATGTGGGCGTTACCAGCGAAAGGGTAAGTGCCTTGGGTACTGGTGACCCTAGGGGGAGGTACAAGGTAGTTGATAAGGGTGTATGTAGGACTTGACTAGTGTGGAGGTGGCACAAATTGAGAGGCGATGGATGAAGGAATTGCCAAATAATTGACAAATATAGGAGCGAGTGTGGCTTTTTGTTGAGGTTGAATGGGTTGGGCTATAAATTGCACAACAGGTGGGGAAGTGGAAGGATTGGTGAAGTGTGATTGTTTTTGAACACCCATAGCTTGTAGTTGTGCTTATGATAGGTTTCAAGAGGATGATGAGGCTGCCTGCGCAACCTGAGGGTCCTATTTTGGAAAGGTGGGTTGTGGGCTTGGGGTTGCTTGAGAAAAAAATATAGGCTGTTGAAGTTGTATGGGTTGTTGCAGCTGCATGGATGGTGTTAATTGGGAAGCGAGAGTGATTTGTAGAAGGGATGATGGTACTATATTAGCCACAGGAAGTGGAGGCACTAATGGTTGATTCAAAGGTCCTATGGGTGGCATTTTCATAGTGAACTATGGGAATGGTTGTTGCGGTGGAAGAATAGGCAGTAGTGATGTTTGCACGATAACTTGTTGTGTGGCTACTGGTTGTATGAATGTTTGTTGGATGATAGTCAGTTGTGTGACTTTAGGTTTTATCATAGTGGGTTGCATGACTATTTGTGGTGTGGCCTGAGTGGTAGCTTGTTGGGATATTTGTGATGGAAATGTTGGGGCTAGGTTGATGGGCGGAGCTCCTGCAATTGAAAAGGGATTTTGTGTCACAACATGCACTATGGGTTGGGTGATAGCGGGCTAGAGTAGTAGAGGCATGGATGTGGCAATCTGAGTTGACCTCTGACTACGGTCAACAATATTCTCTACAACAAAGTTGAATGTATCATCTGAGACATGTAGCAGAAGTGCAGTGTCGAATCGCATAAGCTCGGGTGGAATGGGGGTGCCTTCTTGTATGAGATTAGCAACAATGGTATGGCTATTTTAGCCTATGATGGCACTGATCATTGCTACATGACCTAGTTGATTAAGGAAGGCCTCCATAGTACCAAGAGTGATGTTTTCAGGTTGGTTGACTAAGACCCCCTTAGTTTGAAACTGGTTGCGAGGATCAAATGGAACTGTGGCATTATTAGGATCAGGCCATGAGCCATGTGAGGAACCGATGGGAAGATTAGGATCCATGTCCTTTCTCTTTTTTGATCAAGTTTGTGGTGGCATGAAAGATATGGCCTACTAGGTATGGAAGATAGTGGATGCTATGGGCAACAGATGCTCTTAGCAATGACTACGAGTGGGTGATGGTGACAGCTGAATGCAAGACAATGAGGGTGTACTAACCTAAAAGTTTTCTGATACTTGGGTGTGAGTTGAGACACCTAGTACTAGCTAGATAGGATTGGATAGTAGTCGTAGAACAGACTGATGGTCCTAGTCTACAAGATGATTGAAGTAAACTGAACCCCTAGATCAAGGTGGTATGACAACAATGATGGGAAAACAACTTTAGACAAGACTAGTCTAAAAATGATTTATGAAATGACGTCAGATAAAGATGTAGGTGTGGCAACTCAAGGATATGAAGTCAAGCATGGAAAGGGTTTTGACTTGATTGACAAGGATCTTGGATTTTGACATGGATAATGTTGAAGGATTTCTAAGCAATGCAATATGGAGGATGTGGATGATGTGAAACCAATGTAGACCTAAAATGGCCACAAGACTCTGTTTGCAAAAGTAGATAGTTTGTGAACCAAAGGATGATGTTGATAAGATGTTTTGTTTGAAAAGATGTGGATGAGGTAGGTCTGCCAAGGTATAAAGTTGTATCTATGGGGACAATGAACTGGTTGAAGAACAGGCACATCCACAACATGACAAATCCAAGGCTTCACAGAGTGTATCTATGGAATGATGGATCTAGGGTTTTACAGAGTGTATCTATGGAATAGTGGATCTTGGGTGTGACAGAGCGTATCTATAGGATAGTAGGTATCAAATCTATTGAACAGACCAAAAAATCCATTGAACATCATGTACAGTGACTATGTTAAGTATGTTCAATACTACCAAAGGAAGATGCACATGTGCACAACATAAGAGCGTATCTGGGGAATCGGGTATGCTGACTGATAGTAAGATAAACTGACTTTATTTTTGGAAAAAGATATTTGATTCAAGAATAAGAAAAATTTTGTAACCAAAGCACATGTACAAATTAAGACAAAAGGGGTACTATTTTCTTAATCCCCACTTGGAATAAATTCCAGCTGCACTTATTCAAAGTGGATAACTTAGAAGATTAGAGGCACGGGCTCCTCCTTTGTGCACTCACTTCTCAGGCACACCAAGATTCAAATTCCAAGGGTCATCAATTCCCAAGGAAATGTTATGTCTACTATGAAGCACAAAAGTGTGGGGCATCTTAGTCTGTCTCTGACCTTCCGTGCCAGCAAATATGGGTTTTTGGAAAACTAGAACAAATGGTGTTTAGTAAGGGTACCCGTTTAGGTGGCTATACTCAAACGATATTCCCAATTAAGGGGGATCTCCCAAACCTTTCAAAATAAGGTTTTTTATGTCTTTTAGTGAAGGATTTTAATGCATCACAAGGATACTGAAGGATATTTTTTCTGGTATAACGAACTCACGCTAATTGATTATGACTTTAATCACAACCACATTTTTTATATAGCAGTTTGGAATTGCTTGGAATTATCCGTTACCTCTTGGGTCATTTTCTCTCACCCATCCTTATAGGATACTTGGGAGGCAGGCCCTCTAAAGAAACAGAAATGTGCATATCGCACAAAACACATCAAGAAAATATTTGTTCATTTTTAAGCACTAAATGAGGGGTTCTTGTGCTAAAAATATATGTAGTTCATTGATTAATTAGTTTGTTTTGAAAATAATCCCCTTTCTTTGATGGTCCTACAAACACATATGTTAATGTTTATGGTGTCTTTAAGAGATGCAAGAAGCCTTCTTTCACAGTAGGATAAAAAACAAGTGTTAGCAGATTAGCGAAATTGAGTATTGAAATAAATATGGAAAGAAAAAAAGAATCTTAAAAAACTTATCTGTTGGATGACATAGTGAATCTGTTGTTTCATGGAGTGATTCTGCAGCATGGTGAATCTGTTGTTTCACAAAGAGATTCCATAGAATGACAAATCTGCTAATCGATGATTCTACTGTTCGGCGATTCAGCTGATTGGTGAATCTACTAATTGACGATTCTACTGATCGGTGAATCTACTATTTCATAGATGAATTCCACAGAATGACGAATCCATTGTTCCAAAGAGAAATTCTATAGAAAATTTGGAAAATGTTATTTTTATTTTCGGTGATTTTGCTGATGCGCATGACCTTTCCGAGGCGAATTTGCTGGTTCACATATAAAAGCCTCCAAAACCTGCAAGTGTTAGAAAGTGCCTAGAATACCAAAAATGTTAATTATGAACCTATGGAGTGGGTCCCACTAGGCATGCCATAAATGTATGTAGAGAAATGTGTAGCCTTAAGATACACTCAAAACACAAAAGCAATGCAACAATCAAGATAAGACATAAAAGAATCATCAAACAAATAAAAAAGTAAACCAACTAAGATCTTGTTGTAGCCTCTTTGTTGTAATGATTTATCCAAGATATTGTGGTTGTATGTATGCTCACAAATTTAGCAGCATAACAACATCAGAGTGCTCCATAGTTGCTCAAGCTTGGGGGAAGAACCTGTAAGAGGGATTCAAAGAAATGCGTGGCTAAGTTTCTCTCAGAAATGCATGAGTTTGCATAATGAGAGAGTTGATAATGATTTCAAAGATTTTGGGTTCAAATGTGACAATGGAATGGGATCAAAAGATGAGTTCACAAAGATAATTGATGGCTAAAATCTATGGGATCCTGAATTGAAGAGAAATGAGAGGATTTTATAGGAGAGTTGAGGAGGTGAGGGCTATCCTCCATTAATGAGCGGTGGCCATATGTCAACCTCTATGTTGTTGAGGGATGGGGAAAGAGACTTTCCATAAATGACATGCATGTCTCAAAATGCCCCAAAGTCCAAGCATTGATGAAGAGCCTTAAAGGCACTTTGGGTGAGGATTGGGATGGAAGAAGCAAAAGTGGACTTTGCTTCCCTAATCATCATGGTTAGGAATGTGCAAACAATTAGAGGGGAATTAGGCTAATGAGCTTATAGGTTTATTAGGGGTAAATGGATAGGTTAGGAAAATTCAAGTGGATGGAGATTAGGAGAGGATAGGGATTAATTAGATAAATAGAGTATTTATCTAATTAATATAGGATCAAGAATGCAAGTGGGAAAAGTAGGAGAATGCAAGTGGATGAGAGGATATGAATTTGAATTTTGATTTATTTTAATTCAAATAGAGACAAGGGGATATTTAATTAAATACAGGCTTATTTAATTAAATAGATTTGAGCTTTAGATAAATTAGATTAATTAATTTATCTAGAGGGATTGGGAAAAGAGTGAAATTAATTAAATAGATGGACTATTTAATTAATACATTGACTATAGAGGAATGGGTACTAATTATTTAATTAAATAAACATAAATGTCCATTTAATTAAATAAGATAAGGATGTTAGATAGATTAAATAAATTAATTTAACTAAGACTATAGAAGATAGGTAATTAATTAAATGAAGTAATTACATTTCAGATTTGGGTGTCTACACAAATGTATAACTTGATTGAGTAACTCTTCTAACTTGGTTGAATAAACTTCATTACTCGGTGACTATCAACTCGGTGTTCTTCATTGCGCTTAGTGTAGTGTAACACTCAGTAATTGTAGATGCTCACTACTCTATCTTTAATTATTTTCACTTTACCAACTTCACTTATATGTACGACTTTACCGACTTGATCGATGTGAATTATCGACTAGTCAAATATATGACTAACTCCTTTCACCGACTGATTCTTCTGGACTCCATGACTTTTACGTAAACTAAAGACAACAAAATATCTTATAGAGTTAACATCTCTTGTGGAATTTATCTTGGCTTTACATTTGATCCTAGGGGTGTTGTAGAGTCACCTAAACTCTAACATGGTATCAAAGCTCCCAATATGTGAAGACTCCTTCTCAAGAGTAGTGAATTTGGCTTAATTCAGTTTTGGGTGCAGAATAAGGTTATTTAGGCATCACTATTGTGTAGTCTACTTGGAGAGAATTTTAATGCAATTTGGGGTTTTGTATTTTGTGGCTTTCTATTGTAGGTTAAAATTAAAGCTTGCTGGTGCAAATCAGAGGATGACATATATTAAGGAGGTCCAAAAACCCCTAAATTAACTTTTGTTTCATCAAAATCGATCATCGAAGGCCAAATATAGATCCATTTAAAATTTGGAGGTGTGACAGTGGCGATTCAAAAATAATAATTATGGAGGCAATTTTCAAATAGCGATATCTTAGTCATCTAGAATCCTTTTTTCAAGTAATTATTTTTTTGTTTTGGGGTAAAAATCTGTGCTCTACATAGTGGTGCACTGGTTTCTGATCTCTATTCCTAAAGTTTTTTGAAAATTGCTAATCCCATTTTTGCAACTTCCAAGGCCTCGTTTGGGCTCATATGGACTCCTTTTCAAGTGCAATTTTTTTTTGAAAGTGCTTAATTTTTTCTATATTTTATAGTGGTGCTCTCAGATTACAGTGACTATGATCAGAAATTGTACTTTTAGAATTTGGCTTAGTTTTTCAATTGTATTATATAGACCTTAGTTTTGTCTTTTTCATAGTTATCTAAGTCTATTATAGCCTGATTGTGGGGTATAATCGTATTTTTGGTCTCAATTTGTAATGTGAGAAGTATATCATTGATGTAATCATGGGATATGGAACACATCATGCTATAATAACTTTGAATAGGGGTAATTATGAGTCATGGGACAAAGGAATCATCACACATTGTAGACAGCTTAATCTTTTGCCTCATCTTAATGGACTCATCCCTAAGCCAAAGACACAGTGGAAGAAAATAGTTTGGGAAGATAAAAATGGTCATATTAGATGATTTCTTTGTTTGAGTCTTAGTTCAGATTTACGCTATGCATTCTACTCTAAGATTGATGGTATTTATTTCTCACTCATAGTTTGGACCATTATTTGGGAGCATTTTAGAGATCCACATGTTCCTCCTTTCCCAGATGATCTTGTTGTAGATTGTCTCCTTGCACTTGATGATGTAGATAACATTGCCTATAATGATGAAATATTAGATGAGATTAAATATAATGCATTACTTGAGAGTAAGGATGATCTATTGACTTCACCTATAGCTCCTACTTCTCCAACTAAGATCACACATTCATCTCTTGTTGGTGATTCTAGTGAGTCATTACAACGGATATGTATTTGTCTTCCTAATTGGGGTTCTTGTTTTCCATATATTGGTTCATTGTTTGTGGAGTCTCACATTTCAAAGTTGGGAGAGACACTTGAGGGAATTTCCCTTCTATTTGATGATAATTTCATCATAGTTAGAGAACCTTCTTCACCTTCTTTGGAGATTGATATTCATGAGTCTCTTCCTTCACTTTATATGTCACATTGCTTGGTTCAAGATAATCATAGTTATGTGTTTAATTCTTCAAGCTTGGAGACTCCCAATTAGTTTTCAAAGACATCTATCCTATTTGATGATAGTTCTGGCAACAATGTTTTCACTTCATATTTGTCTTGGAGCTTGTTCAAAATTATTTACCATTGGTTCCTTATTTTTCACCTTCTATTGTGATTGGGTATTTTCCTAATTGGTTTGTGGCATCTTCATCATCCAAGAACATGGTGAAACATGACTATATTTTAGAGAAAACATCATCATACTACATTTGGATTCCACTTCCTAGGTCCTATCCAAAATGGGAATCATTCCTGCATTTTGTACTTGGTCTATCTTCTTCTCAAGGGGAGAAATGTTATTTGTAGTCGTTAGACTATATTTTGTCTTCAAACACTTACAATGTTTGCAGGACATTATCTATTATGGGGGGACTTGTTGTCTCCTACTGTCCTTCCTATGGAGGTATAATTTCTTGTATATACATGATGTATGTAGTTCTAAGGGGGTATTTAGTCCTCCATCTATGCATCGTCTGTGTTTTCATCTCTATTTTTGGAGGGGAGTTTTATCCCATGAGGTTTTCTCCCTTTATCTTCTTTATGAGAGATTTATTGAATTGCATGTTGTACATGGGTACCTTACATGCCCTAGTAGTTGGGACCCATCATGCATTATGAGTTTGAGTGCATTTCCCTAAGTTGAACTTAAGGTGGGGTGTTGGTGTAGTTAAATATTTACTAATTGCACTTCACTTAAGCTTACTTAGGATAATGCATTGCATAGTAGTTTTCATATGAGACACCTAGGAATTTGCACCTATAATTGCACATGGTGTAGGAGAAAATCCACTTTAGGTGGTGATAGTTGTTATCACATTCTGCTTTATGGGTGAGATCCACCTTTAGTGCATGTATCACATTATCATCCTCCACATGTTGCACATACTTCATTGCATAATGGAGGATGATCCAACTTTGGTGGAAATGTTATTCCACATTGTATGAGTGATAAATATCTTTTCCTTATCATAGTCTCTTATTTCCTTGACTGTATAAGAAATCCTATTATGTAAATTTTAATTATGTCCATGATCAATAATATTATTCTTGAATATAAATGCAATTATCTTTCCATTCTCTTGTGGAATTTATCTTGGTCTTTCATTTATTCTTGGGAGTGTTGTAGATTCACCTAAAACTCTAACAAGGTATATATGAGTTTTGATTGATAGGGATTCTTCCATGAATAACATGTGAGGGATTAAAATTTTGTGTAAAGGTAGCCAAAATAGGAGATCTATATGTAGATACATTATGCAATAATGTAGGTGTAGAATTTGAATGCTAAACTTGATTTGTAGGATTAGAAAAATTAAGGTCTTTGGCACCACTTTTTCTAAGCATAACATTAGTATCAACAATATGGCCAATGTCATGAAAGAATTAAAAGCACCATGTGATCAATTTGAATCATTTTCTTCAATCCTTCAATAAAGGGGATTTCCTCACTATTCAAATATTCTTGTGACCCATCCATCATTGAAGCTTATCCAAGTAGTTGTAAAGCTTTCCTCATGTTAAGGACTCATCTACATCATGAGAAGTGTATGAAGAATGGATTAACAATGTGAGGTATGCCATGTGTATCAACTCAGGATCTACACCCTTGGTTTTTAAAATTTTGGTCTACCAAAAGCCTATATATTATTCTCACATGGATATTAGATATAGGAGTTAGGGTCATAAACTCGTGCACAAAGCTAGATATAAAAGAAATGACTAAAAAATTCAATTTATGAATAGATTGATCAATTAACCATTGTATAAATAAAATATGATTGAAAATTTGAATTAACTAAGTCCATATAAATTAGATCTAAAATGAAATTTAGAACTTAATGCAAGAATATGTCGGGTTCACCAAAATGTAATGTTGGTGAACTTGGCACAACCTCTAAATGCATGAAATGTAACAACATAAATAATATTATTTAGAAATTATTTTAAAATTAACAACATAAAAATCAAATATGAAAATGAAAATCAGAAGATCTAAGCATAGGATACATCAAGTTCACCAAAATCTAATGTATAGAAATATGGTTCACTAGCTTATACATGCAAGCTAGGAAACTAAGCCTATTTGCACTTTAATTGTCTTGAAGATGTGCGGGTCCACAAGGCCCAACCTCATATCTCATAAAAAAGGCTCAGGTTCATGGTGGGTCAAGTAGTCTTTGTAGATGAGTTGAAAATCATATTGAATATATGTAAATTGAATGCTAGATCTAGGTCCAAAGGTGTAAAATTTAGGGTTTTTGACATGCACGATAAGTTGCAGAACAGATATGTAGACATCAATTACAGATCTAGAAATAAGAGACTAGAAACCTATGTTTTAAATCTAAGTTGGAATCAAGAGGATTACATTTCTTGGGGTGATATCAACCTAGGAATGTTGGATGTGAACAAAACTGGTGGTTTTGGAATCACTGTGATCTTCAAACACTTCCTCAAAAATTCTATAAGAAAATCCACGGCTATGTCACTCAAGATGAAGTCGAACCCACTTTTTTGGAAATGCAAAGTTTCAATTAGTAGGCCTTTATCTTCTTGATCTAATGCAAACTCCATGTCTCTTGATCCAGTCTCCTATACATGAAAAAGAAGGAAAATATTGGGTTGATGAGGGTTTGCCTAGGTCAAATCTTTATTTGGGGATTAAATGTGAAATAGAAATAATATATGATTGAATTGAAAGTGTTTTCTAACATAGAAGAGGCTAGATATAAATTTAATTTCTTGAATAAAATTTTATACCTTCATGGACCTCCCTTGTGTTGAAGTCTTTATGAAGATATTGATGTTGACATGTAAAGTTGGCTTCATAATAAGTTGATCATAGATGTCATCATGAACACTTAAGATTAGAAACTTGACTTCTTACTTTTGTTGACAAGGGGAGTTGGTTTTTCATGTTCAAGAGATAATGAGGTTGCAGTTCTGATGTTGCAGAGCTGATGAGGTTGCAGTATTGATGGTATAGAGTTGATGGTATTGTTACTATTGTAATATTCTGTATGGTTGTCTTTGGTGGAAAATTATTGATGTTTTTGATGTGTCAGTATGGTTGTCATTGATGGAAATATACTAATTTGGTGGATGGTATTATGATCATTATTTATTTTCTCTTGATATAGTTTTGAGGTTATGTTGGTTAGGAGGTTACTTCTCTACAAAATGTGTTCTGGTGGTGTATTTTATGATGTTCATGTTTGACAGTGGTGTGAGGCCTACCCCAGTTTGACATAAGCTTAGCACTATTTCTCATGCTCTCCAGTCAATACTAATTTTTCTATAGTCAGACTTTTGGGACACATGTATTACTCTATGGATCCGTGAAAATCCTTTGCTTGTATACAACACCTAATTATGTAATCGAGGAATCTATTAGATACTTTGTGTGAGTGATGTAGATTTCTATTTAGGACTTGGTTCTGATGGTTTAGTATATTGGATTAGTAAGTGGATGTTAGATAGTATCAAGTATGCAAATTTTTTAAGAGTTATGCTTTTACATGTGGAATAGATGCAGATATTGTTAAGTTCAATGAATCTTTGATGCAAGTGTGAGTGAATGTATGTTCAAATTACATTATGTATTCTATTATTTTTATGTGATGATTTATTGGACCTACTGATGTGTGCAATGAGTGTGTAGGAGAGTTGACCATGGTACTAATCGGGGATTCAGGAATGGACCTATGTGAAAACCGTGATGCTAAGGCCCTATCTATATAAAGAGACATGGACCTCATTGTATTGTATTTTTATTCATAAAAGTGTGGTGTATGATTGTAATTTATTTAATTAAGTAAATGTGTAATAAGTCATGCTCATGTGAAATTGTTGTGTCACT
>MU224280.1:710536-730944 GCA_018584345.1 Thuja plicata
GATAGAATCTTGATTATGGTTTTCTTGGATAAGCCAATTTCCCATTTTATCAAGTTCAGTTGAAAGGTTTTGCACTTGTTCAGGAGGAACCCTTAAAGCGTCATCTTCATCATGAGATGAGTGAGAATAATTATGCTCCATGGAAGGATTGGAATCATGAGTTATCAAAATGTCATCCGGGATCCTAAGGAAAGGAGAGGAAGACTCAGGATCAAAGGAACCCATAAGTCTACGGCTTCTTCTAACCGGAATACTATAAGTAGGAATAGATGTGGTAAAGCTCATACACCAATATAATGCAAATGAACTAACACCAGATTTTGATCTATTGAATTTAAATGCAATTTGAAAGAAAATGCAAGATCTAGCATAAACAATGTAAATCTAACACCAAAAAGAAAGAGTTGTCTATCACGGGTTCACCAATATGTAATATATGATTTAGGGTGTTAGGAGATTATTTGTTAATTATTGTTTGATTTGTTTAGAGTATATTGATTTCCTTAACCCTACTTCATATTTAATTGAATTGTATTGATTGTATATTGTAATTGTGATTAGGGAGAAGATTAGATGTTTCTCTTTTATTCCCAAATGCACAAATGGAAGATCCAAGTTGATCAACCCAAGAGAAAGGTTAATGCCCAAATGAATTAACTATTTGGAAAGGAGAATAACAAGAGAGATACCTTAAATTATGTTAATTATATGTATAGAAATGATATATGACAGTAGTTGAAGAAATAGGAGAAATGCACTAACCTTGAAATATTACAGATCAAAGAATGTTGTTTTCTGAGGTCTGTAGATTATTTCTAGAAAAATTAACAGTTGATCTCGAACTGAAACGCAGAGATGAACAAAACCCAGAAATACTTTTATGTTCTGATGTTGTCTTATGAAAAAGGTCAACCTTGACCCACAAATGTCAACCCTAACCCAATAATGTCAACCCTGACCTACACAGGTCTGACAGAAAATCTGTGCACGCCATCCGAAAGAAAGCCAAAAAGGGTATCCAGATCTAGTCTCAAATCAATTGTTCTGAACCTATACCTGCAAGAAAAAGGAGATTATTTGTTGTGGGGGAGGGGTTTGCCTTGGTCAAACCCCGGTTTTGGAATTAACCTCAAATATATGTAATTGAAATTGCAGAAATAGACAAAGTAAATGCATAAATTCACCTTGCTTGAAAAATTCCTTGTGGCAGATTCGAATCCTTGAATCCACAAGTATGCTTCAAAATATAGAATGTAGAAAGGTAGGATGTCTTCAATCTCTTACTTGTGGATCTCCAACACCAAGTCTTGAATGGGTTCTTGAATTTGGAATAGGCTTGGAAGAAGGTGGATGGAGAGATCACCAAATGGGCACTATGTAGCTTGAATCCTTCAATGGTCTCCAATGGATCTCCTTCATGAAAATGGATGCTTGAATGGATGAATGCTTGCTTTGAAATCTTTCTCCTTAGCTTGCTTGAATCACCCTTGAAGATAGTTTGATTGATGATGATCTTCTAAGGAGGCCTACATAGGAGGATTAAACTTCCATTAAGGTATTTACCCCTAGGAGAGGACCTATATTAAATATAATTTAGGAATCAACACTTCGGAACCTGAAATAGCTGACCCGGAAGCGGGAAATACTTTTTGCAAAGGCGGACCTCCAAAAACTATGAGACCCCAGGATCTGAACCCTAGGTCAGGGTCGAGGTCGACATAGACCTGAAAGGTCAACCCTGACCTTGAAGCCCAGAATCACCAGTCTGCAGTTTAGAATGCAGAAATCAAGCTAAACAGGAGTGGAAAGAGGGACAGAACAAGGGGGAAGCCATGTCAAGATTGGGAACCCATTCAAGGCGCTTGTCATGACCCCAAACCACTTACTCGAAAGGCTAAACACGTCTTACAATGGAAGTGCTTCCATTTTCTCACTATACAATAATATTTGAGGAAGACCTAGCCTTTAAAAGGGATAGAAACTCTATTGAGTTAGAAAGTAATACTCCACCTTCAGACCTAGAAGAGGATCCTGCTTGTGAGCTTCAGAACGAGTATCCTAAAGAAGATGAAAATGAAGTACAAAACTCACCTCAAGACAACATTAATAAAAGACCACTTTGGGCCACCAAAATAATGGAAGAAGCAAAGAAATATGCAACTCCTTCAGGGACCTTTAGAGAAAGTCAAAGACCCCAAAGATTTTCCAGCTATGTGGCTTTAATGAATGTTCTCTCTAAGTCTAAACCTTCTAATGCATCAGAAGCTCTCAAACACCAAGTATGGAAGGATGTCATGATAGAAGAATACCAGTCCATCGTAAAAAATGATGTTTGGTAAGTTGTTCCAAGACCAAAGGAAAAGTCTATTGTTTCATCCAAGTGGTTATTCAAAATCAAGTATGCTCCAAATGACAGTATAGATAAACATAAAGCCAGATTTGTTGCCAAAAATTTCTCACAGAAAGAAGGATTTGATTATGAGGAAACTTTTGCACCTATTGCCAGATATACCTCAATCAGAGTAGTTCTAGCCATCGTAGCAGCCAAAAGATGGAAAGTACATCAGATGGATGTAAATAATGCATTCCTAAATGGGAAAATAGAGGAAGAAGTCTACTTATAGAAACCAGAAGGATTTTAGATTCACATTGCAGAACCTCATGTGTGCAGATTGAAGAAAGCTCTCTATGGACTTAAACAGGCCCCTAGGGCATGGCTATCTCATGGAATTGGGATTTTCTAAAAATGATGCAGATCCAAATCTATACTTCAAGCAAAGAAAAGGTGATATGTTAATATTAATCTTGTATGTTGATGGTATTTTAATTACAGGAGAAGATCATCTTATTGATTAATTTAAAATGGACCTTGATAAAGAGTTTGAAATGAAGGATTTAGGCCCTCTATATTACTTCCTTGGATTGGAAGTTCGGCAAAACTTAGACAACATTGTGCTTAATCAGGAAAGTACACCTTGGACATATTGAAGATATTTGGTATGATGAATTGTAGACCCATGTCTTCACCCATGGAAGAAAACCTTCATAAACTAAAGGAAGAAACAACAGATTCTTTGTTTGTAGATTTTACACTCTACAGGCAGATAATTGGATCTTTGATGTACCTGGTTAATACTAGACCGGATATCTGTTATGCAGTAAATACCTTGAGTGAGTTTATGTGTGAGCCTAAGGAAATTCATCTTATGGTTTTGAAGCATACTTTGAGATACCTTCAAGGTACTCTAAATTATGGACTCAAATATGATAAAGTTGACTTGAATCTAGATGGATTCACAAATTCTGATTGGGCTAGAAGTGTAACTAATAGAAAGAGAACCTCAGGTTTTTGCTTCAGTTTGGGATCCGCCATGATATCTTGGATGTGCAAGAAACAGTCTTCATTAGCTCAAAGTTCTATAGAGGCCAAATACATTGTAGCCTCTATGGAAAAAAGAGAAGCAGTATGGATCAGAAAATAGCTTGTGGGATTATTCGGTAAGCCCGTGAGACCTATAGTCATCCATTGTGATAATTAGAGTTGCATAAAAGTTTTTGTGAATTTGGTATTTCATGATACATCCAAGAATATAGAGATTCTTTATCATTATGTGAGAGAAATGGTCTATAGGAATGTGATTCAGTTGGAATATATCAGTATAAGAGATTAGATACAGATATACTAACCAAGCCACTTGCCAGAGTGAAAGTTGAAAACTTCGGGAAAGGTCTTGGTATGATTAAATTGTAATTTGCATTGTAATCTTTACTGATATATATAATATATAAGATGTTTAATGTGTAAACTTCTTTTGTCATATGTGTTTATATATGACTTTATGGGCTCTACCCCATGTATTCATCTCTAAAAGGTGACAATCTTTTGGAAATGAACACTTGTATCCAAATATTATAAGATGACAATCTTGTAATATTGATATCATGCTGGATTGATATCATTCATGGATGTGCCATGATATTTTATGGTAGACATTATGTGACGTAATGTCAATGCACATACCATAGCTAGGATGTATAAGGAGAATGTGATATTCTCAAGCATATCATCCTTTAAGTGTCATGAGCTATGTGATACTTATCATCACGTGTTATGTGATGTTTTTCATCGCGAGATATGTGAGACTTCTTCTCATGAGTTATGTGATATAATTAGTGCCACAATTTATGTGACTCCTCGCAAGTTATGTGATACTTATCATCACGTGTTATGTGATGCTTGTCTTCATGAGATATCTGAGATTTATTATCACGATAAATGTGATACATATGATTTTATTTTCCCTAGTTAAGAGGGAGTGTTGTTGCATATAGCCTCGATCAGATAAATTCATATCATTAATGCATATATCAATTAGATAAATAATAATGAAGCATATATCAATGATCATATATATGTATATTAATATATATGATTTATATCGTGTTCTATATTCTCTTTATGATCGAATTAAATCTGATTTCTAAATGAATATTAATTGATATTATATCGACCGGATTACTAATAGATAGTAATCAACCCGATTACTATTAGTAATAATTGGTATTGAATTGGTTTATGCATTGAAACATTATTTGAAACGATGTCGACCGATAACATATTGCATGTTTTATTATAGGGTGTGACTATTAGTCACGCTTATGATAGGTGTGACTCCTCAAGGAGTCACGTATATCATAGACGTGACCAATCATAGGCCACCATGCACATATTTATATTGGTAAGACTGTTCATTACAAGAACCGAAATAAATAAGTGCTAAGTACAGTGAACAGAAATACATTTTTTATATCTATTCCATCATTGTAATTTAAGCATAGTAAGTTTATTGTATTTACATATACTCAGTTTTATACTCTTACAAATAAACATCAGCACTGTTAGAATCAGATTATATATATAATCGACATTTGAACAATAAGTTTGCTATGATTTAACAAGAATCACTTCCACCAACTTACAACAAACCCTAGATCTGAGATATGAATGATCCAGATCATCTTAGGTGAGATACATGTTACTCCAATTATGCATTGAAGTTGTCATTAGTATTTTAGTACTCAACATGGACAATCAAAATAGAGTTACAACATGACAGTTGGTGTATTCACTGAAGTGCAGAGTTAACTGAGAGCATTGATCACACCGAGAGTTAACCGAGTATAGTGATACCCGAGAAGAAAGACTATCCCGAGTAGTAGACAACACCGAGCTGCATAGCATAACTGAACACTAGTATAACCCCAGATACATAGTGATACCTGAGCACTGAAAGGTAGAAATACCCGAGTGGATCAGAAGCCACATGAAAGTTTGTTATGGCACATTATTCTATGTAACAACTTTATAGCCGACCTAGATAACGGTTTACACGATCGAGGAGGACATTAATTATGGATTTAAAACATTAATTATTTATGTCTCCTATGTTTATTTAATCAATGTAAATTATGTAACCGTTGATCTTAGGGTAAGGATGTAATTGTAAAACCCTAATCAGGTCATATCGTTTGATATATAACTATATAGATGTCAAATTTTGTAATGTATGTTGATCAAGAAATGATCAAGTAGCCGCCATACTCCAGACATCAAAGATCAAACAAAGGATTTTAAGGATAGAGACTACATTGTAGTAATCAGTTATCAGAACTAAACCAAGGCTACCGAGCAGAACAGAGTAGAAGGTATTATCATTCACATTGAGGTGATATGTTTTGCATGTACTTAATGGATCTGTATTAGCAATATTGAGATTGTATATGTTTTAGATCAAACTTTGGTTACTCTATAACAATTATAATAGACCCCTAAATCTCTTAATAGAGTAGACTTAACCGTCTTTTGTAAATCTCTTTATCGAGTGCACACATACTTTGTGTTTCTAAATCCTCCAATAAGGTAGATCTAATCGATCTCATTGTTACTCCTAACAGGGTAAGATCATCAGAAGTGGTCAATCTTTGTAAGCTTTAACAGGCTACTTTATTTACTGCAGTAGTGAAGTTTTGTGGGTCTCATCCCCACCGTAATTTTTACCTTCTAACATGGGTTTTCTGTGATGCCAAAATACTAGTGTCATGAGTACTTAATTTTAGGTGTGTGTATTATTTACTTTACATGCATTTACATTTCAATAGTGATACTATATGTTTGGTGTATGCTACTCATTCGGTTATCATAGAATAGTTGGCTACAAAGAATTGATTAAAAAAAATTAAGGGTACTGATTCACCCCTCCCCTCTCAGTACACACCTCTCCATTATCCTAACAATTGGAATCAGAGCTATTTATCTTGTTTTGAAGGTTTAATCACTGAAGAGAAAAGATCTTACAATGGAAAGGTATACACTTAATAAAACTATTGAAAATCAGAAGTTACAATTGCAGATCTATGTCAAACAATACAAGGAAGCTAAAGAGAAACTCAGCGAGTTGTTGACTAAGAGAAAGGACATGGAAATTCATTTTCGTGAGACTGATTATTAGGAAGAAGAGATTCATGACCCATTTGAATCATCTGGATCTGAATCTGGTAGCATATCTGATGCATCTGAAGGAATCATAACAAAGCTATTCAAAAGCAATCAACGACTTACTGAACAAGTGAAAGCGCTTCAAATCGGTCAATATACACAAATGGTAAGAATGGTTGAAGTCTTGAATGATGCAAAGAAAGATGAACAATATGGAGACATTTTTTTGATGACAGAAGGAGAATGAATAAAAAGCTACAAGAAAAAGAATCTGAGATAATAAGACTTACTGAACATTATTTTGAGATTGCCAATCAAGTGGTTGCTATGAATAATGAGGCAAACCGAGTGAATACTGAACTTGCAAGAAAGATATAAGACATTGGTATATTGAGAGAAGAAAATGAAAATTTGAGAAATGAATTGAAGATTTTACAACATAATGAAGTGATTAAGAGATCTGAAGACAATACTAAGAGAATGGATGAATTTATGAACTATCAAAGAAGATTGAATGACAATACTGGATTATGGTATACCGAGCAATGAGAGTCATCCAATCAAGCTGAACAAAGGAATGTATACTCAACTCCAAACCTGAAGAAGCCCTCTTGCCATCATTGTGGAAAATCGGGCCACACATCTAACGTCTGCAGAAGAAAAGAAAAAGGTATTCCTAGAAACCCTTCTAAATTTAATGGTATTTCCTATAACTGTAATAAGCATGGACATCAGGCACATGAGTGTAGTTCCAAGTGTCAGAATTGCAACATGAATGGTCATACAACACAAGCATGCAGGAAAAACACAAAGCAAATCTGGAAGCCTAAAGGACAAAAAATGGTAAATCAACTGAGAAGACAAGGCAATGCTTATGCATGGGATTACAATACTTGGAGTGGTTGTACAACATGTGGTAAATATGGACATATAGTAGAAAATTGCATGAGACAATGGAAAAATAGATCTATAGGTTGGTCAGGCACTAGAATGGCATGTTCTCATTGTCACAAAGTTGGTCACTTAAGCAGAGACTGTACAGAACGCATAAATACTTATGGGAATAGAAATACAATTGAGGAAATTGTAAGGATAAAAAATCAAATGTGGAGAAGAGAATCAAATGATGATAATGTAGGACCAAGCATAATAATCAGTGACACCTCATCTAATGGATTAGGTGGCTCCACCATCTCCAACTGAGAAATAAAAGCAAGTAAGGAACTATGTTTTGCAAAGCATTATCTTACATCGGTTCCTATATTCATTGCACAAATGCCAAATCAGCATAAATCAAGATGCACTGTGGTATTATATGTTTGATTATTTTGGTCTAGTTGTTTTGGTTAATATGTACCAAATAGAACTGTTAGTCAGGGAATATGTCAAGAGACACTCGAGTTGCTATGGAAACCGAGCATATGTTACATTCACCGAGCTAAATATTGACAGTGTTAACCGAGCATGATGTTTGTTCACTGAGTGGTTGGTGAAAAGAATTTAATGCACCACCCTAAAACATTTGTTTTAAATTTGGTTGACGTGAACTCATTTGTTCACCACGTGATCACAGAGTAGAACAGAGGGAAGAGAGAAAAGTTACATAAGAGTATTTCAGAAGCATTCTACAGAGATTTAAGCGCATTCCGAGCACATAAAGGTTATTTTGTTGTTCCTTAGTCATTTGGACACTGTTTGTGCAAGCCCTGAATCTGAAATCATGGTGTCTACATCTCAAACCATGAAAGCAAGGATGGAGAAGGATAAGAAGATCATTTTGATAAATAACTCCACCTGCACTGAGCCCAAATATAAGTTCCATCCGCATGTTGCAGCACAACCAGATGACAAAGATGTGTTTTCATCTATGTTGCCTAGGGTTTTATCAGTCCAAGGCGTGCATGCCTACATTCACTAAATAATTGGTGAAATTGTATATTTTGAACTCATGTCTACATACCAATCACTTTGTGCAAATGGGAAGTTGAAGGAAGATTGCAAACACTTAGAGGTTAAATGGTTAACCTATGCCCTATAATACCCGAAGGTCTTTTGCAATGAATGGATTCACATTATTTTGAGCCGGTAACCGGACATAATAACCTGGCCAAAAAAACCCTGGACACAATAACCTCGCCATAATAACCCAAGGACACAATAACCCAGGGTCACAATAACCCATGGTCTAAATAACCCATGGTCATTTTATATCAAGTTAGTATGCTAAAAAGGGATTGTGAGGCACCATAGAGGATATTTAGGTCATTTTTAGACCATATATCCATTATATACCTCTAAAATAGTCTTAAAACATCTTTAATATGCTTAAATAACTTATAAAATTATAAATAATTATAGAAATAAATACAAATTTGTGGGAATAAGATAAATAAGAGTTATGAAAAGATGAGAATCGTAATGATGAGAATCATTTTTAATATTCACCACAGTAATGATGAGAATCATTTTTTAATATTCACTACCACAGTAATGATGAGAATCATTTTTTTAATTTTTCATGATAGTAATGATGAGAATCATTTTTTAATATTCACCACCACACAAAATTTGCAATTACTAAAAGAATCTGAAAATTGGTTTATACCGTCAATGTATATCCCAAGAAAATATGGGAAATATTTCCACTCATTTATATTCTTATGACCAACAAAACAAGATCCACTTATACACAAGTACTTGTAAAATTAAAACAACTTCAACCTGATCTAAACCCAAAAACTATACTTATTGATTTTGAATTAGGTTTCAAGGGAGATATTTCAGAAATTTTTCCAAATGTCACTATTCAAAGATACTTTTTCCATTTCTCTCGGTGCTTGTAGAGGAAAGTTCAAGAAGAAGGTCTAAAAACACGTTACAGTGTCAATGAAGTATTTTCATTTGAGATCAAAAAACTTGTTGCATTATCTTTTGTGCCTCAAATATATGTAATCAATGCATTCGAAACACTTCTACAATCTCCTTACTATATAGAACATGAGGAAACTTTTCAATCCATAATAGATTATTTTGAAGACACGTGGATTGGAAGACTAACTAGAAGAGGCAATAGACGGTCACCCAAGTTTCCAATCACAATGTGGAACTGCTATTCAACTATTAAAGATGATCTTCCCAAAACCAATAATTCTATTGAGGGATGGCATAGAGGATTTAGCGAATTGATTCAATCATCGCATAGCTCAATCTAGAAATTCATCAAAGCAGTGAAAAAAGAACAAGGTCTCCAAGAGAATAAAATAGAGAAATATATGGTTGGACACACTACACAACCAAGCAGGAAAAAATACCGTGAACTCGAAGAAAGACTAAAAATACTAGTTGATGGTTATGACAATAATAATATTTTAGATTATATAAGAGGCATTGCTCATAATTTGACACTTTAATTGAAATTTTGAATTTTTTTTTTTAGAAATATACTTATAATTTATAAATTTTGTTTTCCTTTCTCTATAATCTTATGGGGTTATTTTGTCCATGGGTTATATTGTCCATGGGTTATTTTGGATTGGGTTATTATGACCCTGGGTTATTTTGTCCTCGGGTTATTATGGCCAGGTTATTTTGGCTGGGTTATTATGTCCTGTAATCTTCTGAGTCGTGTTCATGATGGAAATTTATGGTTGGATGAGCCCATGAAAATAACCATAGATGTTATTCATGTCATGATAGGTTATACAATTTTTGATAAAGCAAAGGCATTTAGGCCTCCACCGCGAATAGAAATTGAGAAATTAACAAAATTCAAGCGGGACGGTAGAGGACTGAAGGTCAATAGCATCAATGATCTAGAATTGAGATTCAGAGCTTATGCCATCACTTACAAGATATTCCAATCTAGCAAAATGAATAGTGTTTCTTATGGAGCAGTTGACTTAGCCTATAAAATTGTCAAGAAAGGAATTCAATTTGATCTCGCCGAGCTATTGAGGAAACAACTAGAAGAAAACATGAAAACTATTAGGGTTACAAGATCGAACACCTATCATTTTGGATCCTTACTACTATGCATATTTTTCTAATTACATAATTTCTTTCCATCCATCGGTAAATTTAAATGGAAGTTGGACCGACCAGTTACTATGAAAATCAATGATATGATTACAAGTCTAGGAAAGAACTTTGAGCCAGTAATGAATGAATACTTTGCAAAATTCAAAGCCAGAATGGAAAAGAGATCCCGTATTCCAATCTAATTAGTTGAGAAATACAAAGATGAAATCTACTTTGTAGTAGACACACATACAACCTTAGTCAAGGCAGTAGACTCAAGGACAACATAGCTACCCTTGTTAGAATATGAATTAGATATTGACATTGCCTTTGATACCATTGAGAAATTGTTTTATGAACCTATTGATAAATCTCTTATGGGATTTGGAACTTATGATGATTCCAAGACCCACATAGCCATCACATTACAAGTTCAACAGATGGGCAGGAAAAAGACCAAGATTGTCAAAACTTTGAAGAAGACACTTGCTATAAAAAATGAAGAATTAAACAATTTAGATGATGAAATCGAGCAGAAAACATCCATCGGTCATCAAGGTAATGAATCTGAACATGATGTTGATGCCACCGAGTCAGATGAAGCACAAGATGAGGAACCTAAGGCCAAAAGGGGAAAAAGCATACAGATTGAGTCCTCGCCAAGAACCAGATCACAATCGATGACTGAGGATTCACCACCTTTGAAGAAAGGTGTAGCAAAAATAACTAGGCCCTCACCAAAATACACCTATCAAAAAAGGAAGAAAAATGCCACAACTGAGAATCCTGCACTGAGGAAAAGGAAGAAGTATGTCAAGAACAAAGATGACAGGGATGATTCTGATGAGGATAATCCAAAACAATTCAAGATTGTGCAGAATAAGACACCACAAAGTATTGATGAGGTTGCAGAAGCAATCAGGACAACCGAACGTCTAGGACATCCGAAGCTACATGTCTATTCTGATCTATCTACCAAGAACAAGGACAAACTCAAAGAAGTTGTAATAGGTATGATGATCAATTTTAAACAAGTTCTAGTTGAATTTTGTTCTCATCTTCCATCCGATCTATATGATAAGATATCATCACAATGGACCTATGCACTCCAAAATGAGAAACATATGAGAGAAGCATCTCTCACTCTTATCAAGTCTGATTCCATAGTTGAGAAGCTTAATGGTATAATGCAGCAGTATGCAAAATAATTTCCTAAGAAGCAAAGAGCATTGAACAGTCTACAAGGAAACATAAAAGGGGTAGATATTGAGAGCACCTAGATATGGAAAAAACTATTGAACCTACCAGTGGAAGTCAAGGACACCGAGGAAGACAAAGACATTTCATCTACAGTCAACCCCGAGGGAGATTGACCGAGCACATAACCCATAGATGTTGATGATGCAGATGTCAAAAAGGCACTGGATGGTATTCCTGAACTTTTGACAAACCTAGGACATTCGGATATCACAATAAATGATATAATTGAAGGTGACCTAGATGATAACACTAAGGAAGATGATGTAGTCAGAGAAACTGAGACCCTAGATGAACAAGATACAATAGATGTCTCCCGAGCTATTGTACTGGGTCAGTTACCTATATTAGTGCAAGTTATTGACATAGTCAGTGAAGCATAGAAGACACCACCTGAATAGGTCATAGATACACATGAGGACAAGGGTGATCAGCAAGGTACTCAGACCGAGCATAGTGGTGGAACTACTCAAGGTGATGAACAAAAAGATACCACTAATGCTGAAGAAAAAGGTGAAGGTAATGTAGAAAAAATGAGTAACACAGTAGATTATTCTACTACTAATACAACATCCATTACCGAAGCACCTCATCAAGTTATCACACCAGGTACCGAGCAGGTAAAGACTAAACCTGAGCAAAAGGCTCAATTGGCATTAACTTTATCTCTTTCATTACGTGTTCAAGGAAAGAAAATGAAGAAGAAGAAAGGAAGAAAGGATGTAGTCACCTTAGATGAAATCATCGAGATTCCAGCATGGGATCCAAGAACACTTGATCTAGAAACATTGACAAAATATGGTGAATTATGCACTAGGAAAGCAGCATAGGATAAATTAAGGCAAGAACACAAAAATGCACAAGTGTTAGAAGTTTCCAAGGAGATCCTACAGCAAGTTGTTCCTGATCTTATAGCTATGAATGAATCAACCCCCATCATTGATCAACTTGCACTTCTTATTGAGGCTATCAACAATCTTGATGTTGATGCAGAATTAAAATTAGAAGAAAGAGTAGAGGAGAAGATTCAATACAAGGTTACAGAGAAGATAAAAAAAGAAGTGACAATAAATAAGGTAACTCTGTCTCAATTTGTGAATGGAATTGAAGCTATCATATCTGAAGCCATCACAATTATCCAGCAGTTGTGCACACTAGATCACTTCACTACTGAGATTAGTGAAAAGATTAAGAAAATAGATCAAGATCTTAAGGATAGTGCACAGAGTCTATCAATTGAGCAATATGCATTGCAGATGCATTATAATAAAGTTCTCCAAAACAAGCGGTTGAGACAAGACTTGAAGAAAGAATAAGAGACCATCAAAAAGTAAGTAACCAAGCTCTAGGCTACGTTACTACCGCATTTGGTAATGATGCAAAAATATGTGACATTGGCAAAGACTTTAATTACCACCTCATAATTGTTCGTAATAGAGAGCATATATGATATGCATGCTCAGATCAATTTACAATAATTAACCCTCGAGCATTTAAAAGAGGAATGAGAGAAGCTACTAGAAACTCTTAAGAAGACCCATCCTAACATTTTTGACAAATTGTAAGTTATACTTCTTTGTCATTATTTTCATAAAATGGGGAAATATATGTATAGTAAAAGGGGATACTATAATCAGGATGATTTCATATACATATACCGAGTATATACAAAGGGGGAGAGTATGTACAAAGGGGGACTCATCATGTATAATATGTTTTGTACTAAGTTTTTGATACTAATGCCAAAGGGGGAGAATGTAACTCCAATTATGCATTGAAGTTGTCATTAGTATTTCAATACTCAACATGGACAATCAGAATAGAGTCACAACATGACAATTGGTGTATTCACCAAAGAGCAGAGTTAACCGAGAGCACTGATCACACCCAGAGTTAACCGATTACAGTGATACCCAAGCAGACAGACTATCCCGAGCAGTAGACAACACCAAGCTACACAGCATAACCAGACACTAGTATAACCTGAGATACACAGTGATACCTGAGCATCGAAAGGAAACAATACCTTAGTGGATCAGAAGCCACGTGAAATTTTGTTATGGCACATTATTCTATGTAACAACTTTCTAGTCGACCTAGATAACGGTTTACATGATCAAGGAGGACATTAATTATGGATTTATAAAGCAATCGTCTGAAAATAAAAAAGAGTTTTATGTCTATGTTTGTTTCAAGTTTAAAACTAAAAAGACAACTAATGGGCATACAAATTCCTAGAGTTCCCAGTGTACAAATATGGCTCTGATACCAAGTGTAATGCCCCGCCAGGGAACCAAGGAGAACTAACCTAAACATGACACTAAGTTAACAGGATAATTTTTTAAAAATGTTTACATACAATAATGATAACAACGTGAAAGCAACACAATAAGACACATAACATACACTTAAGTACAACTCAAAAAAGATGCAATTCTCGAGGGTTCCTTGACATAGAATTACTTAAGAAAACCAATCTAAAAATAGTGGCTATCAAGAGCTAACATAAAAGATACATCAACTGAATCCAATAATATACATCTCATATAATAAGTCCACATATATAATTGATACCCAAGGTATACAAAAGAATCAACATCCACTGCACAAGTCACAGGGTATGCAATAATACATAACAATAAAATACATCCTCTGAAAGGATGTTAACCAATATACACATATGGTACAAATATACAACTCATGAAACTGAACAAGTCTCCAAAAGAACAAGAAGATAGAAGAAGAAGAACTGCAACAAGGATCATCCAAGCAAGAACAAGAGTGTCGGATCTCAAATGGTAAAAGAATCACTACCACCCAACCGCATGGAACCAAAGTTCCACTCCCACCGTCTTGAGGAGATAATATCAGGCCTACACATGGGAACATAATCCAGAAAGACTAAAGCAGAAGTACAAGGATAGGAAAGATTAAGACACACTAGAGATCCAAGGTCAATACAATGGTACACCATCCAAAGATAAAGGACGTACATAAAATAACAAAACACCAACATGAACCAACCACTGAAACCAAAAGCCAAATTCCAAAGACACAACCATAAAAGGTAAAGTAGGACCTATGGAGGAGACTTATGCTACATTATATGGGAGTGTCATCACATGGTCATATAATTTAGTTACCCTAGACTGGTCTCTTTGGACCCTGGACCCTCAAGAATCATTTAGTTGAGTTACCCTGGACTGGTCACTCTGGACCTCGGACCCTCAACATGCTAACTAATCTTGTATTTAATGTTAACCCCAAGTTTTATTATTAAATTATCACTTATTAACAAATTATGATAGGTTACCTTGTAACTGGCCTCTTTGGGCCCCTGACCCCTATTGCAATCCACTCCCCTAAGATGCACCTAAATAACCTCCCCTAAGCTCAAGGTTAAAGAATACACACATAAGTCTCATAAACTGGTTCCTGCCCACACAGGAATTATTGGTTCTCCATTAACCATAATAATATAAAGTACTCTTAAATGATCATATAATAGAGTTCGGACATACTAGGTTTGGTAAAAAGATCAAACAACACAAAATAATCATATAGAACTAACTAGCAATAAATTCCCAACAAGTCCTCGTACAACATCCTAAGGATGAACTAGTCCCAACAGATAACCGAAAAACAATACAGATCCATAAAAGAGAGAAGTACACAATTCATTTAATAACCATCTAGAAAAATAACATTGCATGATAAAAACTCAATTCCAAACAATCATTAAAACATCATAAACCAATCTATAAGTTGCATTATACATTTAGTTTATGCAATAAAAACACTAACCATAAATTCAATAAATCTTTAAGAAAAATACAAACTAAATCACCTATAGACTAGTTTATAAAAAAACACATATAAATTAGTTCATTTAAAATTTACTATATACTCAAAATAATTTTCAACATGCAATAATCGAAAAATAATATTATTAAATAAATATTAATATTAACCTTTTAATATTAATACCTATAAATAAAATCATTAATAAATTAATAATACCACATTATTTAAACTATGAAAGAAAAGTAATATTATTAATAAATTATAAAAATACTAAAAAACTAATTACTTTGATAAGTAAAATATTAGTTTAGGAAAAAAAAACTTTAATTAAAAATTAATAAAAAAACAAATTTAAATTAATTTTAAAGAAAACAACTTTTAAAAGAAAAACACTTTAATTAGTTTTTTTTAAAATTTTGTATTTTTTTGTATTTTTTTTTTAAATTGAAGAAAATATATTTAAAAAAAAAACTAGACTCATTTTATTTTTTTATAAACAATAACTTATATATTTATTTTTCCAAAATAAATAATGCATTTAAAGGGATATATATAAATACATTTATTTTCTTTTGAGAAATATAATATAAACACAAAAATTACATGCATTTATGCAATATATTTTCAAGCAATATATTAATTATTATTTTACAAAAACAATAAAATTTCAAAGGGAAAGATAAAGAAATTTTTTAAGAACATGCAAATTACTAAAATATGGAAATATGCTAATATTCAATTATATTGATTTATTATTCTAGCATGCAAAAGTTAACTCACTATTCTTTTGTTTCCATGCAGACCTAGAATTGGGGTTTTGAATAGGAATCTGGTAAAGGTAGGGTTTTAAATTTTAGGTAAGGGGTTTTCATAGATTTGAAAGCCAAAAAGCTATTGGGACAAACATTAAATTTCAATAACAAAGAGGAGTTTTGCACAAATTTGAAAACCCTAATGCCCATATCAGAACTAGATATTCTAATGAAACTCTTAAGCCCAAAATTACAAATCTAACAACAATACATACAGGAAAAGCCATAAAAACTTATCAAATAACCTATTACTAAATTTTAAGTAATTTAAACACATAACATCAAACAAAGAAGTTTCATACACAGGATCTTAGCAATCCAGATGCATAGAAGACAGAGATCCGGAAGACTGGAATTAACAAGTTTCAAAATCCTACCTTAGTAATTGATGAGAAGAATCTGATACGAATCCAAAGCAATCACGAATCCAAAATACTCCTAAGCTTTCCACAAATTCTTTAACCACCTGAATTCTCCTTCCGCCTGATTGAACTGCCTCCAAATGACTTTCAATTCAGATATATAGAAAACCAGATAATTAGGTTTTCAAAACGTGAACCCTAATGGAATATTAATTATTCATTAAAATAAATACTTAATTTTCAATTTCACTTAAAACAATGCACAACTTAACTTTAAAATAAAAAATCAAAGACATAAATAAAAAAGTATGAGAAATATTTTAATTAAATTAAAACAATTAATCATGTAGCTTAAAGAAATATTTAATAATTCAATTTGCACAATTAATTTCAATTTTTGGATTTAATATTTATTAAATCTCAATTATTAAATTAAGACTTAATAATTAAATCAATTAATTAAATATAGGCATTTAATTAATATTTAATTAATAAATGGTTATATATTTAATATATCAATGTTTTAACCTTATCAAAGGTGCAATAATTAACATTAATATTTACCAGAAATATTCATTAAATAAATCAAGCCAAAAGCATCATTAAATCAACTGAAAATCATCTTAAATAGAAAAACCACTGAAACAGAAAAAGAATTGAAACAAACACACAAGCACACACAAAAAGGCTCACTAATCCACACCACTTGACAGATTCAGACAGGGTAGACAGTTAGATTCTTGTCCATTTCTAGGATAAAATAAGAGTTTTGGGTAGGGATTTAGGCCTGAATATTATCTCCCTCTCTTACCATTGAGATATTACGATAGGGCACGCTCACTCCTACCAATTCAGGAAGACATAGCCCGGTACATGTAAACCTGTCATCACAAAGATGAACATACATGCATATAATATAACAAATGATGGTTGAGATAAGTTTATCGTGTGGATCTCGCTGAAGCAAGTAACTACGACTTTGTCCAATACCATACCAAGCACATCAAACAGAAAAGTAAAAACATACAAATGATCCGTGCACATAAAGATATAGGGTCAGTATTGTTAGAAAACCATAATCAAAATGACATCATAACATATACATAACCATCATGAAATAATCATAAATCATATGCAAATAGAAGATGTAACACACTATGCAATGGATCAATATTATAATGAAAAGTGATACATGAATATCCTCAAAACCAATTGAAATAACCAACGCACAACTTAAAAGGCCTAAAAGAGTTCGACAACTAAAACTGAAAATAAAACTAAGGGGTGGATATTACACCAATCCCCCAACTTCTTAGCAGCTTGTCCAGCCAAAAAATCAACAACACCATTCCAATCATGCGTGCAACGGAAGTGAAAGAGACTAAACTCAAGAAACTACCTAGCCTAAGAATATGGCAGACCACTAAAGCTAACAACCAACTAAATATATCAATTTTTTCTTGTTCAAAAAATTAATTAAGATCTGGGAGTCAGACTCACAAATAATCTTACTCCACCCAAGTGAGCATCCCCATTTTAAGACATGCAGAAGAGCAGGGGCCTCCATAAGATTATTGAACTTCTCATAGATGGAAAAGAAGAAGAGAACCTTACTAGAACTAACTCTGCAAACTCCTCCAATCTAGGAATGTCCAAGATTTCCTCTAGAGGAACCATCTACATTAATCTTGAGCAAGCATTTAGGAGGTGGAGACCACTTCTTATCTCTTGGAGTTTTCTCTATAGACGTGTCTCTACTCTGAGTCAAAGGTGTTAATTTTAGATCGTAATAGAGAAAATCTGACAATGATAATGTATGATGTTGTATCTATATATTTTTACTAATTATATATATATATATAATAATACTGATTATAGATATATATATTCTATATATAATAATATTGATTGTTCGTATGCTGCTGAGAGAAGACAATGCCATTGTTATTGATTGTTTTCCACAGCCCATACAATTTAATATTAATATGCAAAGTAAGGGACACGACTGTGTAAAGTCATGACTCTACGTGGCTAAAGCCACGTTGAGCCATGCCTCTACATAGTCGTGTAGGCTGGCGTTGTTTCATGGAATGCAGATTATATACGATGTGTTAGATAACCATTAGTTAATGGTTATGGTAACACATTAACAATGTGTTACGATAACCACTAACTAATGGTTATCGTATGTGATAGTGGCTGTGATTATTATGAAACCCAATATACTTAATTGGTCGAGTAAACATTGACTGTTATAAACAACAATTACTAATTTCATTTAATATTAATATTAATAACGTATAACATATATATATAATAGTAATTATAATATTAATATTAATAACATATCGCATGTGTGTGTGTGTGTGTGTATATGTTTATATTAATCAATTCGTTGCTATATTTTAACACTCCCTCTTAGCAAGAGGAGATTAATATTCACAAAATGTGGATGTTATTGAAATCTGGTTAATATTTTCTTTGAACAACACATGATTATTTGAATCAGGATTTTCGGCTTAATCCGGAACATAGTTCAACCTGATAGACAAGTTTATCTTAACCTCTGACTAAATTCGGAACTGGATAAGAATAAACATAGGTATCAAGATATCCAGCGTAATCCGGATCGAAACTTGAACCAATTGTTATCATAATCCCCGACCAATTCGGAACTGGATTGAATGATAACATAAGTCAACTATTGTAGGTCGTCACCTTACAATAGTGACTTAACACACAAGAAAGATCACCATCTTTCAACATAAGCAATATTGCAATATTTAATTTTTAATTTTATTCATGAATATTTCAATTTACATCATAGTGAGAATTAATCTCAATTACTCACAATTTAATCATACCAAGTTTCTTTCAGAAGTACTCGATTTTCAACTTCGCAAGAGGTTTGGTGAAGATGTCAGCATTTTGTTCTTTGGTACTGATGTAGACCAATTTAATAATATCTCTGTCTACCATATCTCGTATGTAGTGGTAAGGAATTTCTATGTGTTTGGAATGATTGTGAAATACTGGATTAACTGAAATTTTAATACAACTTTGATTGTCACAATGAATTATGGTGGGTTTTAATGGCTTTCCAAACAATCCAAATAGTAATTTCCTTAACCATACTACTTCTCGAGCTCCCATAGAAGCAACCATGTATTCTGCTTCAGTGGAGCTCTGAGCAACTGTTGATTGTTTTCTACTGAACCAGGAAATCATGGCTGATCCAAGACTAAAGCAACATCCTATAGTGCTTTTACGATCGATTGAATTTCTAGCCCAATCAGAGTCAGTGAACCCTTGAAGTTGAATCTCAGTATTCTCATATTTTAGGCCCATCTCAATTGTACCACATAAGTATCTTATAATATGCTTGGCAGCTGTTAGGTGGATCTTCTTTGGTTCACACATGAAATGACTTAAGACATTTGTAGCATAGCAGATATCAGGATGAGTATTTACCAAGTACATAAGAGACCCAACTAGTTGTTTGTAATATGTAGGATCTGTAGGTTCTGAATCTACTGCTTCTTCTTTTAGCTTGTTGAGATTTGTTTCCATTGGAGTGGTTAGTGGTTTGCACTCCATCATTCCAAATCTAGTTAGAATGTCCAAGGTGTATTTCCTTTGATTTAGAAGAATGTAGTTTTC
>MU224280.1:734148-753383 GCA_018584345.1 Thuja plicata
ATATATATATATATATATATATATATATATATATATATATGTATATAGATATATATATATATAATAATACTGATTATATATATATATATTCTATATATAATAATACTGATTGTTCGTATGCTACTGAGAGAAGACAATGCCATTGTTATTGATTGTTTTCCACAACCCATACAATTTAATATTAATATGCAAAGTAAGGGACACGACTGTGTAGAGTCATGACTCTACATGGCTAAAGTCACGTCGAGCCATGCCTCTACACAGTCGTGTAGGCTGGCATTGTTTCAAGGAATGTGGATTATATACGATGTGTTAGATAACCATTAGTTAATGGTTATCGTAACACATTAACAATGTGTTATGATAACCATTAACTAATGGTTATCGTATGTGATAGTGGTTGTGATTATTATGAAACTTGATACACTTAATCGGTCGAGTAAACATCGACTGTTATAAATAGCGATTACTAATTTCATTTAATATTAATATTAATAATGTATAACATATATATATATAATCAATTCGATGCTATATTTTAACAAAAGGAGGCCCTAACATGTTCCAAAATAATCCAAGCCCTTGCATCATAACAACTTCTCTAGGCTATGAGAGAATGAAAACCTCAAACTTAGGAAGAACAATTGTTTGAATCATGCCAGAGATTTTTCTTTATAACTAAAGGACTCCCATATTCCTACCTTGAAAAATCATACACTTTTGCTCAAGCTAAACATGCCAGAAGATGTAGGAGGGGCCAATAGACCAAGAAACCTTAAGAAAGAGCACCTTATCTAGAGGTCTCCATGTACTTCTCCAAAAATCTACAAAGGAAGAAGCATGGATACAAGCTTGCTTCTAAATACAACACCAATAATGTCAAGTGTCACTGGAGAAAGAACATTGGAAAATAATGTAAAGAACATTCTTCACTGTTACCACATAGGACACAACTAGACAATCCTTAATACCCTTGCATTCACAAATCATCCCAATTGAGATGTCTATTGTGCATAGATAATCATAGGACAAAATTGTATTTGGGCAAGACAAAATTGTTCTACATTTTTCCACCACATGACCTCTTCCCCTCCATACTTTGTCTAATCCAAATCTTGGTGTACAGGTGAATCTGAGAACTCTCCTTTAGGATGGAGACCTTAGGTTAAAGTATCCCTACCTCTCAAAGAATTTCAAACTCTCATAGCTAAGATCTAAGAAAGCTCCTCTCGAGCCCCTGAAAAAACCCTTGTTGGCTATTCAAAAGGATCCTTCACGCCTCAAGCTACCCCATTCTTTGGGAAACTTTAAAGTTTTGCACTCTAGACCATCTTGCCTCCAAGAAACAATGGTATAGGCCCTGAAAGTTTGGGAATTCAAATAAAATAGGAGGATAATGATCACAAGAGTCAAACTAGAAAAAAACCTTTGAGCCACTTTTACAAACCCAATACAAACCTTGCTTAATCAAACTAGCTCTCTTGTTTAGAGTATCCTAGATTAAATAACATTTATCTTCCAAGATAATCATAGGGATATGTTAGAATAACTAAGAGGGGGGGGGGGTGAATCAGTGGCCTCAAAAATTAATCCTTAAATCAACCCAAAAACTTATTACCACGTTTATGAGCCTCTAGTTATATTCAGTCCTACAAGATGATTGCCTTGAAATACTTATATCAAATTACTACTTGTCAGAATGCTTGGTAAAATCTTCTATTGTATGTTTACCAATAAGCAGTCTTTCTATTTAACAAAATACAGTAAATAACTAGTGTATATCGATCAATCCAGATTTACTTATGTGAAATGCAAAACAATAATGACTCATAGACACATTAACACATGGATTTTTAATGTGGAAACCCTGTTAAGGGAAAAACCACTGGGACTGGTAACCCAAGTTTTCACTCTTCTGAAGTGAGCTCGGTGAAGAGCCAACCCTGTTAAAGGTTACAAACACACTATTAGGTGTGACCTTGTTAGAGGATTTAAATGAATAGTTTGTCGCTTAGTATCTGGCATCTAATGCTACCATCCTTGATCAAACACTCACTTGGCCTGTCAATAGGTATCGGGCATATCCAATGCTACTTTGTATGATCAAAATTTTTGATACTCCTTGGGATGTATCTCAATTAGAAAAGACTTTTAAGTCCTTCTCGGTTAAGAGACTTGATGCTTCAATGGTTAAATTGAAATTGATCTGTTCACATATACAACTTGAATTGCGGATTTTTAGATCTATTGTAAGTGAATTACCTTTCTAATCAATGTTATCAATTCAATACCTTTGCTCCACACTGTTCTGCTCTGTGATGTTGTATCACTGTTCGTCGGTGTCTGCAGAATTTAGCTCTTTCCTCAGCTTGATTGATCAGGTCTGAATGAAGACTTTCTTCTCCTTCAAAATCTCTTCAACATTTATTCTCTTGTCACTCCCCTTATTCACATTGAATAAGCTTGTCTCTTATATAGGTATGATTTCACCATTTCTTGGCTTTCTTGATCTTGGCGTGATCCACAATTCTTGCCAATTAGATTTAAAGCAAAACTCCTGACTTATCTCGTAGAAATCCTTTACTTATCTATGGCTTTATCTTGTCGATTAAAACAATGATAAGTACCAGTTAAGTCTATATTTAGCTCTTGATAGCTAAGCTTTTTTTCATTTCTAAACTCTTTTTTGTGTCGGTCAATACTTCAGTTAGTCATCGGTGACAACTGATTGTTACTTCGGTGAGACTTCAGTTGTCTTTGGGATCTTCATCTGTCGGGCAATACTGTAATTATGTCTGTTGGGTTACACTTTGCTTTTGCTCATCGGGTAACATTATGACTTTGCTCTTGTTGGTTTACTCTGTCTGTATCATTCAGATAGAATAAGTTACCTTTTTTCTACTCACAGGTACCAATCAACCTTCATGATTCATTGAAGATCTTTGCCTACTTATTTTCAAATGCTACTCTGTGACCTGAATTATTCAGTTGGGAAATAATCAATAGATTATAATTCAATCCTTTCACCCAATAAGCATTTTCACATTTTATCAAGTTATTCAACATTATAGTTCCTTTACCTTCAACTAGACAAGGCATATCATTACCCATTCTTACTGAACCGCCATTATAGTATTCAAAAGTCTCAAACTTTTGTTTGTCACCGGTCATATGGTTAGTGCAGCCACTATCTATGATCCAGACATCATTTTTACTAACTTTAGATATGAGTGCAATTTCTACATACCTCTCTTCATCTTCATCCGAATCATCTTTTACTGCCACAAACACCCTCTCGATGTTTTCATCAGATTCAGTGTTAGTATCTTCATCTTTGCATGTAGCTACATAACTGGCCTTCTTTCCTTTGTCCTTGTAGTCTTGGGTATCTCTTCTTTCTGATTGTCGGTTGCTTCTGTAATCTCAGTTATCACCTCTGTCAAACTTCTTTTCAAATGATCTATCATTACTTCTATCATCTTTTCTCCTATTAGGACATCTTGCAGCAAAGTGTCCAATCTCTTTACAATTAAAACATACAAGTGGCAATTTACCTTTGCCTCTCTGCATTCTTCTAGCCATCAGTGCTTCAATTTCATCAAGATCTTCTTCTTCACTTTCACTTTCACTATCTTTTCTCATAGTGTGTTTATGACTTGATTTAATTATTCTCAAAGAAGATTTGAATGTAGACTCTATGTTTGGTAAGACACTATTATCAAAGTTATTCATCTCAAATGAAATCAGTCTTCCAATCAAACTATCTAGAGTAACATTGTTATTTTCTACTGCTCTCATTTCTTGTATGGCAGACACTCTAATAGCATAAGTAGGTAGTAAGGTTCTTAGAATTTTACTTACCACTATCTCTTCTTCTAGTACACCTCCAACTCCTCGGATAGTATTGACTACCTCTTTGATTATTTTGTTGTACTATGTGATGTTTTCACCTTCTTTCATTCTGAGATCATCAAACTTTCCTCTAAGGCTTTCTTCCTTGGCTCTCAGAACATTTTTATCACCACCATGTACAAGCTTCAATTTATCCCACATCTACTTTTTAGTTGTGCATGCTTTGACATCTTCAAATTCAGCATCGGAGAGTGAGGAAGCAAGCTCTATTATCATGCAGTTGTGCTCATTCTTCTCTCTCATTTGTTCAAATGTGAGTGCTCCTATGGGCAACACATATTTAGTATCTAAGTATTGAGTAACATCATTTCTAATATCTGATAAGTGGAGTCTTATCCTGCTTTGCCATGAAGCAAAGTTGTCTTTATTCAACTTGGGCACATCTCATCTGTTCATCTTGTGATCTTTAGCTTAGGTCTTGAAACCTTCCTTCTAAGCATACAAGCTTTGATACCAATTTTTAGAATAACTGAGAGGGGGGTGGGGCGGTGAATCAGTGGCCTCAAAAATTAATCCTTAAATCAACCCAAAAACTTATTACCACATTTATGAGCCTCTAGTTATATTCAGTCCTACAAGATGATTTCCTTGAAATACTTATATCAAATTACTACTTGTCGGAATGCTTTGTAAAACCTTCTATTGTATGTTTATCGATAAGCAGTCTTTCTATTTATCGAAATATAGTAAATAACTAGTGTATACCAATCAATCCAAATTTACTTATGTGAAATGAAAAACAATAAAGCAATGACTCATAGACACATTAACACATGGATTTTTAACGTGGAAACCCTGTTAAGGGAAAAAAACATTGGGACCGGTAACCCAAATTTTCACTCTTCTGAAGTGAGCTCAGTGAAGAGCCAACCTTGTTAAAGGTTACAAACACACTGTTAGGTGTGACCTTGTTAGAGGATTTAAATAAATAGTTTTTCACTTAGTATCTGGCATCTAATGCTACCATCCTTGATCAAACACTCACTTGGCCTGTCAATAGGTATCGGGCATATCCAATGCAACTTTGTATGATCAAAATTTTTGATACTCCTTGGGATGTATCTCAATTAAGAAAGACTTTTAAGTCCTGCTTAGTTAAGCGACTTGATTCCATAATGGTTAAATTGAAACAGTAAATTGATCAGTTTACATATACATCTTGAATTTCAGATTTTCAAATCTATTGTAAGTGAATTACCTTTCTGATCAATGTTATCAATTCAATACCTTTGCTCCACATTGTTCTGCTCTGTGAAGTTGTATCATTGTTCATCAGTGTCTACAAAATTTAGCTCTTTCCTCAGCTTGATTGATCAGGTCTGAATGAAGACTTTCTTCTCCTTCAAAATCTCTTCAACATCTATTCTCTTGTCACTCCCCTTATTCACACTAAATAAGTTTGTCTCTTATATAGACATGATTTCACCATTTCTTGGCTTTCTTGATCTTGGCGTGATCCACAATTCTCGCCAATTAGATTTAAAGAAAAACTCTTGATTTATCTCATAGAGATCTTCTTTCCAACTGGACTAAGTAGCTTTAAATCCTTTACTTATCTATGGCTTTATCTTGTCGATTAAAACAATGCTAAGTACCAGTTAAGTTTATATTTAGCTCTTGACAACTAAGCTTTTTGTCATTTCTGAACTCTTTGTTGTGTCGGTCAACACTTCAATTAGTCGTCAGTGACAACTGACTGTTAGGTCGGTGAGACTTCAGTTGTCTTCGGGATCTCCGTCCGTTGGGCAATACTGTAATTCTATATGTCGGGTTACACTGTGCTTTTGCTCGTCAGGTAACACTATGACTTTTCTCGTTGGTAATACTGTGCTTTTTCTCATCGGGTAACACTGTGACTTTGCTCTCATTAGTGTACTCTGTCTGTTGGTGTGCACTCCTTCGGTGTATACAGTCACTTTGTGAATACTTAACTTTTATGCATTACTAATAGCATAGCCTTTGATTCATTGGTTCTTTGAAGTCTTGAGTAGTATGTACATGGCCATATAGATTATATCAAGTTGACATCAATGACAATACAATACATTAACTGTTTTAATGTCTTGCATTAACTTTATGTGTCTTGTTGATCATCAACTTAACATTTTCAAACATTCAATCAGTTATAGTTCATCAGGATATCAATGCTTTCAATCCCTATAATATATTTAGAAGAAAGGATAATGGCCCAAGATTGATTTTGACAAGTGCATCATCGCTACTAAAGATTAGCTACTAGGGCAAGGCATGTGATGGAAGCATATCTCAATCCTAGACTACCCTCCTGCATTGGTCTACATATATATTCCCGCTTAACCAAGCTTCACTTTGGCGACTCCAAAGAACCAGCTCATGTAAATTGCCTCAACATAGAATCTAGGTTCCTAACAAGGCTTGGAGGAGAAATCTACACCACACATCTATAAATGGGGAGAGCTTGAAACATTTATTTCAAAAGTAACACTCTGATAGCAAAGGATATCCACCTACAAGGGAAAGTGCACCAAGACGGTATACAAAAATGGGGTATAAGTGGCCCCTTTTTTTTGAAATTAGGTAAACCTAAACTTCAAATAGAAATTTGGGAGTTGTACACTCAAAATTAAAAGATGTGCAAATAACAAGAATTGTAGTATTCTTAATCTAGTTTGCAAATTACTAAAGTTTTTTAAAAATGGATAAGATTAAGAGGGTCAAATACATTGCACACAAAAAATAATTCTTGGTTTTTTTCCAAAAAACTAGAACATAGTGGTTGGTGTGCGCATCAAAAAATATATAGTTAGATTTAATATTTAAAAAAAAACCTTTCGTAGAATGATAGGTAAGAGTGAGATCTAGAATTTTAATATTTTTTGTGTAATTTTATTTTGAGTATTTATTTTTTCATGATTTTTAGAACTGGGCTCATCTTGAAAATCAGGTGTTTGTTCGTGCGCTGGACATAACTTGTATCAAAATAGTAAAATATGGAAACTTTTTTTAAAAAAGTGTATAGAATCAAGTCTAGAACAATAATATGTGATTTATTTTAAATTTGGTTAAGTAGATAAATAATTATTAAGAAAATGGTAGACATATGTCTTTGAGAACTATGGAGACACTGGTAAAGAAAATAAAACTTTTCTATGCTAATGTTGTCAAAAAATTGGAAAAAAAAATCATTGGAAAGCTTAGAAGACGCATAAAAGTATGGTAGAAATTTTACAAATACCCACTTAATGATGAGGAAGTTGAGAAACCTCTTATGAAGAACAAAACACGTGAAATGGGAGGGAAATATAGGAAAACAAAGCTCCCAAGACCCAACCTTGTTATCCAAGACTATTAAATAGCCTTATTCTTAGCTTTAAAATTTACCAAACCTAAGCCTAACTAGGTTATTTTAATTTAAATTAATGCAATTGTGTTAGGAGTGTTTTGTTGTTTTTTGGGTGGGTGGCCACTTTTTTGCACACCATCTTGGTGCACTTACCCACAATTCCAATGATTAAGTTTTCCACAAAAACTTATCAAAAACATTTTTTCACACCTCTCTAGAAAAGGGGACTATAAAGAGGAATGCTCTAATACAAACAAAGGAAGAGACCCTATACGAAAATGCAGGATACAAGCAATCTTAGATACAATAAGAGGACGAGGATTGAAAAAGAGTGCAGATGATTTTTCCTCATTAATTTCTAACAGGAAGTCACAAGGTAGATATTCAAAGCCGATATGAAATTAAAAGCTTTTGTAATTTTGAAACTTCTAACAAAACAATATCATCAAAAAATGGTAGGTGAAAGTGTATAGGTATGTTGCTATTATAACTCCTTCCTTGAATGAGTCTCTGAAACACATGGGATTTTAGAAGCCTCCCCTAATATTTAGCCATAACAATGAAAATATAATGAGAGAGAGAGAGAGAGAGGATCTCCCTAACTTAGGCCTCTCAAATAAATAAACAGCTTAGAAGGTTCATTGTTGATTAAAACATAGTAGGATCCATGCCAAAACCCAAGGCTAAGAGGAATTTTTTGATGAAAGACCATTTAACATGATCACATACTTTGGTCATGTCCATTATTATGAACATGACTTTTTCCTTGGAGGTATCCATGGAATGAATGGCCTCAAAGGCTATGACCACTCCATCCAAGATTTTCCTACTTGCCAAAAAAACCTCCATGTTCTTCAGAATAACCATGCTAAGGCACATTTTAAGCTTCTTTTCTATTATCTTTGAAATAATCTTATACACACATTTCTTAAAGCTATTGACCCAAATAGGTCCCAAGAGTTAGCCACCTCACACTTTGGAATGAGAACTAGAAAAGTAGCATTCACAGCTCACAACATCTGCTTGTTATTATAAAATTCAAGCACTATCGGAAGACATGTGCACGAAGATGGTGAGAAAAAAAAGGGATATAAGTGGTCACTTTTTTCATGGAGAGTACAATAACGATTAAAAGAAGACCAAAAGATTGATAACTATTCGGTGGATCTCACAGACACATAGTTATTATCCAAAGAGAAATTAACTCTAGACTTCAGAGTTAGGGGTGTCGAGAGTAAGTCTATACTACCGTAGAGTTCTTATTGATTATTAAGATATGATATATACTAGCATTGCATCTAGATAAAATTAATTAGGATTGGTTATAGGAATTATCTAACATGTTGATATGGGCAACAATCATAGTAAAGATAGCGATGACTCAACCATTCTTGATTACTAAAATGGTGAATTATACCAATGTGAAAGGTTATAATTAGTAACAAGATCAATGAAGTAGTTTGGTAAGAGTCATGTCTCATACTATGTAACCTATCACATCTACTACGTTATAATTAAAGAGACTCACACTCATTTAATAGAGGGGGGGACAAAAATAAGAAATTATGGATCGAATAAGAAGGTGATATATACATTGGTCCTGATCAAAAGGTCTCAGAAGAAAGTACTATATTGATAGAAAGCACATTAATGGAATTATAGCTCTGAAATATGTGGAATATTGATTAATGGATAGAAATTGGAGAATATGAAGCATATGTATAGAGTATTTATATATAAGTAATAATGGACCGGGAATATATGTATAGATTATTATATATATTAAATTTCAACATATATTGATAATATTGAATTACCTATATATATGAACTATATATATATATATATAATAGAATATTTTTTAATTACATTAAAATTAAGAATCTACAACAGAAAAGAATCACTCTGCAAGTTTGGGCTGCAAGTAGATGTCCTTGCCTGTACTTGCAGAGGTTGCATGGCTTGCTTGCATGCTTTCTGTGATGTCAGGGTGTGTTATTGTTGTCCTCCCATCCTTGTTTCTTTATTTTCTTTGTGTTTATTGTGTTATCTTTATTTTCATGTTTACCCATGTGTGTGTTCCTTCTCACGCTGGCGCTATCTAGGGCCGATCTCTTAGGGTCACTTCTGTAATTTCTTTGATCTTTGGAGAGTACGAATTGCGTACGTCATGATGATGAGGGTGGAAGAAGTATTTATAATGATGCAGTTGGTGTCGAGGGTGGTAAACATATTTCAGAGCAAGAAAAAAATTGTAAACCCTCGTTTAAGGATATTGTGGCAGATAGTTATGGTTTCAAGTGCCCAGACTCAGCCTGTTTTTATGGAAGATTATGTAGAGAGGTTTCCGACTCACCCAACAAAGGAATACCTACTAGAGCTGATGGAAATAGAATGGGAGACAGTGGCACCCTCAAAGATTCAGCCCCTAGAGGAGGAGAGAAGGGTAAGCCTCCTCGTCTTGGGTTGAAAACTCTCTCTTTGACTCCAAATGAAGACATGGTAAAAGCTATTAAAACTAAACAAAATCAGTTAAAGAATGTAGCCATTTTTTTTGCATGGATGAAATTTTTTAACCTGCAAGAAAATTTCTTGATTATTGGTTTAATAATGTTTGGGGAAAAAAATTTGGAATCTAGGTTAATTTTAGCATAATGATTCAAAGATGGCTTTTTGTTATTTTTCTAAAAGGGGTTCTTGAATGTAGGTTAGTCCCTATTTATGTCTTTCTCGTGATCTCTCAATGGTAATTTGGAGAAGGTTGTTTTAAGGTCTTCCCCAGAATGGATTGAATTCATGATGTTCAGCCAGAATTCTAGTCGTTTATCCCTCAAATTCTTAAACCCTTGGGGTCGGTTCTGCAAGTGGAAGACTCCAAAGTCATTCTCCTGCATCTTAATGCAAGGGAAATCATTGCTTTGCAACCTGAAATTGACTTTCACAATGTAATTGCGGTAGAACTTGAAGGTAAGTGCTTTAAATGGTCCTAGGTAACTTGGGTACTTGCTTTCATTGCAAGCTTAATGGTCATACTAGGAAAGAATGTCCTTTGAAGAGAAAACATAAATCTTTTGAGGTTGTCATCAATAATAACTTGAGAATGGAAATAATAATAATAATAATAAGGATGAGGGTAACACTAATGCAGAAGTTCCTCCTGATAATAAAACCACTTTTATCAGTGAAAAAATGGTTGCTAGTCATAATGTCAAAAACACTTTATGTGGTAATGTAGTTAATAGTGAGTTTGATAATACCGGAAAAAAAAATTCTCTCTTTCAAATACCCTTTTTGAGGATGATCTTGAAGTAATTCCTGCAAAACATGTGAAAGATATTAGTAACAAAAGTAAATTTGATTATCAGTCATAACAGAACAATTACAACGATAAATTGGAGAAAGATACAGATCATGGTATTAATAAGAAGAAAAATGCTCAACAAATTGCTTTGGAGGCATTAAAGAAAAAGTTGAAGCCCAAAAAAAAGGCTAAGTAGCATCTTTAGTTATGGGTTCTTCCTCACTTGAGAACATGGACACCGGGGAATATCACAGTTGCAAACAAATTATACCATATGAATCTCCAAGGGATTGGTGATTGAAACTAGTGGACAATTCACAGAGGTCTTAAGTAAAAGCATGAAGAAAAAAAGAAAACTCACAGAGAGATAATCTTTGTCGAAGAATAAAGGAAAAGAGTCCAAATCAGACATTCCTAAGTGTTTTAATAGGCTTTACAACAGTAGAAAGAATACCTCCCAATAGTGTTATTAATGATGATACATCTTCATAGCTGGAATGTCCAAGGGTTAGAAATGCCAGATAGGAAATATGTTGTTAGGAAATGGTGTAATGGCTTAAAGAACAAAGATATTATCTGCTTGTACAAGAGATTAAAGTTGTAGGGTATCCAACTTTTAACACCCTAAAATTCATTTGCGATAAGGCAATGTGTTGGTACACAAATCATGGTAAGGGAAAAGGGGCACCACACTCCTCATTAATCCCAACTGGGCTGAGAAGTTTGAGAGTGAAGGTTGTTCTCCATGTTAAAGAGCACATTGGATTCTTTTCAAAGTCGATGACAGGTTGATATGAATATGTAATATCTATGCTTCTAATGAATACAAGGATAGGGCCATATTTTGGGAATGACTTTCGATCAACCTTCCAAGGGCTCACTGGATTTTTGTGGGAGACTTCAATATGATAGAGAGGAAGGAAGATAAATGTGGAGGTAGTGCCCTTAACTAGAAAGGTAATGAATACTTTTTTTGGACCAATTTTAAAAGGATATTTCAATTGGTTGATCCTATGGAGAAAAAGAGAACTGATGAAAAAGGTGTCTGGTTCACTTGGTGTCACAACCAGACTAGGAAGCAGAGGGTGTACTTTAGAATTGATAGAATATATTTTGACTCTTCCTTTCTTGGTGTTTATCATGATCCCAGATCATATTATATCCAAGTTTCACCTGCTAGCATTTCATATCACTCTCTCATCTCTTGTGATATTATTACTGGTGTTCAACAAAGGGCCAAGGTTGTGAGCAGGAAGGCTAATTTGTTTAAACTCAATGTTTCCCTCCTTCAAAACCAAGACACTAACAATGCTATTAGAATGGCTACCTATTTATCTAGATTTGCTTGTGGTTCTTCTTCCCCCGATGTGCAATGGGACCATCTAACTAAGGCTTGGAGAAAAATGTTTCAAACAGTGGGTAAGAAATATGCTATGGACAAGAGGCAGAAAGAGGCTAGTCTTCAGAAAAAAAATCAATGAAATGGAAGAAGGGATTCAGAAAGAGGGCCAAATGGGAACTTGGAGAAAGAATTAGTTGTTACTAAGTCTAATTTAAGGAAATGTCAGAACTATATGTTCAAAGTTCAGAGAATTAGTGCAAAAATGAATTGGCTTAAAGAAGGGGAGAGAAGCACCAAATATTTCTTCAATATTATCAGAGATAAATAGAGAAGAGAACACACCGAGGAGATCCAAACTAACATAGGTCTATCAAAAGATTTAAAAAAACATATTGGAGCCATTTTTCCAATTCGACAAGGGCTTATTCACTTCAGAGTGTTGTGAGAACAACAACAAAGCATTGCTAGATTGTGTGAAATTCATTCCCAAAAAGATTAATAAGGAAGAATATAAGTTGCTGGAGCAAAAAATTAGCCTTAAGGAGATCAATGAAGCCATTGGGTCCATGCCTAATGTCAAATATTCTGGGCTAGATGGTCTTCCCACTGAATTTTATAAGGAGAATAGCGAATGGATTTGTCAGAAATTGTTGTGTGTCTATGAGGAAGATTTTGATAGAGATACACTGGGGGAAAAAAATTAACAGAGGCATTATCAAATTTATCCCTAAGAATGGAGATATGAATCAATTAAAGAATTGGAGACATATTACACTTCTGAATCTATCATACAAGATTATTGCTAAAGTACTTGCATTGCAAAAAGAATTATCAATATTTTAGATAGAATCATTTCGAATACACAAACTGGCTTCATTAAAGGCAAATATATCTTGGAAGATTTGATTACTAGTTGGGAGGCAATGAATTGGGCTCATGAAAAGGGAAATGATGTGTTAGAATTTGAAGAATTCAATCACCGAGATCCACTGTATGCAAAATACCTATCACAAAAGCAAAGAGTGGAGACTTAACTCATAATGATCTAAAAGATTAAATATTCATTCAGAGAGAGAATATAGAGAATTACAAAAGAATTAATAATTATAAAGAGATAAATCCTTATAAGGAGATCGAACACCAGAAGGTGAAGAAACCTAGGTTGCATGATAATAATTAATAATAGAATTAATTATTATATGCCTAAAGTTTAACTTAAGTGAACTAGAGATAAAAAGTGACTTAATAATTAAAACAATAATGATTAATACTAAGTGAAAAGGTGACTTAATAATTAAATCAATAATGATTTAATTAATAAGTGAAAATACCTTTTTACTCTAACATGATGCTATTATGGTTCTTCTTGATTTTGAAAAAGCATATGACATGATAGAATGGTCGTTTGTAATTAACATGTTGCAAGCCTTTGGTTTCCCCCCTACTACTACAAGTGGATCTCTATCTTATTTAAAGACTCATCCATAGTTGTGGAAGTGAATGGTGAGATTTATGAGCCCATACCTCTTTAGAGATCTATCAGGCATCATTGTCCCATTGTACCATCACTATTTGTGATTGCAGCTGATGCTCTTTTCTATATTCTTAGAGAAGCTCAATTAGAGCCTCCAGTGAAAGGACTAACTCTTCATAATGGTGAAGATATGATTAATGCCCAGTTTGCTGATGACACAACTCTATTCCTTGAACTTTCTCTGAGTAAATTTAATAATATTATGAACAGACTTCAATTTTTTTGCTTGATTTATGTAGCTAAAGTTGCTCCCCATAAATATATTGTTCTTGGTTGGAATGAAAATCCCCCAGATTGGGAGGTGCAAAAAGGATGGGTGTGGAGTGGCCCGAACTATTGTGAGATATCTGGGTATTCCTTTTGCTGTAGATCCCTCATTGAAAGATATGTGGCAGTTGATTTACTCAAAGATTGAAAACTAACATATTAAGTGGTAGAATCATATGTTGTATGTGGTAGGAAGAATTGAGGTCGTGCAAAAATTTTTAGGCTCACATGCCATCTATTATGCTTCCTCTTGGCTATTTGCTAGATATCAGAGCAATAAACTTGAAAGGATTCTTAGGGATTTCCTTTGGTATAATGGTTTGGGTGCAAAGAAAAGACATTGTGTTAAGTGGGAGTGGTGTTGCACACCTAGAAGTCTAGGATGTCTGGGACTGAAAAACTTACAAACACATGGGGCAGCCTTGGCCGCCAAATGGATCATTAGTAGTTTGTCGGGTGATGAACCATGGAAGCTTATGATTAGAAGTAAAATTCAGAAATCCACCATTAAAAAAGGAAAGATGTGGAAGAATGTGCCAATGCTTGACATTGTTTTTGGTCAATTTGAGGTTAAGTGTTTTGGTTGTAAAGTTTTCACTTCTATTTCGAAGGCATGGAATTAGGTGAGAAAGTTACTCCTTTCTAAAGATGCTACTGGAAAATCTCCATCATTTACTATCACCAATAGATCGATGTGGTGGGGTTTTTATTTGAATAACAAGTCGTTGGCACTAATACAAGGGTGTTTTGTCAAATCTTGGAATAATAAAGGCATTTCTCTTATTTGTGATGTTTTGGGTGATGATCAACTTTGTAGTTGGACTGAGATTAAAGATTAGTTTGGGGTGCCTGATTCTCAGAAGAAGACATATATTATGTTAGTTAATGCTTTGGGCTATTTCTTTCCTGGGAAGATGTACAAGAAAATTAGATCCTCGATCAGGTTACGTGGGCTAATGAAGATTCTTTATTTAATGCTTCTGCTAAGTCCATTTATAACATTCTTAAAACATAAACTTCCATTTTTTATAGAATTAATCATAGTTCGGATTGTAAGTAGTCAGTTTCTAGATGGTACCATGTGTTTGAATTGTTTTGGCACTCTTAGGTAGAGCCCAAGAAAATGTGATTTAGATGGATTTTGCTGCTTAAGAGATTGGCTGTTGGATCTGGTCTTGCCTTTGCTGGTTTGGAGCCTGTCATTTGCTATGTATGTAATTGTTTAGACTCATTTGAGCATTTTTTCTTTGATTGTAAGTATGTCTACTATGTCTGGTCTATTTTTCTTGGTAATCCTATCTTGTGGAATAGTCGGCCTGGGTTGTCGTGGCATGAGATTATTGTTGGTTTTATTGAACCTTTTGGTCTTTCCCTCAATAATTTTTGGTCTGTTCTTATTGATGCAATTCTTTGGTTTATCTGGAGGAGAATAAATGAGGAAGTATTCCAAACAAGAAGAGGGTGCTTACTCAGTTTAATTATAAACTCCCACATTTTTTTATCATGTCTCAGGTCTCTTCTGTCTTGTATATCCCGAAGGATCAATCTATGTTCCTGATACGAGAGGGGGCTATGATCATATACAAGGAAGATATATTATCAGTTCACTATTTTCACAGATATGTTGATGATCTAAACAAAGAGGAACTGGAAAGCTTTAAGTTGTTCATCCAAGAAAAAACATCAATGTAGATAAAGAAAATGATAAGATAAGAAAAGTGCAGAAGATTGGAGGGTTGAATTAGGAAAATGTTACTAATATTCCCGCTGCAGTGGACCCCCTTGGGAGCCTTTGAAGGCGAAAAAGTAGAGTGCAACAATAATATAGTTGGTCCTTGGGACTAATTGGTTTTTTATTCCTATTTATAGTCTCTCTGTGATATGTATCAAGTAATATGTATAATATTTTGATACTCTCGTGCTCTCAGAAACTTGCTTGTACATGTAATTCTGTAAACTTTGGTTTGGTGGGTTTTATACTATTTTTTTAGTTAGGTTGGTATTCCCGGTACTGGTTGGGATTTTTGATACTCTCATGATGTAATCTCTAGTTTTATAAACTATTTTAATATAAAAAATTATATTAAAATTACATATGATATCAAACATATAAATTATATATATATATATATATATAATGAATATATGTATATTTTGTAATACATGAGATATTAATATATTTGTAGCCTATTCCTTAATCTCTTGCTATAGCCCTAGGAGGTGATAGGTCGGTTGTTGTTGTGTAGGGAGAGGCGGAGTAAATCTAGAGAATGTAATATTGTCAAGTGCCCTACGACAAGTAAATCCACAATCTCCTTAGGGTTGAGTTTAGGAGAGACGTAAGGAATCTGGGCTTAAATTACATGTAACCATCAAATGTATTATGAACAATTCATTACTGAATTGCCTTGGATGCTTAATGATGTATGTTAATCATTGGTTGGAGGCATTACATCTATACTTATATTTGTAATACAAAAGATAGTAATATACACTAAGTTAATTCCTTAATCACTCTCTAATACAACTAAGGAGATAGAGAGTTTGTGGAAGGGAAATACAAAGTAATTTTGGTCACTTGATGGGTAGTTCCCAACGCTGGGGTTAAGCCTTGAGGGAGCCCACTTTTAGACTGTTTCATGCACCTTTTGCACTGTAAATCTACCATCTTTCTTAAAGTTAGTAATTAGGACTGAAGAAAGGAATCAAGGCTTATGTATGTATTGTGAATTAAGGGTTGTTCTTAATATATAATCTAATTTTAATGCATATTGTTGTATGCTTATCATTAGGATTTGGCATTCTTCTAGTAGGGAACATTACAATTTGTTATTCCCAAGTGCGATCCAAACCCTAGTTTGGAATTTGAGAGCAAATTAAGTAAAGTCCCAAATGGGTACATTACACAAAGAGAGCCAAAGAATAATGACAAGAGATCACTAATTAGTGAAATTTGACTAGGTTCACCATCTTGATTCACATGCTCATTGCCACATTTACCCATCCCACAAAAAATTCCTATATTTATAATCTAAAAAAAAATCAATTTATTATTTTTAAACCTTATTTAGCCTTAAAAAAAATAAAAAATTATTGATCATCTCATGTTTTGAATCACTAATAATATGCCACTTTAAACGAAATAAAAACTTATAAATCGTCCCATGTGTTGAGTCTGAACATAATGCATGCTCTAATTCACATATCTATTGTTGTTGCTAATGTGTTTTGCTCTTTGACAATCGCATCTAAAATGTAAACAATTATGAGAGAGAATGATTCTCCAAGTGAACATGAAAGATCCATGCTTCCATTCCAAACCAAATATATTGTTCTCATCTAATCAAGTATTGACCTCATATATTTTGTCCATGTCAATATAATATATTAATAGACATTAGAACCAAAACAAAAATTAAAAACAAATTATTAATTAAAATTAAAAGAAACATAGAACATAATTTCAAGTGTTATGACAAAGTATAATATTTTATCAAAAATTATTCAGGATGTCCAATTAAATGAGATGTTTTAATCAATTTTCAATTAAGTGTAATGACCTTTTAGGTTTGGATTGTCCTTCCAGCTTCTAATGAGGAGATGAATGTTGTGACTTTTCAGCTTCATTGAAAGTTTATAAATAAGCTCAATTCAAATCCAATAGGTAGAGTGATAATGGACATACATCTTGTTTACTGAGATTACCAATTTGCATCAACACTCACATATGGAGTTCATGGGCATACATCTCAACCACAAGATTGCCCAACTTCTATGGACTCAGGCATACAACTCCTCCATGAGTTTGCCCAAATTGCAATGATTCACGGGCATACATCTCACTTATGATATTGTCCAAATTTGTAAGTCAATTCAACTTCCTCGCATCACTAACATCATGACCTTGTTGAGTAGTGGAGTAACATTCGATATGAAGGTGGTATATTTATTGTTGGAGGCATAACAAGTCATGAACTTCATGAAAACCTCCACTTGAATTGATTTAATAACAAAGCATCTTTTGGCTTGAGATCCAACTTGACTTTGAATCTGTTGATAAATCCAAGGTTCCGCTCACATATGTATTTTCTCTCTCCCTCGTGATCATGGTTTGCATTTATGATGAGAGGTGAAGTGGTAAGAGTTGCAATGTGTGGGCACACATTTGTGCATAAAAATGACTAGTTTCATCAATATAATTGTTCATCTTCGTTGTGACCTGCACTTGGCTAGAGCATTCTGCACAACAAATTCATGTTCCTCCTCAATTTTTTCTTCCTATGCTAATTATATCCCTTAAGAGCCACTGGTATGTTATGAAGCACGAGGTTTCAACCACATGGTAACACCATCTCAATTCATAGTCATGTGTCACATTGTTTTGAACTCACGACCACTCTACTCCTTCGTAGACACGGGAACAGGGAGATCCAACAATTTTTTTAGAGGAGACAAAGATTCTATCGAAGACTGACTGACTTATTACTATGGAGTTTCCTAATCCATAGCCCTCGCGAGAAGAAAATGTTGAATTGTTCTCATAATTCCAAACAATGTACACTTAAGCAATGAGGAAAAGACAAGCTATAATTTAGTGTCAAATAACTTATTAATAAATAATAATTACCCCTCATTTATAATTACTCCTGACTCATTATAATAGAATTACTTAATGATAATGACAAGTATTAGTACTAATAAAGGTAAGTATATTAAAAACTGGGCAAAAGGAATAGTATTATAATAGTATTACTTAATGATAATGACAAATACTAATAATAACAAGAGACACAAGCGTCAAAGTTCCTGCCTATTGTGTAATATTTTTAGGGGTAAGATATGGTGAAATGAGAATGTGTTTAAGGTAGTGTGGACAAATTGTGTGACACAAATTTTGGCACTAAAAGAAAACAATGTAAATTGAATATTTGAATCGTATGTTGAACAAAAGTTCATTATCTTCGTAATTAATTGTAACTTATGAAAGAAGTTATGGGGAAATCATAAATAATGTGAATTGAAAAAGGATCATTTGTGTGTGAAGGGAGGTTTTAAATTTTCCAAGCTACCTTACTCCAAAAAGGAATCCAAAAGAACCAAATCAATTTTGTAGAAATTCAGAAGTCAAAAGATGCACACTTACTTTATTGTTTTATGTAAATCCCCAAGTCTAGAGTTTGAATACTTACTCTAGAATTATAGAGTTGTGATTTTGAGTATGAACAAATTTGTAAGGATGGAAATCTTGATGAGATGCAAGAATTGAAAGACTAAAATGAAAAGTAAAACAAAAAATAAACTTTTAAATAAGAATATTAATCAAATCATTTTCTCATAAGTCTAAGACAAACAACATAACATAAACATTGGGAATCTATTTATAAAATTTAAATTATCATAAAAATAGAATAAATGTAAATGGATTTTTTTAAAAAAGGCAATAAATGTATTTAGCTAAAACATTATAATAGATGATATAATATGATGGGACAATTTTGTTCTCAATTTTGAAGTTGTACATTCGATATTATAAATGAAAATATGATCTTCTATTCCT
>MU224280.1:753483-763960 GCA_018584345.1 Thuja plicata
ATTTATTATTTTAATAATATAACATAACAAAATAGTAAATAGAACAAAAGAAATAAATTATTATTGAAAATATAAATATATATTTAACTATTAATATCTTATATTTATTATTTTAATAATATAACATGACATGCTTTTTAATGCTGCCAATAAATACTACTATGTGCTTTTTTAATTTTCTTTTAATTAAGCTTTTAAAATGTGAATTTTTTCATTGTCTTTTTTGTTCACAGTCAATAGAATTATAAATAAATAATACTATTTAGATTTTTTAAATATGTTAAAATTATCAAACTTTACAAAGAAAAATAGACTTAAAAAATTTTGAAATCTGATTGGTAGATTAATTGCATTTCAAAACTAAATAAATGCAATAGTTTATCTGCCTATAAAAGGAACTAATAATAGTCAGCATATTCAATACTGGACAAAAAGAACAATAACAATTGATCATTAAAGATGTCGTACGTACTCTTTTATGGTGCGCTTTGCTTAACAGACCCATTAAAAATAGAGGGCGTTCACTGACAAATGTTCAAATTTCCAGACATGCAAGGGGCAGATTCATCCCAGGGAGCTTGGAGTGCATCGACACCGTTTCATACAAACAAATTTGATCCGTTGGTCTGATGGGAAAAGCTCCAAGTTGGCAGATCGATACAAACAAATTTGATCGTGGAAGGCCGTACATATTCTTAATTGATCCGTTAAAAGGTCGCGGGACAAACACATGGCGACACGATAAAAGGTTATAATGTACGTGGCGGCGCAAAGATATTATGTTAAAATGTTTGTAACTTTTTATTAATACAAAATATGCCACCCATTCGATTACTGATTACTCCTCGCAAAATGTCGTAAAAATGGCCTTGCATTTATTTTTCCGAATATTTGTTTTGCTTGTAAAATTCTAGCACGCTTCTTTTCCAGCGGTTGTGGGTTCGATTCGCCCTAAGATTCCTCTAAAAGGTTTTTCCAGGTCCATGTCCTTTTAGAATTTAGCTGTTTATTTTTTAGGATATCTGTTTTTGTTTGTAAAATTCTAGCAGGCTTCTTTCCCTCGGGTCGTGGCTTCCATTCGCCCAGAAATTCCTCTAAAAGGTTTTTCTAGGTCCAGGTCCAGGTCCTTTTAGAATTTAGCTGTTTGTTTTTTTAAGATATTTGTATTTGCTTGTAAAATTCTAGCACACTTCTTTCACTGAGTTGATAAGATCTCTCTAGGTCCAGGTCCTTTTAGAACTTTAGCTGTTAATTTATCCGGAGATTTGTTTTTGCCTGTAAAATTTCAGCACAATATTTTGCAGGGGATCCTAGCTATTTAGACAAGCAAAGAGGATAAACCTTAGAAATCTAGCACAATATCTTTCAGGGGATCCTGTACTACTTCCACAAGTAGCATTGCAGGTTATGGATGTGGTTCTTTGACAAGCTGCCTTCAAACTGTAAGCATTTTATAAAGCTTACAAGCCTCATTTTGTTTGTAACGCCACTATTGTAAAACTTTACAGGTTGCTTTGTTTTTCTTTTTCTTTTTAATTTTTCAGAGATATGTTTTTGCATGTAAAATCTAACGTAATAGCTTGCAGGTACCACTTCCAGAAGTATTGGAGATCATGGATGTGGTTCTTGGACAAGCTGAATTAAAATTGCAAGCATTTTTAAAAACCTTACAAGGCTCATTTTGTCTGTAACGTGACTAATTTCTAATTCTATTGTACAACTTTTCAGAATATTGCTAAACTATGTTGAAATGATTTTATTACAGAATATGCTACCCATATTAGCATGCCCTCGCATTTGATCGCAGAGAAAGAGCTTGATTATTGATTATTCCGTGGGACTCGAACTGCGTCATCGCAAATTATCGTAAAATGGCCTCGCATCTGTATGGGAGAAAGCTTGACGTCTCTAACTGCTCCGGGACATATTCTTTGCAAATAATTTCACTCGGTCGTGGGTTTGATTCGGTCTGGGCTCCGTGTAAAAGGTTTTTCAAGGTCCAGGTCCTTTTAGAATTTTAACTGTTTGTTTTTCCGGATATTTGTTTTTGCTTGTAAAATTCTAGCACGCTTCTTTCAATCGGTCGTGGGTTGATTTGCTCTGGGCTCCATATAAAAGGTTTTTCTAGTTCCCGGTCCTTTTAGAACTTTAGCTGTTAATTTTTTCCGGAGATTTGCATTTCCCTGTAAAATTTTAGCACAATATTTTGCAGGGCATCCCAGCTATTTAGAAAGTAAAGAGGATAAACCTTTGAAATGTAGTACAATATCTTGCAGGTGATCCAATACTACTTCCACAAGTTGCATTGCTGGTTATGGATGTGGTTCTTTGACAAGCTGCCTCGAAACTGTAAACATTTTATAAAGCTTTACAAGTGACTATCGTAAAACTTTCCAGTTTGTTTTCTTTTTCTTTTTCTTTTATCTTTTTTAATTTTTTTTTTTTTCTGACATTTGTTTTTGTAAGTAAAAGTCTAACACATTATCTTGCAGTTACCACTTCCACAAGAAGTATTGGAGATAATGGATGTGGTTCTTGGACAGGCTGAATTAAAATTGTACGCATTTCTAAAATCTCACGAGCTTTATTTTGTCTGTAACGCGACTAATTTCTACGGAGACCATTTTGGGGTAGATAAAATTTCAAGGATGTTTGATGGTCTATCGGGTTTCATCGATGTTTTCGGGTTGCACATCAAAATCTCTCTGAATCTTGGTACGGTTATGTGCTGATGTATTCGGGCTGCCTTTATATTTTGAGAACTGGTATAAGACTGTTGTTGTGACCTGGCAAGAGTCACAAATGGGAAGAGGAAAACCAAGATACTTCCATATTGGTAATGATTGTTCGTGCAATAGGGTTTAATCTTGATACTGTTTAATACATTTATTTATCATAAGAAAAACCAAGATACCTCCATATTTGTAATGATACTCCGTGACAGAGTAATCTTGAGTTGCTGTTTAATACATTTATTTATCATAAACAGAACTGCTTTGATTCTAATAGATCATTTTTTAGCCTTAATTAGCTTATATATTTTGCATCTGTTGTCCTATATCATAATTTATATTTAATGAAAGTTACTTATAGACGGGGATGCTTTGAAAATATATTTTGATTCTTTAATTCTTCTATTTCTCTGTGTATTCTATATGATTTTTTGATTCCTGAATTTTGGTTTTGGTTTTTAAATATTTATGTATTTATTTTTTATTTTCATACTAGTTTGATGCATCAAATGTTTTGACAAATCTCTGTAGAAATTGCTGCAACTCTTCTATGAGCCTATGGACTTGCCTCACTTCATTGGCAATGCCTTAAGAATGAGTCTTCCAGATGTGAATGCCTTATCGTCTAGAAATGACTCTAATGGTAATTCAACACGATCCAGAGTATGTTGTCGATTAACAAATGTCTTTATTCTTGTGTTGCTGCATTCCAGTTACGAGTAGTAGACTTAATTTTAAACACAGCTTCATTTCTCTTACAGGTGATAAGGTTACTGAACAGTCTGCGTGTAGAAACTGCTAATATCAATTGTGGTTATCGCTTAATTTGCCTGTGGATGCTTTAATGTGTGTATATTCTGTTTAATGTTCTACTTTTATTTGCTCTTTTCTTCTATATCTGATGGCCTAATAATTATCTCGAGGGTGTATAGTTAGCTATATTTTTTCTTATTTAACAGATTTGATAGAAATGAAAAACAACTGACTATTACAGACTATTTCCAAAAGCAATACACACGCCTTGGCTTTAGATGATTTCCAGCAATTGAAGCTGGTAGCAAGGATAAGAAAAAATACTTTCCCATTGACGTAACTCCCCAAAAACATGGCAATCTAGTTGGTTGGTGCTGCAAGAACTTTGGAGCATCTTATTTCAATGTCCGAAAGTCATTTGATGGGTTTTGTTGATGACAGACAGCTTTGTCGTGTTCAAAAGGATCAACCTTATATGAAAAATTTGAATGACCAACAACGTTCAGGTCTATTGAATCTATCTTGCTTGCCTCCACATGACAGAAGAGATAGAACTAAGAAGACATGAAAGAAGAGATAGAATTAAGAAGGCAAGTTTTTGAGCTTTTGGTTTGTAGAACTTTGTTTCAGCAATTCAAGGAAATATATTCGAGACTAGTTTATTAAATGTTGTAAGGGGCATTACATGTACTTATCTATATATATGTATTATAGTAATATTTGCAAATGCCACTTATTTATCTCTAGAAATTTACCTGAAGAAATTTTTTTATCCTTCACTTATAGGAGAGGGGTTGAGAGGTGCATCAAGAAGAGATGCTGCAGAGTTTGGAATTGAAATCAACAACTTAATGAAGTTACAGGAAGGGTTTTACCTCCACCAAGGGTAAAATTCAAGTACTCTCAAGGGTTTTTCTTTTACTTTCAGATTTGGTATAGATCACAAGAGGAAAATTTAATTACTCTCTTATCCATGAAATGTTTTAGTCTCAAATGTTTTTGGCTGAATGAACCTTCTGTATATAAGAACTGATTATAATCCACTACTCGGTTATCATTCAAAGAGATCAAGCATAGTTACCATATGTAAGGACTGCCTATCCAACAGACCGTGGAACATTTAATGGGTTGGAGTAGCTAGGAAATATAAGAAAACTTGCCTAACAAATTTATCTTGCATATCTTCGTACATTTGATTTGAACTGAACACTTCTTTTCAATTGTCTTGATATTTTTTTTGGGGCATTACAATTGATAGCTAATTGTTTGTCATTTTGCCTTTTATATTATTCTTTATAAAGTTGTAGCCTAAAAAGCCAAGTTATATTGTCATCTGGCTTACACCTACACCATACTTTCTAGTCATCTTTGGAAGATTGTAAACTCCCATATATCTTGCCTTAAGCTGTTCAATTCATTATCAAAACTCCCATGTATCATGAAAACTCACATTTTGTAATGTTTTTATCTTATAAGCTCCTAGAAGTGCAAATTGCTAATTTCACATGATATGTGAAGAATTTCTTTAAGTTAGCCCTTGATCTAGATGCTGGGAGATATTTGAGGTTCAATATTTAAAATTCTTAAAACTCAAATGTGGTATATGTAGAAACAATGTAGTAAACAAAAATTCAGAAATAGAATAATATAATGAGAGAAATGTAGAAAAACTATAGAAATTGTAATGTTAATTTTATTTGTGTACATTTTTACTTGGTACTTCCTTGAAGGAAATGAATGGTTGTTTGTGATTCTTTATCATTGCTTTCTCTCATGCTTTCTAATTGCCTATATATGTGCATATTATCATATAGTGCTATGGAGGGAGAGGAATTGTTATAGAAGATGAAATGGTTGCTCTTCTACGGGTGACTCTTTACCTTGTGTCAGTGACAGTTGAGCAAAGTCAAAAGGTGGTTTTGCTTCACTAAAGATGAGGATGGGAAGTGGTCAATACTTGGTTTACTTAGTGTGCAGACTTAAGCCCATTACGTTACATCAAGATGCACTCAATGATGCTATTTGCATGAGATTTGGTCCGTTGTTGAGATAGTGCACCACATTCAAACATTCCAGATCTTGTGCCAGTAGAATTTTTGGTTCAGTATTTACTATTTTGTGCATCACTAAGGCCTTGTTTCATAGAATATTGATCTGGATTCTGGATAATAACATAAATTGTAGGAGGTGGATTTGCATTAACACAAATTATATTAGATGGCTGGGCTTTTCTGCAGAACATGAGATTAGGCTTAACAGTTTTCCAGTAATGCCATGCCCCCACCAAACTAGGGTTACCAGCATTTATTAATAAAAAACCTGGGCAATAGCAATAACAATTCAAAGTGGCTTACCTTATACCTTATAAATAAGTTCAGGCGATGAAATTAATAGCAATTGAAAGTGGGCCAACCAGATTAGAAAGAGGGGTTGACTGAGATTCATTAATAATTATTAGTGGCCAGCAATTAAAGATTAGGAGTGGAAACTCCTTAAAGAGGCAGTGATATTGAAGATACGTGTCTCTCTCACAAATAAGGATATAAGAGGGAAGTACATTACATTGGAAGGAAAAAACATCGTAAATCAATTGAGAATCATCTACAGGAGAATCATCCCAAATCAGATCTTCAATTAAAAACAGAAATACAAAAATATACTCAGCAACACATAATAACTTTAGAAACTCATTGAAGGATCATTTATAATAACGTTCAAATACTATTTTTGATTCTCATGTCTATCAAGAATTGTAAATTAGCAATAACCTAGGAAGGATGACTAACTATGTTCCGTGGAGTTTAGGGGACGGGGACGGGGACGGGACGGGTTTCCGGTATGGTATGGTTAGGGCCAATTTTCAGGGGACGGTAGGGGACAGCTATTAAAAACATAGGGGATTTTTTATTTTATAGAGAAATTCCAAATATGCATATCATAACATTGATAAAGCATTCATTATACACATTTTAGAAGCTTAATACATAGCATTAGACTTGAATTGAGATTTCACATGTGAATTGATAAGCAAAATAACAAAATTCAAATGCTTTCATTGTTGATATATGGCATACATATAGCAAAAATGCCCAAAGGCTCCAAATTTCAACCATAAAATATTAAAATGTAAATACTATAACTAAACTACTACCCCCCTTTGAACTGTTGTTCACTCCTTGACTAGTTGCTCCTCTTGCTGCTCTTCTCCTTTGCGAATGTGAAAATGAATTTCTTTTTCTTCTTTTTGGTTATTTTATGCTTAGATTAGGTTTTGGTATTGTTAAATGTGGTTTGGGTGTCCTTGTGGGTCAGCTAGCCTTTTTTTCAAATTTAAAAATGCCTTATTTTTTTTACATTGGTAGTCCAAAAATGGCTTGGTCCATAGGGGATGGCTAGAAGTTTCCGGGACAGGTAGGGGACTTCTAGCCGTCCCTTAGCCATCTCGGGGTCTTCTAGCCGTACACCTGTACCCTGCTTCTCTCAAAGTGGCTTTGGGGACGGTACCTGATTTACCCATTTTGAAACACCATTGGGGACAGCAAAATCTGCCCTCGCGTACCCGTACCATACCGGGGACGGGAGCGGGTCTAAAAGTCCAGGGGACGCACCGCCGTGGAGCACAGACGACCAACCTTCCGAGTTCATGAGAGAGGAAAGGATGAACCACCTTTCATGCTCTTATCAATTTGAATAGGAGATGGAATGGATGGCCAGCCTTCAATGCTCTTGGGCTCGATCAAGGAGGATGACTTGCCTCCAAGGTTGATTGCGAGGAAGAAGGGCTGCTGCTGACAATTCAAGTATGACCGGCCTTGATATTGCCATTTGCAAGTATTCCGAAGGAAATTGCAATGTGGTTTGCTATTTGGAATATGCTATGATCTGAATATTACTGATGTTATTAATCTGAATTGTAAATGATACTACAATGCATTGCCCCAAATATTAAGGATGTCCTATGATGTATTGATTTGAATATTTCATAACTTCTTGAGCCTTGCCAAGATAGTCTAAAGGAATTCTTGCAGAAAATCAAGATAAGTTTTATCTTCTGAATTATTCATAGAATTTTAAGTTGAATATTTAATAAAATTTAACCTGAATATACTATCATCCAAATATTACTGATGTTATTAATCTGAATTGTAAATGATGCTATGATGCGGTGCCCCAAATATTAAGGATCCTATGATGTATTTATTTGAATGCATCATAACTTAATGATCTTTTCCAAGACAGTACTGCTAAAGGAATTCTTGCAGAAAATCAAGATAAGTCTTATCTTCTAAATTATTCATAGAATAGTAAGTTGAATATTTGATAAAATTATATTTATGAATGTATTGCAGTTCTCAACTTAAGTTGGAATTGTTGGTCTAGGGCAAAAATAAGGAATTTCCCGAAAAGGGACATTACAAGTAATATGTTCAAAGCTGCCATCAGATCAGCATTTAGGTGTTCCCATGTATGTACTGAAACTTGGGGTTCTTTAGGCCATGTGAGAACATTTGATGTGTAAGGAGAAGAATGACATGCTTTTTAATCTGAAATAACATCGCCACCAAATATACACTTAAAAGCTTCCTATCACAAGACTTCCATAAATTATAAGGCTCAATTCTGAGGCAAATACCAGAAATAGAATTGTTGAGAATTCTGATTAAACTAGTGCACAGAAAGTCACTAGAGTGATAGAAAGACTCGTGGGACTGTCAAAATTATGAAAAACTAGCTCCAGTGAGGCTGTCAATCTCAGCTGAGAAACTCATTCTTTCCTCTATAGCCTAAAACATATAGATACGAAAGAAATTGAAGCATTTGAGTTTGCGCTATAAGTGTTGTGAAAGTTATTTGGGCTTACCGTTAAAGTTCTCTTGTAACTCATGGGTTGGTTTACCCCCTAAGGAACATTATATGGTGTTTTTTTGTATTGTAATTGGCTGTAGTGTATCTAATTGCTTCAATCAAATAGTCTTAAGGAAGTCTGAGTGTAATTGGGAAGGTTTAGAGAGAAGTAGCATTGTCAAAAGGTGTTAGGATGTGCTCTTGCATGTATAAGGTTTGTCAAAAATGTGTTAGGATGCGCTCTTGCATGTTTAAGGTGTCTACAAAGACCTCTAAAAAGCACTAAACCTTGTAAAATAGAAAATAATGGTGGTACGAGGAGATTGTCACAATTTGGAAATTTTCGTCCAAATCGGGTTTGTCTAGGTTAAAAGCTGAAACGTCTCTAATTTCTTTGGTTGTTCCTACCCACAATTTTGTTAATATAATGTTTCTTTATGTATATTGGCCTTAAGACAAATTAAAACATGCACTATTTTTCTGCACATTCACATAAGAATCAACAACTAAATCAATCAAAATGCTATTTTAATAATTAAGATTCTTGTCGGTGAGTTATATGTAGAATATCCATGCTAATTGCAGATCGAGTGTAATCTGTGTTACTTATTCCACATTTATTTTAATACCAAAGCTAAGGAAATTTTATTGGTAACTGTCTACGACTAAATAATTGAATAATCAATAATGAACAACGATATACACACTAATGTAGAGAAGGCTCAGTGAGTAACCAGCCCAATCAGCAATTAAAGTATGAGTAAAAATCTTTTCTATTTGGGAATGGTGTAGAGATGTCATATTCCCTTTTGGAATAATGACAATCTTGGCAACATTTTATTTGCAGTGGTATTTTTGACAAGGTAAAAAATTTGTAGCATAATGTTTTACAAGATAAATGTCTCTTATTTGATTATTGTGATGTATTTTCAATTTATGTGCCTTTGGATAGATCAGAATCATAGTTTTGTAATGTTCTATGATCTCATGTTGAAGAAATTGAGAATGGTTAAGTGGAGCATCTCCTTGGTCATAGTTGGTGACAGTAATGTTAAATATAGATCATGCCTAGCTCATGCTTATAGATATCTCCAATAATAAAGAATTTTGTCAATGAGTTGGGTGTAGAATTTTGTCAGTGAGTTGGGTGTAGAATATCCATGCTAATTGCAGATCAAGTGTAATCTGCATTACATATACCACACTAATATTTTAATACCAAAATTTAGGGAATTTCATTGGCGACTGTCTACAACTAAATAATTAAATAATGAACAGTGATATATACACTATCAAAGGCATAGTGAGTAACCGGCCCAATTAGCAATTGAAGTATGAGTAAAAATCTTTTCTATTTGGGAATGGTGTACAGATGTCATATTCCCTCTTGGAATAATGAGAATCTTGGCAACATTTTATTTTCAGTGTTATTTTTGACAAGGCAGAAAATTGAGCGACTTTGTTGACATGATGTGGAAAGGATGGTGACATCACAAGAAATATAGAACAAAACTATTAAATTAACATATGATAAAACAGAATGCCTAGAGGTGGCTTAGAGCTGCCTGGGTAAGAGTGAAGACCAAAATACAACTTAGAAGTGTTGTGAGGTCTTCACAACTCGCCCCAATTTGGGGACCCCCCTTATGAAATTTTTCTCAGATGCTCGAGGTCTGGTCTGTAGATGGCAGCAGGGTGAGGTGAGTGTTTTTTTTAGGCTCCAGTTTGAAGTGTTTGCAATCTGAACTTGGAAGTATGAAGTGGAAATTTGAACAATGAGTGCTTAAAAGCTTGAAACATTGCTTGTAATCTGAACTATGGCCTCTTTGAAATGATTGAAATCTGACACTTTAAGCTTGAAACTTGATGGTGAAACTCGAAATTTACATTGGAAATCCGAATTGTGAATCCGGCTGTCATGGCATGAATTTAAAATCAGAACTTGAACATATGAAATCTGAACTTGATAGTGATGCAATTTGAACTTCATGTTGCATGAGGTCTGAGCTTGATCATGGTGTGATCTAACACGAAACACTTGGAGCATGATAACGAAATCTGATTTTGCTAAAATGGCGCTGAAATCTGGAACACAACATGGAACTCGATCTATATGTGAAATCTGAACTATGAGTTTCATTGTCATG
>MU224281.1:0-27024 GCA_018584345.1 Thuja plicata
TAGTGTACAATGACCACACATTACTATCTATACTCATAACTGAATGTAGGGATCTTATTTTTTCTACCCTCTTGCATCCATGGATTGATCTTTTATCAACACCTGAACAAGAGACATACAATTTAAATTTTAAAGTATGTTGAATGTACATTAATTTAAACTTTCCACATCATTTATTCATCTTCTTTAGCATGAATTTTGATTTATTAAGTATTTTTCATTGCATCTTTAGTAATACTTACTTCAAAATTATCCATGTCACTATGGCAAAAGAAATTCACCTTCTCTAGATCAACATCTTCAATGATGTATGATGATCTAGGCTTCCTACCAATTCTCACTTCCCAGGAATTCACTTCAATAGTAGCATAAGATAGATCCAATTGAATATGAGCACTTACTAAATTGGACCGTTTCCTAGATAGAAGCATTCCATAATTGGGAGGTACTTCTACCACAATAATATTAATTCTATATGATACTTCAGAACAAGCACAAAATTTAAATTTTGCATTTTCATTGTTCCAACAACAGACACGGATGTATTATGCATAGCATAAAATCTTCCATAAATAGTATCAACTTTAATCCCATGTTCTTTCATAACCTTTTATGCCATGATGTTTATTGTTTGAAGTGAGCCAATCATACAATTCTTAACTAACATGTTAGTTGTAAATTTAAGATAAAAATAATCTACTTCTGTTCCATTTTTACTAACAGAGGTGCCTAGATAAACAACTGGTGGCTCCTCATTTGCTTGTTCTTTTTTATACTCTTCTTTAGAAACATCACCTACGTTAGACAATATTTTTAAATTTTCATTCTTATAAGAGAGAGAGAGAGAGAGAGAGAGAGAGAGAGAAGAAATGAAGAGAGAATAGCTTGTATATAAACATATATAGATATAAATATATTTATATATAATTATAGATATGCATAAATAAATATATAAAATATATTATATATGTATGTCTATGCATGTGTAATAAATTCTAAGTTTACAAGCATACATTTTGATTTCCTCATAACCTGTACGGGTTATGGAAAACTCAAAATTATGGTTTTAATTCTACATAACCCATACGGGTTATGTAAAACTATGTATGGTACTTTTGACTTTTCAAAACCTGAGCGGATTATTTCACACATCAAAACCTGTGTGGGTTTTGTCGCTTTACACATTTTTTCATTTTTCAACATGATTTATTGACTTCATTATCATAAGATTTACAGCTGATCAAGTATGTATCTCTAAAATAGTCATCATCATCTCACACATCTTCTAAAATATTTGGCAATACAAATTTTTCTATTTTTGGACAACATTAGCATAGTAAACTTTAATTTTATTTACTAGTGTCTTGACAGTCCTCACAGACATATGCCTACTATTATTTTTGAGTAAGTAGTTTGGGGTCATGTCAAATACCTTGAATGGGTTCCTGAATTTGATCTGGCTTTATCCCCCTGTTCTCCCCTATTTCCACTTTTTCCAACCTATTTCTGGTACCCCAGACTGAGAAATTGGAACATTGGCCTCAGGGTCATGGTCGACCTTTTTGGTTCAAGATCAACCTCGACCTCAGCCTAGATCACAATCAACCTTTTCCAAGCCTAGGGTTCAAATGTTAGAATCTCAGGGTTTTCGGATGTCGGTCTTTGGAAAAAGTTAATTCTCGCTTCCGGGTCGGCTGTTTCAGACTTTAGGAAAAAAAATCCTCAATTATATTTAACATAGGTCCTCTTCTAGGGGCATGGGTCCAACTATAATTTAATTATCCTATGTCGGCCTCTCTAGAAGATTGAGCCCTAATTTCATATAAAAGGAAGTTTTCTCCTCTCATTTTCTCTAACCATGAACTATGATCATCAAGCATAATTGCAAGAACTTTCAAAGAATTGAAGAGTGAATTCCAAAGGTGAAGAAGCAAGATTTGAAGGAAGCCAAGTAGCCATTGAAGCATTCATCCATTTTCAAGCACTTCTTGATCATCCATTTTCATCAAGGAGATCCATTGGTGGCCATTGAAGGATTCAAGATCCATGGAGCCCTCTTGTTGAAGATTTCTCCATCTACATTCCTCCAAGCCTCTTCCAATTCAAAAACCCATTCAAAATCGGTGTTGAAGATGTACAATAAATTGATTGAAGACATCCTACACTCTCCATTCTACATTCTACATCCATTTGGTGCATTTGTACTTGTGGATTTAAGGATTTGAATCCTCCACATTGAATTTTACATGAGCAAGATGAATTATTTCATTTACTTTGTTTATTTCTACAATTTCAAATATATATTTGAGGTTAATTCCAAAACCAAGGTTTAACCAATGAAAATCCCTCCCCAAATAAACAAAACCCTTTTTATTGCAGGTACAGGTTCAGAACAACATATCGGGATGAAGATTCAGATACCCTTTTCGGCAAACTTCCAGGATCTGAAAACATAATTTTAGTTTCAGACTTTTTAGGTCGATTGTGACCTAGGGTGAAAATGGAAATTCTAGAAAATGGTGACATTGACTTGAGGGTAACAATTAGAACTATCTTATTACTAATTATGTTACCCAGGGATCTGTTAGATTTGTCAGTACGGAGCCCGATCTCCAAAATCCCCAAAACTGGCAGGGTATGTATAAGCTTTTTTTGAAATGGATTTGTAAAAAAGAGTGGTTTTATATGGCATGCAACTACAGTCGGCTCTCAGACCCCAAATATATTCAAACGATTGAAGACTAGACCTCTAAAATGGGGGGTAATGTTCTCCGTATCGAACCTGATAATATTGATGAAGCCTTTACTTCTGATCCGCTGGTCACCCACTATTGCAAGGAAACTGGAATTTGGGGTTTCATGGAACGTATGAAAGGTGGCCATGACGAGAGAATATCTAAATAGTTTTTTTCCTCCTGGAACAATAGAAATATCTTAGTGGGAGGCATTCACTTTCAGCTTAATGAGGAGGTCATCATTGAGGTTACGGGGCTCCCTATGGTGGGGAGAAAGTACAAAAAGACTAGTCAGACTGCCGACCCTACTAGCCTAAAATAAATTTTCAAAGAAGGGGAGCTGCCGGTCAGGAAATAAGGGGTTTCAACAGAGAAGAGCTACCGGACTTCTGGCCAAAAATTTGTCTCATTTTCATGAAGTATTTCATGCTTGAAGGTAAGTTCACGGTGTTTTACAACTACCACTTACCTTTCCTGAATCATATTAGGAACAAAGATTTAATTTCCATACCATTTTATCTTTTGCACTCTATTGAAAGCAATATCCTTGATATTAAAAGAAACCCTAACAGAGCTATCCTCCACCAAGGCCTCCTCTATTTTTTCCAGTTTCACAAAGCCATATGCCCGGCACCCCAACCCCCTCTGATTATTCAGATGATGCCTCAGGAAATGCCTACTGATAAAGCTGAAAAGACCTCCAATTCCTCCTCCCGGTCCATCCATATCACCCAAGGGCCTGTGAAGTCTGAGAAAAAAACCCGTAAAAAAATTATTAAGATCCCCACCCATAAGAAGGATGGCCAGGAGGATTCTTATGTTTCGAACTCCGTGGATTACATTGAAGGGAAAGGGGCTGACAGCACACCTGAGACGGATTACAAGCCCAAAAAATAGAAAATTATGGAAACCCAGGTCAATTTGGAGGTGGACCTAAGCGGTTCTGGCCATAGGAGGTCTAATAGAATTGCCAAGGAACAATGAAAAATCAAGATGTTGGAGACGGCCTCCAAAGAGCTCTCCCTGATGGAAAATGCCTCCCACTCCACAAATTCTAGAAATGTTTCCTCCGAAGGCTATATGAGCCCGACTGGTAATACTCCCCTGACCAACCCCCAGAGAGCTATGCATCCTACCCCACCCCAAATCCCCCACTGTGATCCCCAGGTTAAACCCCTCTCCTCTGGAATGGAGGAAAAATGCAATTTCACAGGCACCCTTAAAAGAAAGTTTGTGAGTATTGACAAGGAAATTGCAGAGATCAAAAATGGTATGCTGGACCTGATGAACCACTGCATGAGGACCAACAAATTTGCACTGAAGGTGATGCATGCCTCGGTGATGACCCTCTGTAACGTGTAGGAGAAGCTGGCGGATGGAAAACTGGAAGCGAACAAAGATAACAAAGATTTGTTCATGTTCCTCCAGGAGGAGTGGGTGAGAACCCTACTGTCTAAATAGCTAGGAGAGAAGATTTCATGTTGCTTCCTATGGTTCGGGTTTTTTTGGCTGGGCTTGTCCCTCGGTTCCCCTGCTCTATTTTTGGGGTTAATGTTAAGTTTATTATTTTGGTTTGGTTGAGCCCTGCGTGGCTTAGTGACAAATTTTTTGATGCTACTATTGATAGAAATTACTCTAGTTTTATCATTTTGAGTAGAACTGTTACTTTTGCTTTTGATAGAGGTAGAACTGTTAATGTCTGTGATATCCTGCTAAACTGTTGTAAGCTTTGACTTGTTCCATTAATATGCTGTTAATGTCCTACTAGTCCTCTATTCCACGGGCCAGCACCCTCTTGCTGCTTTTTCTATAAAAAATAATCGAAATTGTCTGAGAACAGAAAAAGATTTCTGGGTTTTGTTTTTCTCTGCATTTCTATTCTAGATCTGGTCTCAGATTTTCCAAAAACTCAACATAGGCTTCAAAAAATGGCATTCTTCAGAACTGCAATATTTCAAGGTTAGTACGTTTCTCCTATTCAATTCAATTAAGGTTATAAATCTATCTAAATCTAAAATACATTTCAAATCAACAAATCAAACTGGGTACTTAAGATATTCCTTATTCTTGTTTCGAAATGATTGATTCATTTATGCATTGATTCTTCCTTTTGGGATAATCAACTTGGATATTTCATTTACATATCTAAGGATAGAAGGAGAGCATCTTATCTACCCCCATAATATATTTTAAATGAAGGGATTTTATGTTAAATGAATCCCAACCAACTCACACACATATTTTATCCTCTACATTTTTGTGAAGCCGTAATAGACAACTCTTTCTTTTTGGTGTTATATTTACATATTTTATGTTAGATCTTGCATGAATATTAGATTAGCTTTCTTGTATGTTCTTATATTTCCTTTGAAAAATTAAATCAAACTCTTTGTTTTCTAAATTAGTTTATTTGCATTGTATTGTTGTATGAGCTTTACCACTTCTAGTCCTACTTATAGTATCCCGGTTAGAAGAAGCCGTAGACTCATGGGTTCCTTTGATATCAAATCTTCCTCTCCTTTCCGTATGATCCCAGATGAAAATTGGAATACTCATGATTCCAATCCTTCTATGGAGCATAACTCTTCTCACTCATCTCATGATGAGGATGATTCTTTAAGAGTTCCTCCCGAACAAGTGCAAAAACTTTCAACCGAACTTGATAAAATGGGAAATTGGCTTATTCAAGAAAACCATAATCAAGATTCTATTTAGGATTTTGAGGCTCTTAAGAAAGTGCTTCATGATAGTGATTAAGGTGTTAATTTCTTGCGTGGTATCACTCATCTTGTGCATTCAATGTTGAACCTTTAGCTCAAGAGGCTCAAGATCTAGGATATACTCCTCCTATCATTAGTCAAAGACCTTCTTCTATTCCTTTACCTATCATTCCTACTTATACTCCTCCTTTGATGACTACATCTCTCCCAATTTCATCTATTCATGTGAGTGTTCTACCGGTATCTTTACCTACCTCACAACCTTCATACCATAGTGTACCTTTTACCTATACTAATCCCCTTCTAACCATGGTTCCAAATTTTCCACCAGTTGTATCTTCTATTCTTGATGCTTCCTACACTTTTCCTAGTGTTCCTAACATTCCTATGCCACCTTTGTCTTCTAATGATTCCAAAAATATTAGTTTGGCTCAAACTGTGTCATCTTTACAACAACTTGCATCTTTAACTCAATCCAAGTTTAGCATTCCTACATGTGACATGGGTAGTCCCTTATCTTTAGACATTATTCATGCTACTGATCCTCAACAAGCTGATATGCCTCCTCTAGAGAATTACAATGGTAAAGGTGATCTTGTTACTCATGTTAAAACATTTCACATCCTTTGTAGTGATTATGCTCATGACCATAGAATTTTAGCTAAACTGTTTGCTAGAACCTTTCATGATAAGGCTTTGCAATGGTATTGTTCTTTACCTTCTTATTCCATTGGTTCTTTTGCTAAAACTGCTAATACCTTCATTCAACAATTTCAAAATAACATTGGTCCACAAGTTTCCTTAACTGATTAAATGCATTGTAAACAAAACATTAAGGAAAAATTGACTGATTTCATAGGTAGATTTAAGCATTTGTATACTCAGATTTCTTATCCTGTTCCTGATATTGATATTCAACACATGTTTATTTCAAATTTACAAAAGGATATTAGAGATAAGATTCTGCTTACTAAATTTACCTCTTTTCAACAACTTTGTGCAACACTTCATCATTATCAATTACAAGTGATTCAATTTGAGAGAAACACTCCAATGACTCTTGTTCCAGTTGATAAGAGTGACAATGCTCCTAATCCAAATAAATTTTAGAAACCTAAAAACTACATCAAGATTAATAAAAAGACAAATGTGGTTGTTGATCAAGTTGTTGTTGCATCTCACAATGCCACTTCTGCATCCAGTGCTTTTCATATGAATCGTACGTTTACTCATGTCTGTCTGAATCTTTACATTATATTATGAGTAGGTTGTTAAGTGCTAATATGATTACCTTGCCTCCTATTCAACCTCTCCTTCCTACTACCACATCTTCAAAATCCTTTGATTCTAAAGCTTTTTTCCAATACCATCGCCAGAATGGCCATGATATTGAAAAATGATGTTCTCTAAAGAATAAGGTTCAAGACTTAATTGATTCCAATGCTTTATTTGTTTATAGCTTTGATGGTAATGGGAACAAGTCTGTCTCTCCTCCTAATAAAAACCTTCAAATCTACACAAATCCTCTACCTACACATGTTACTAACACTATCACTCAACCATCTTCTGTAGATATCATTTACGATTCAAAGATGGATGATCTTAATCACATTGTTAATCATGTGGAGAGCATTGTTGTATCTCAACCTATTGTTGAAGATCCTTTGCCTCCACCTCAACTTTCAGTTCTACCTAAACCTCAGAAACAAACTAAGGATAAGCGAGCTCAGGAAATTTCAATTACCTTTAATGACTCTAAGACTATTAAGTCTCCTGATGGTCCCCTCTATATTTATGCTAGGATTGCTAATATACCTACGCATGGTTGTCTTATTGATCCCACATATTTAATCAATGTTATTACTGAGGAAAATCTTTTTATGAAAGGCCTACAATGTGATTGTTATGACCCATTAGAGCCATGGGTCCAAACTTGTAATGGTTTTCTCTATCCTGCACTTGGTTCTATTAACTTGCCCATTGAACTCTATGGCAAGGTTGTAGATACTACCTTCATTATTGTTCCTACATCTGATCAATTTCAAGTCAAATTTGGTTTTCCTTGGATAACTGCTATGCATGCTATTGCTTCCCCTATTCATAAATACCTTAAGTTCATTCATAATGGAGAAGTAAAAACTATTAATCATAGTCTATATCAACCTTCTGGGCCTAGAGATTGTGCTACTCTTGATTTCTTTTGGCCCTCATTACCTAATTAATGTCCTCCTCACCCTGACACTCTTTTTGGCTCATATCAAACCTATAAACATCACAATATTGTCGAGTTAAGCATGCCTCAGATAGATCTTAACCATGGTCTTTTTCCCACTCCTTCTATACCTCCTTTATCCATTACTGCTAACTTTATTACTCAACCTCCCAGTGTTTCTTCTCAGCCTACTGTGAATCCTACCAATTCTCCTACATAACCTGTGAAGGAATCAATAGTTATTCCTCCTAGTTCTCCACATGTGTCAAACAAATCAAAACATAATAAATATTCTAATGAACGTCGTAAAAAGCATAGAACTAATTCTAGGGCCCGTGCTTCTCTTATTCAAAATTCTTTATCTTCTTTCGATCAACCTATGCCTGATGTGTTGGAAGAAGTTAATATTCACAATGATATTACTTGATAAATGATTATGATGACCCTATTCACATCTTAGATCCCATTTTAAATAATCTTGATGAGGAGGATACTTTATATGATCATATTGATCTTAGTGATGAATATAAGACCATTGATCTTGACACTGATTTACCTCATACTTTCAACTCAATTGAAAATTACACCTAGTATCAAGCAACACGATTCTCAAGAGAATCCTTGTTTGGAACTGGCTATTATTTCTACTGTATTGGATATAGTCCCTCTTGTGAGTTTCCCACCTTCCCTAAATGACATAAATTGAGATGGGGAGGGTAGGCGATGCACCTGATTGGTTTATCCTTCATGGTAGCCATTTTTGTGTTTTCAGTACTGTGCTTCTCTCGTAATGTGTTTGCTAAATGTTTGTTAGACTATTTTATACGACCTTTGTAACTTTGTTGGTGCAAGGTGATAAAGGAGTCAAACCTGTTGTGCAATTCTTCTATATGTATCTCCATTCTTCTATATGTTGTTTTCATGTTATGTTGTACTTGTGCTATTGTTTGTAAATGTTTTCCTTGTATAGTCTACTTGGATCTACAAGATGGAAACATTGATTCTTTTTGGTCTCCATGTTGTGATTCAAAAAGATTCTTCTTTGTAACTCTTGAGTTTTCTTTCCTCCATTGTGATTGTAGTTCTACTTTCTTTGGAGAATGATATCAATTCATTTGCAATAATATCATATCTATATGTACATGTTATCTTATGATCATACTGACCACACAATATGTAGATCCCTTCTATGTTCTTTGTATGTTTATTTGATATTTCCCTTGATTTGCCTTCATTTGGGGGCATCTCGTAGTGGAAACATAATCAATAGAGTTGTTTATGTTTCCATCAAAGCCATTGCTCCTATTAAAGTGTTAGCAATGACTTTAACATGGGGGCATATGCTCTACTCACCTTTTGCACACATGCACATTCCAAATATTTTCAAAACTTAAATTTTTTTCCTTTTAGGGATTAAAGGATAATCCATAAAGCATCGACATTTTACTTTTTAGGATCTCATGATCCCTCCAGTTTAAATTTACATGGATCTCTTGATCCCTCTAGTTTCAATATATAATGTTTTGATCCCTTAAGCTTGGAAGGTGTCCTTAAGAACGGATCTCCCTGATGGGTTGACTAGTGAGTAGCCACATTCACTAGGTGGTTCAACTCCATCTTTCCAGTTACACTTTTTTCCTTGTATGGTTCACAATGGGACACAAGTTCTCATTGGGTGAGGTAACCATACCCTCTCTCTCTCCTTAACTGGGGATGTCTCTCCTATTATGATCTTAGGGTTGATAAAGAATTAATTTCCTTGGGGGATTCAATATTTCTTTGTCCCTTATGATTCCAATAAAATTATCTATTCTTTATGATCTCCTTTACCAAGAGTTTGTATCGAGTCCATACTCTTGCTAAAGTGGGGGCTAAATGTATAGTCAGAAAATGGAAGCACTTCCATGGTAGACTAGTTTAGCCTTCTGGGTAAGTGGTTTTGGGTCATGTCAAGCACCTTGAATGGATTCCTAACTTTGATCTAGCTTTATCCCCCTGTTCTGCCCCATTTCCACTTTTTCCAACCTATTTCTTGCACCCCAGACTGAGAAACTGGAACTTTGGCCTCAGGGTCAAGGTCAGCCTTTTTCAGTTAAGGTAGACCTTGACCTTGACCTAGGTCAAAATCAACATTTTTCAGGTTTGGGGTTCAGATTTCAGAATCTTAGGGTTTCTAGATGTCGGTCTTTGGAAAAATTTAATTCCTGCTTTCGGGTTGGTTGTTTCAGACTTCGGGACAACAAATCCTCCATTATATTTAATATAGGTCCTCATCCAGGGGCATGGGTCCAATTATAATTTAATTCTCCTATGTTTGCCTCTCTAGAAGATTGTGCCCTAATTTCATATAAAAGGAAGCTTTCTCCTCTCATTTTATCTAACAATGAACTATGATCATCAAGCATTATTGCAAGAACTTTCAAAACCTTGAAGAGTGAATTCCAAAGGTGAAGAAGAAAGATTTGAAGCAAAGCCAAGTATCCATTGAAGCATTCATCCATTTTCAAGCACTTCTCAAGCATCCATTTTCATCAAGGAGATCCATTGGTGGCCATTGAAGGATTCAAGCTCCATGGAGCCCTATTGTTGAAGATTTATCCATCTACATTACTCCAAGCCTCGTACAATTCAAGATCCCATTCAAAATTGGTGTTGAAGATCTATAAGAAATTGATTGAAGACATCCTACATTCTCCATTCTACATTCTACATCCAGTTGGTGTATCCATACTTGTGGATTCAAGGATTTGAATCCTCCACAAGGACTTTTACATGAGCAAGGTGAATTGTTTCATTTACTTTATTTATTTCTGCAATTTCAATTATATATTTGAGGTTAATTCCAAAACCAGGGTTTGACCAAGGAGACCCCCTCCCCCAACAAAAAAACCCTTTATCTAGCAGGTACAGGTTCAGAACAATAGATGGGGATGGAGATTCGGATACCCTTTTTGGCAAACTTCCAGGATCCGGAAACATAATTTCATTCTGAGACTTTTTAGGTCGATTGTCACCTAGGGCGCAATAAAAAATTATGGTAAATGGTGACATTGACTTGAGGGTACAAATCAGAACTGTCTCAGAATAGAAAAATATTTATGGGTTTTGTTCGTCTCTGTGTTTCTATTCCAGTTCTAGTCTCAGAATTTCCAAAAATGCAACGTAGGCGTCAGAAAATAGCATTCTTCAGATATGCAATATTTCAAGGTTAGTACGTTTCTCCTATTCAATTCAATTAAGGTTATCAATCTATATAAATCTAAAATACATTTCAAATCAACAAATCAAACCGGGTACTTAAGATCTTCCTTATTCATATTTCCAAATGATTGATTCATTTATGCATTGATCGTTCCTTTTGGGTTAATCAACTTGGATCTTTCATTTACATATCTAAGGATAGAAGGAGAGCATATTATCTACCCCCATAACATATTTAAATGTAAGGGATTTTATGTTAAATGAATCCACACCAAATCACAGACATATTTTATCCTCTACATTAAGTACTTGACCAAATTCAATATAAATTGCATATTACTATTCTACACTAGATTCTATACACTTTTAAAAAGAGAAGTTTGCATTTTTTATTATTTTGATGCATGTTATGCCTAGTGCACGAATAGGTACAATATTTTAAGGATGTGGTCAGTTCAAAAAATATTAAATAAAAAAGTACTCAACACAAAACTACAAAAAATAAACAACTTCTAGATCTCACTCTTATCTATCATCGTACAAAAGGGTTTTGCAAAATACTAAATCTAACTATATATTTTTTGAAGTGCATAGAAACAACTATGTTATGTTTTTCTAAAAAAATTAGGAACATTTTTTTGTGCGCAAGAGTTTTCACCCTCTTAATCATATCCATTTTTTAAATAAGTTAGTAGTTTAGAAACTAGATTTAGAGTACTATAATTATTGTTTTTTGCATAAATCCTAGTTTTGAGTGTATGAACCTCAAATCTCTTTGTGAAGATCAAGTTTCCCTAATTTTATAAAAAAGTGACCACTTATACCTCCTTTTTTGTTCACCATCTTGGTGCACTTACCCGATGTTCTTTAATTTAGGTGTTATCTTTTTTCTTTCTCAAACTACCCATCTAGCTATTATTTTTCTTTTGCACTTTCACAAAAAATCCAGTAGGCTTCCCTTGGTCAACATTCATTATACTATTCCTTAACTGGTAATTTCTCCTTTCTTTTGCTAAGGTTGCAACAATGCATGCTATTTTCTATTCATTTGTCATTTTCCTAAAAGTTGGGATTTCATCATCTTAAAATACTTGTGCATTGCATTTTTTTTTTATCCTTCTTGAATTATATTCTAGTATGTATTCATCATCAAAACTATAATCATCAGTTTTCCAGAATGTCTCTATTGAGATTGTATTCACCATAGGTTGTTGATGTTCATCCTGTTTTTTTTCATTGAGTAAACTTTTGGCTATAAAACAGTTTCCAGGATCAAGTGGAAATCCACATGAATCACATTATGGGCTGTCCCCCACTATATTTGGGTTTTCCTCAAATGATCCAAAGTCTCTTTATTGTGGTTATACTTTTTAGGTTTACCATCCTTCCCATTTGTATTCTTATGGCATATCATGAAGTCTAAACCTGTCATTTCTATAGGTTGGTGGCCTATCATTTATGTTATGCTTTATCTCCAAATCCTTAAGAATATCCATTATTTCCTTTAAGTGATCTTTCTTAGGGGCTCGAGGACTATACAACTTGGAATCATCTCTCTTATTCATTTGGCCCGAAGCTTTCATATTATTTTCAATGGTAGTGGAAACTTTGAAATCTTTTTGTAACGTTGGTTGTACATGTGATAATGAGTCTTACTGTCAAATGCACTCAAATTTTTTTTTATCAAAAAGGAATCAAAAAGCCTTATATCCCTTGGTATTCTATTTTGTAGTTTGTTGAACCTTTTATTGAATTATGCAAGTGATTCATTGAAATTCTTCTTAATAATAGTTAACTCATGAGAAGCAAAATAAGTATCAGTATGATCACCAAATTCATCAATGAATTGTGCTACAAACTCTTTCCAACCGGAAATTGATCAAGATGGAAATAACCTATACCACTCACCAACATCTTCAATTAAGGATTGCACAAATAATTTCATGAATACTTCTTCATGGGAAATTTCAAATTCTTCAATAGTATTTTTCAAATTTATCACTAAAAGATCCTCTTTCCCTATCTGGGAATTAATTTAATCCCACAAATTACATCTTTGAATCTAAACCCTTATTCTTAATCAAGTTTCTTTTTTAACTTAAATCAATATGGTTGTTATGTTCTTTATTAAGGGATCTTCTACCCCACATGCACTTTAAAGAAAAGTGTCTAGGATCTTCACTTACCCTTTTTAAATAGAGACAGTTAATCATAAACTAGTGTAGAGTCACCACCTCACTTAGAGGAAATTTTTGTTACTCCTCTTGGTTCGATCTCCAATAGAGTCTATATTCAATCACCAAATATTATAAAAATTTTCTTCTTCAACTCCTGAACAGAGTCGCCAATATCTTGGTTCCCAAATCAATAGATTGGAAAATTCACAAAGTATGTCAAGCCTTGTGATCAAAATCTTCACTTGATTTTTCCAACTAACAAATTCACTCAAAAGTGAGATTGAATTCCAACACTTTAGGCTCTATAGAAGCAAGACAGGTAAGCCTATACCTCAAACATATCTGTTGGTTGGAGGCCTTTTATAGAAGATAGTCTAGTTTCTTCAATTGTTCTCTTAAGTTGGAGATTTAGTGTTAATAAAATCAAATTATTTACTTCACACAATGTTTTTGATATCAAATTCCTTTCAAATGAACAAATGAATGCTTATCTATGTATTTCATAAATTATAAATGCTTGAAATGATTATGAAATGATTTAAATATATTGAATGATGGTGATGAGTACCTTATTTTGCTGGGCAAGAGAGTCTATGCTTTCATTAACCCCTATGTATAACCTTTCTGAGATATTTTTTAGATTACAACTGGGATAACCCTCTCAACTGACCTGATCTATAATGCCTTCAATTACTAATTAATATTCCAATTAGTTTTATCAAATTGTACTCTTACTATAAGAGACTAATAAAATAGAACCGATATGGAATAACTCACATACAATTCTCATGATCAAATTGAAACAAAAACAAATAATATATTGTGTACAAATAATAAAAATATTTTATATTCACTGGAAATATAAATCACAAAGGAACCAATTAATTAAACACTTATCTGAGAACCTCCAAAAGAGAGCAGTTTGATTATTACTATTTGAGATAAAATTTACAGAATTATAAAATACTTAGAGTCTATATTTTCAAAATTTTCCCATTCTATTGAGTTTTTTTCTATTATATTGTATATTCTCCCTAAAAAATTTGTCCACTTATATAGACGTGGGCCACAACTACTTACAACAAACATGTTCTTTCATAACAAAATTTATCAACATAAACTATCTTAATAGAAACATATTAAGAGTTGACAAATGAATTTTGTATTCTTCATTTTTCTAGACATCCATATGCTGAATTGAAACTTCCAGTGCAAATTCTTGTGTGCAAATTGTTTTTGATATCGCCAGCATGTGAATGGTAAGACCCTTTCTAGTCTGCAACTATGGCAATCCGACTGATAGACCTTCTACAAGAAAACTCTTCCATTTTTCCAATGGCATTGGCAAACCATTCTCGGGCATAGTGGGAAATGCATCGATGAAATCACACTCATATTTCTTTATATCTGTAGTCAACTTCATACCCCATTCCTTATGTGCACTTCAAAAAAATTTACCCAACTGCAACTGCTCTTTTTTATTTTTCTTATGACACCTGTCCTTATGTATATCGAATATATTAAAACCATTTTCTAACCCATTTTAAGTTACTCGAAGCTTCACTTCATCCAAAAAAATGGTTCTTAAATTTCTTTGTTTAATTCCCTCGAATGAAATAGTACTTTAATGTCACATAGCCGCAAAGTTATTCAAAATCTTGTCTTAGTCGATGTGTTGTTTCTATCCTTTAGGTAATTGTTGCATGTACATTCTGTGACATCACCCATTATTGGGTAAATTTCTTCTTGTATGGTAGCCTTTTCAACTTACCCGACAATAAATGTTAGTCAAAATGACATCATCACTCAAAACTTTCTTCTTTTGAATAACTTTTTGTGTCATTTTCACTCCAGCTGGGTTAATCGACACAAATTTTTATTCCATGAATAATGAGAAATGGACCCATAAGTGAACAACCCCAGCCATAATATATCAACCCTTTGACTTATTTGAAATATGATTTTATCTAACACTTATTACTGGGTCCCACAAGTTAATCCTTTTTATATATCGAAGAAGATTTTCTTTGTCACCACTCGATTCTACTTATTCGACAACCCATATTGTTCGAACTTTAGGGCTCACACCTTTTGTTCTCCAACTTCTTATTTTGACGATTAAAATTTTGCATATATTTTACTTTCGAGAAATCACTTGCTTTGATTGATAAACTTTTTAATTACTCAAAGTGTCTTTTCGTTAGACGAAGCTTGACTAGTCAACATTGACCAAGTAGGATGCAACATAGATGGATTTCCACACTATTGCTCTCAGACGGATTATGTCTTTGCCTAGTGTTACAACACATCTGACCTTTATATGTCACCATGAAGAATAACTTTGTTCTAATTCATTTCATCCACTTGCTCAAAGTATACTCCATTTAAAACAATGCATCGACTCCCCATGTTTTCCTCCCATAAAAATAACATAATTAAAAATGAAATCTTTAACATCCTTGCAGTCATCTCTAGGATTTAATAAATATCCAAGGCTTTAACGAAAAAATTAGGGTACAAAAAATGGAAATTTTATTGATTAAAAATTAGCCCTATCACCACTCTTGTTCAAATTATTGTAACAAGGGGGTATATTGGAGTATTGCATTACATTAAGGTTAGTTTAATAGTTTAGACTAATAAATAATTAGTTTAATATTAGTTACTTTATAGGTAGTTTCAATAATGAAAAATAAGGGTTTAAAAACCCATTAGATTGTAATGTAAATGTCATATGATGGAATTATGGTTGAATCATTCATTTTTATTTTGTCTATTTTGTTAATTTGAATCAATTGTTTAACCATATTATGTCAATGTTATCTCTACCATTTTCTAGAATATGATACCTCAATAGATTCTTTTCATCTTAGAAGCCTAAAGGCCTAGTTTTTCTAGGTTCCATATAAATTATTGTTCTTATTTTATGCCTCTTTTATTTTTATCTTGTGTCATTGATTTGATTTCATCAAAGCATATGGGGTTCCCTTCTATCTATTTAATATTATAACTTCCTTAAATGTGATGAATATTATTTTCCTTATAGCTTAAATGTTATCTCTACTAGATATTGGAGGTCAATCTATGTTCTTAATTTTTCTATTTTTCTATATGTTGAGAATATAAACTCTAGTGATCATATGTCCCTTAATTTCCTCCATCTACTCATTTTTTCAATATATCTCCCTATTTAAAGGCCTCAACATTTGTAAATAAGTATATGAGTGCAAATTATGTATCATGTATTAGAGAAAAACTAAATAAAGATATTTCCCTACTTCAAAGTGTATGTAATCATATTCATGAGCCATAATAAATCTAGTATTTTTTGTCTTATTTACCACATTCTATTTTTCTAATTATTGTATTTTATCTCTTTTATTTCAATAATTTATATCAAAGAATAGGAGAAGTTCTCAAAAAAATTGTTAAGAATTTGAGTAGAGATGAAAAAGGAATATAAACTAAGAATTGAAATTTTTTCAAGAGAATATATAGAAAATATTTGGGATCTTGATTTAAGAGCATCATTTTAGGTTCTCTTTAAAAATCTAAAAATTGGTGACTTTGATAAGGTTTATCTTGGTAACAATAAATATTGTAATATTTTGGTATAAGGGATATTTTTCTAAAACTAACAATTAGAAATAGCTGGTTGCTAAGGGATATTAGATATGTTCCTTAGCTCAAATTGGATTCTCAAGGATGTGAAGTCAAATTTCAATCCAAATGATGAAAATAAATACAAGGGGCCTTGCTAATTGTTCAAGACAAAAATTTAGGCACCATGTATATAGTAGAGAGTTACACTAAAGTGGGATTTGTTCATCCCATGTGACTCCTTCATCTCCTATACAATTTCTATTATTATAAATGAGGCATGTCCTACTTGGAATAGGCCTTTGCAACAATTTTAAAATGAGAATCTTCATGCCAATGAGCTATATATAGAAAGGTTTCACTAAGGCTTCAAGTTGGATGTTGGAAGACGATAGAACTCTATGAGTTTCTAGTGCTTGCATTGAGTATCTGTAGTAGAAGGTAAAATAAATAGTATAGATGAGTTCTAATATTTAGACAAAGTTCATTCTAATGCAAAAGTGGAACAACAACAAGAAAATAAGAGTCCTTGAATCAAAATCTAGGATGGAGCAAAGTAATGCTAGTATTGCTGCAATAACAGGTGTTTTTGGTGACAAACGTATTAGTATTCATTTTGGTAAAATCAGTTAGAGAGGAATAAGGAGGATAGTAAAATATCCTCGATGCCAAGAGACCCAACCTGTTTGATAGCTTGTCTTTACAACACCAATCCAAATCTATCACTCATATCTCAAACACATATATTCAATAAATAAATTCCATCACATGGGAGTTTAGTTTTAGTCTCTTCTTCTGCTATGCTATCTCATCTTTAGATCCCTTCGGATATGATTTTAAGCCCAAATATGAACAAATATAATTCCATATTCACCTAAATAAAGTATCAAGAGGTCTCACAAGCACATCCCTATGGATTAGACCTCTCAGATGAGGGTATTGGAAAGCCTCATGTAGCCATATCTGTCATGTAGTTTGAGGGAAACACTTGCAACTTGTATTTTCTCAAACTGGTATAATCTATTAAGCAGGGTCTTAGGGATGCTAGGCTAGGTGGTAGAAATGATGAGAAGGTGAAACCATCAATCAAATACTGATATCTAGGTGGATGGGTCTGAATGGGAAATTGGGTAGTTTTTCTTTTTTCTATAAATCAGCTAGGTATTTTTTGATTCAACACTTTTGCATCTAGTGAGGTTCAATTGGAAAGTTATTATTCACATGCTAGCTGTTTCCAAGAGGATGATGATTCTTTAGACTCATTCTAGAGGTAAACCATTAGTAAAAGATGTAAATTTAGATAAATTTGCAAGGAGGATACTATAAAAATATGATTCTATGCTATATGGATGCCTCTAAGTTGCCTTTGAAAATGCATATGATAAATAAAAATGTCATTAAAATTAATGATGTGGTCAGATTACAAGAGAAATTTGGTAACTTGGAGGAAATCAATAAGCTTTGTAAATTTTCTATTAGAGAAAGTTTTACTAACTTTGACTTGGAAGGTGGGAAGTGGTGGCATTATTCGTAATAGCTATGGAAAGGTCATTTATGTTGTTATTCTTCCTTTGGGCACACAAACCAACCATTATGCAGAAGCAACTGCCACTCTTCATGTGACCAAATTGGCTCATGACTTGGGAATTAGAAATTTATGGTTAGAAGGGGATTCCCAATACATTATCAATTGTCTAAATTTGAATCACCTGCCATCGTGGACCATTGCTAACATGATTAAGGAAACTTGATCACTTTTGAAGACCTTTAATAAGGTCCATTTGTCCCACATATTTAGAGAAGGCAGCTGACTAGTTCGCCAACAGGGCAGTCAGAAATGAAAAGCAGACACGCTTGCTTTATGGTGGCGACCTCCCACATGAAGTGTTGGATTTAGTTTCTTATGACCGAATCCATGGAAAGGAGGGCTTCATAAATATCAATTATGATTGTTAGCACTTTTAATTCAAATGGATTTTCCATTATTGGAAAGTACGAGATAGGCTGGAATGGAAATCACATCATATCACACCCGCACACTTACAGAGCTCTTAAACACTTCATCAAAACTTCCCAGTCAAGCCAAAAAAATAGAACCATCTGGAATACTTCAGATATTTCTGGTTTGAGCCTCTGTGTTGCTTCATATACTATGTTTGTTGTGATGGGTGGGGAAAGGCATAGTAGTGAACCCGCTAAAGACTTGGAAAAATGGAGACGACACACCAAAATCTGGAAGTATCTTCAAAGCGGTGGCATTTCCACCTTCATTGAGAGGCTTCAAGGTGGGAAGCCGACTGTGACAAATATGTTTGTCAAAAACTGGGATGAGGGAATAATAGAGATAAATGGAAAAATGTTTACAGTGACCGAGGAGCTTATTTCGGTGATAACAGAGAATCCTATTTTTGGAAAGAAATTCTATAGAGATAGGAAAATCTTAGACTCGGCTATAAGAGACTTTGTCAAAAATGATGAGGAAAAGAAAGAGCTTACCAAGGTCGGCACCCACTACCTTCTAGAAGGGATAAATAGACTATGGTAGTTTGTGTTATGAGCCATCATTTACTACATAATGCTGGATACCAGGTTTGATAGAATCCGCACCTATCACTTTTTCCTATTAAACCATTTTTTCCATGATATGAAGTTGTCCATTCCCTTTTACCTATATGCTTCAATTAATGAAAATATAAATGGTTATAGAGAGAAGGCCATAGATAACCCTACCCTACACGAGGGCCTTCTGTTATTAATCTATGAATACTTTAAGGCACAAAACCTAGGAAAGGAGGTGGTTGAGAAAGATGAGGTGGAGGTCTCTGGCTCGGATTACATCCCCTCGGAGATGGAAGATAGTGAGGGTCTGCATTCTAACGATGAAGAGGAGTATGAAATGAAAAAGAAAACTCTGGGTTCATCCTCTAAAAAGAAAAGAGTGCATTTGAAAAGTACCAAAAAAGAGAAACTAGTTACCCCCAAAAAACAAAGCACCGTGATTATCTCTTATGAGGAGTACATTGAAGAGGATATGGATATAGAGTAGGAGAAGGGCATTACCAGCAGTAAAGGCACACAAAGAAAAAATTCTACAATGGGAAAAAACAACAAGGATAGGAAGAGGGATTTAAGAGAGGACCGAAAAGCCCCTGCGGACAACACCCGTAGTGTTTCCCCTATTTTGGGTTATAATCTAAAGAGGAAGCTCTAGGATGACTTCCAAGATACTAATCAGACTCCCCACTCCCCTCAACTCTCTCAACCGTATGATACAGAGAAGGATGATAGGTAGGAAAATGAATTTTGTTGCTACACGAATGAACAGGGAAATATTATTGGGTGGCACGATTTCAATGTGAAAACAATAAAGTGGGGATAACTAGAGAAATCATAAACCCTAAGGTTATTGAGAGGGAGGGAGGCCAAATCAAAATGGATGAGCTCATCGACCCTTCTTTAGTGGTGCTAAGTGATAATGCTAGGGAGATCGAAATGGACCTACTTAATAACTCTCGTAATAGCATGGTTGACAATTACCAAGGACCAAAAAAAGGGCCAATAGAAAGGAGAAGGATAATAAGGAGAAGACTATAGAGGATCTGGTAATAAATAGCAGAGTGAAAAAATTGGAGGAGAACATGACTAGGGTAGAATCTACCCTTAAGAATATTGCAGAGTAGAGCTTTAATATCCTAAAGGCCTCTAAAGAGCACACTAACATTATCATTGAGAAGCTGGAGGCTAAATTAGATGGGCTGGAAGTGGACAATATGGAGGTGGAGACAGATTAGAATACTAAACAGGGTCTCGGTTAGTGCATCAGAGCCAGAACCAAGAAGATTAAGGACAAGGACATGGCACTAGATTTCCAAAAGATTAAGGAGTCAATGGCCAACATGGAAATGCTTGAAGCCAAGGCGGCTACTCTGATGGTGGATTTGTCATGAGCGTCCCTGGTTTTTTCTGCTGACCCTATTTTTTTTTGCTTTTGTAGAAGCTATTTTTTTTTGTTCTGGCCTTTCCTAGCATGTTTTGTCTTTTCTATTTTGCTTCATTTTAACTGTTCTTCATGATACTTCTTTCGTGTTTCAGGTTTTAGGAACCCTGTAAAACCTGTTTTACTTAATCAAAAACTTTGACTTGGCATGGAGAAGACTCATCAAAAGTAATTATCAATAGAATTTTTAGAAGCTAAAGTATTTTGTAGCTTCTCTCCTAATGGTTATGTAAATAATGGGAGGGTTATCTCTATTTTTGGTTGGTCAGATTAAACTTAAGTAAGATATTGTTGATAATGCGAATTCCTATGATCATTTGACCCTTCATTTCTTCATTGTCTTTTCACATTCGAAGGGTTAATTTTTTTATAGAAGTATGAGTGAAGATTATGCATTATGTATCAAAGAAATACTAAATAATGGTATTTCCTTTCTTCAAAGTCGATTGAGCCAGATTGGTGAACCAATATAAATCTAGTATTTTCTATCAAGCTCATCTCATTTTATTTTTCTAATTTTTTTATATGCTTTCTTTGAATTAAACACTATAAGAAAAAAAAAATTTGTTCAGTCTGTGTTGATCTAGTTAATAGTTAGATGATAGTCCTTGCAAGCATTTTTTCATTCAAATTTTCCAATTCCCATTTAAGTAGTTATCAACATAATTCTAATGTGGTGCGTGAATCCTATCTCGCGTTCTTTTAAACTTTAATTTCTTTGATTTCCTATGGTTTAATACATTTTTTTGTTTATCCTTCTTTGATTGATCATATTTTTCATTCTAGTTTAAACCTTGAGTACTTATAAATATCTATATTTATATTTACACCTTTCATTATCACGTGCTAATTTATTTATATTTTTACTTATTATAAGGCATGTGCTATAGTACAATAGAATTAACCATGAATATTTCTGACAAGGAAATTAACTTAATAGGCAACTTTTGAGCTTCCACAATATTTGTGAGAAGTTCTATCAATACACTCAGTACTAGGTTGTTGGGTGGGCGAGTTTGACCTACCACAATTGAAGCAAATCCTACGATCCATTGAATGAAATTATAGGTCACAAATGATGTGTGTACTAGATCAGATTTTTCTTGATATCAATTGGTAGGAACTATATTGTGATGTAGTCCTTGTTATATTATGAACTTTATTACATAAATTGTATGACTATTCAAGACTTGTATGTATAATTTCTTATTTATCTTTAATCTATCTATATGTCCTGGAGGAAAACCCTCCTTGATCTAATAGAACCAAAACTTTAGAAGGATTAACATTTCCCATTGCTTAATCTTCCATTGCCTAGTCAAGACCTCAAACTTCTAATCTATGATAATCATAGGTGATCGCATAAGAATCTTCTAGCCCTATCAGATCGTCTATCTTTTATAGAATTAAAAAGATAACATCAAGTTAATTTGCCTTACTACTTTAACATACTTGACAATTATTCTTAAGTTATCTCATGCCGCCCATAGCCATCCATTCTCATGAAACATTTCATTCTATGATTTAATGTTTCCATCAATCCTTTACTTAGCTTTTGAAGAGCCGGTTCTTGAAAATATTTAGAGATTAATATATTGTCTTTCCTTGCTTCCATTCAATTCTCATTAGACGATTTTTTTTAGGGCTAAAAGAGGAGGTTTGGAATTCATTTCTTATTCAAGAATAAATTATTTGTGGATTCAAATTTTTTTTATTTTTTTATTATAATGTGGGTATGTGTATAGACACACACATGTGTGTATATATATGTATGTATATAAACACACATGTGTATACACACATGTGTGTATATATATATATATATGTGTGTGTGTGTGTGTGTGTGTGTGTGTGTGTATACACACACATGTGTATATACATGTGTGTATATATACACACATGTATATATATACATGTGTATATACATAGATGTATACACACACATTTGTATATACACATATATCTATATATACACACATGTGTGTATATACACATGTATGTGTATATACACATCGTGTGTGTATACACATACGTGTGTGTATATACACACACATGTTTGTATATGTGTGTATGTGTGTATATATGTGTATATATACACAGGTGTGTGTGTGTGTGTGTATATGTGTATGTGTGTATGTGTGTATGTGTATGTGTGTACACAAGTAAAAAATATGTATTGTTCAAATTAATTAAAACAATGAAAAATAATCCTTATTCCAATTCCACAATATGGGATCAAACGCAAAATAGCTTATTCCAGCTTTCATTTTCAGGATTAATTAATCCGAAAATAGGTCCTTATTCTAGAATAGGTCTATTCTGGATAAATTAATTCCATGCACCAATAATTCCGCTAACAATCCCATTTATACGAAAATCTTTTAAAATAGAAAAAAATACCTTCAACCATCAAACCGATTGATCTTTAACGAATGAATTTTTTTTTTATTGAATTTGTCTTCTACAAGACTGCATCCTGACACAGTTAACTCCATGTTTATCACTAGATATTATACAAGTTCAAGATTTAATAAAAGAAACAGTCAATTTCGTTAGCAGGAGAATATGAATGAGGTCGTTGGACCTCTATATCATATTTTATGTGCATATGAGTCTGAATGACAGACTTCGTTATTGTTTGCAGCACCTTGCATCTGGAATATGGCTTGCACAATTCGTACAAGATCGTAAGTTGTCCACAACTTCAAACAGATTAAAACTTTCTTTGTTGTATTTGGTATTTGCATCAGTATTTACACTTGTCTTAAGGTTATATCGAGCAGAAACTTGCAGGGCAAAGAGAAGGGTTACAACAAGAAGATTTATCATGATTCTTATAAGCTTTGATCCCGCCATATTCGTTGCTGGAGAGCGTTCTTTGGCAGAGAAAGCTGTTCACGTCACAAATGAACAACTGAGCGGAAGCAAAAGAGTAGTTGATGAGAAACGATGAAATATAATGTATGTTGGGAGAGAACAGATGAAGATTGTGTACAACCCATACAAAGAAGGCCATATTTAAAGAGAGGATACGCATGGACAGTTATACAAGGATGACCTTTTCAAAGGCTTCAGTCGCACAAGGGCTCGTGAGACCCTGAACAAGTCAGGAAGTTTTTATTAATACAATAATGTAAAATCTTCGCTTCAAAACCGCGTTTTCCACTGTTCAACGGATATGTAATTTTTGTGATGAGGGGAGTCAAAGGGAATTGTATCGAACCGTACACTTGTGACGAAAACATTAAATCTGGAAATTCTCGTTGAGGAATAGGATTACATTGACCTTTTCTATATCGAAGTAAGTAAAATCCTGTTCGGAACAAGCGTTCGGTTTCGTTGATAAACATTACATCTAACCAACATTTCGTGTTGGCGTTTTCTTTAAGATTATAGTTACTATTTTAATTGTGAAACATACCCTTTTTGTTTAGTTTTGGTTCTAGGTAGTAGAAGGTAAATTTTACTAAGCCGATAGGCTTTTTTACTATGGGCAATTCCTATCGAATAAACGTGATAGTCTGATACAAAATAAAAAAACGACGAGTTTTTTTGTGAGAATTTTCTTTCGTGCAGAGGGATATCGTTGAGGAGCACAATAATGCATGTAATCAATATGTGGAAACAAGTATATCTTCCAACGCAGCTGACACATGGAAGCAACTATATTTTCCAGCTTAGCAGGAAAATATCCCGAAATAAACATTAATAGTTACTGTTATCAACTAAGAATGAATGTCAATGACTAAAAGACCATCGTTTTTTGGTGTCGGCTACGAAATATTAAAACTATGGTTGTTGCACTAGAAGATCGACTTTTCAGTGCCCGATATAACCACTAGACTTATGGAATCCACTGGAGGTTCTTAAGTCATGTAAAAAATCTTGCAAGGGACGCTGGCACTTTACCAACAATCCCCTCCCTAGAGTCACTTGTCGCATCCCTTTGTCAATCACAGAGGAGATTCAAAACCTATGACCAAGCTCTAATACCACTTGTTACAGGTACAGTTGTTGTTGCACAAAAAGATTGGCCTTTCAATGCCCGATACAAGCACTAGACTTATAGAATCTATAGAAGGCCGGTAAGTCATGTCACGAATCCTGCAAGAAATATGGGCGTGCTGCCAAAAAGAAAAAACATTGTAGGAACTTTACGGCTTCTGGCTTGAAGCTTTTCAATGGTCTTAGTGAGTTTGCATTTGAGGTGTGTAAAATCTATAATTTCCATTCTCTCCCCTCGATAACTAGTGTACTAAATTCTTGCTTACAGAGAAGACAATATTTATTTTTAAGAAAAGGCTAAAATTTTTATGGTTCACGATGTTGGTCAAGAAATATAAGAACATTCATGTTTTACTCTCCTTCCGTGTTGTAGGTGTTGAATGAAACCATTGGACAACAAATAGTACTTGTATTTGGCCGAGAAATTCCATTTATAAACAATAGAGTTGTAAAGAAATTTAAAATTAATTCTGATAGCAAACTTTAAAGATCTCATGCACCTAGTCCACCTCTCAATCGCATTATAAAGGTAAGCTTAATATCAACCTCCATACCATATTTACCTTGGCTGTAAAATAAAGCTAGAGGCCCATTGTCTCAAGAGGCCCGTTGTCTCAAGAAATAACTTTCACAAGGGAGAAATGTGCAAGCTTTCATCATGTGTTCATATGGAATTCAATAATTGTAGGAAGCGTACAACCTGGATTTGTTGAAAAGGCTTAACAAACCTTCAACAAGATGCAATGGTAAGGTGTTTAAACCTAGATTACATAAAAATTTTCAGTATTCCCCTTTTCTGTGCTAAAATGGGGGCTTTGGATCAAAGCATGGGGATCCATTAGAGTATAGATGATTAGGATTTCTATCAAATGTTACAATTCCAACTTTCATAGTAGACATATATTAAAAATGTTGACACACTTTTATGAATCATTCCATCCAAGGTTGCTCAAGAATGTGGCCTCAAATATCGATCCATAGCTCTCTAATCATGGAGTGCAAGAAGAAGTAGACAAGAAAAGAGAAGTTGCAATATCCAAGTTCAAGTGCTCAAATCCTCCTTCAAAATTGCTCTCCAAACCCACAGCATAACAATACTATGAAAAAGATGATATGAATGATTGATGATTGATGATTGATTGATGATTATCAAATGAGAATGAGAGATTTCTTTATATAGGAAAGTGAACGATTGAGATTAAGAGGCAAAAAGAAATAATCAATGGTTGAGATTAAGAGGCAAAAACCCACCACTTAGGAAGATGTGATGAAAAAGGGATTTTTATTTAATTTAATTTAATTTATTGCCTTTTTCATCAAATAAAGCGCTTTAAGTGGAGATTTTTATTTAATTAAAAGAGGGGTTTTCTTTCAATTAAATAAATTAGAAGAATTTTATTTAATTAAATGGGGAAATTGAATTTAATTAAATAAGAGAAATTTTATTTAATTAAAAGGGAGAAATTTACTTTAATTAAAGAAGATAAATTTTATTCAATTAAAGGGTTGATTAAATCTTTTAATTAAATAAGATAAATTTTATTTAATTAAAAAGAAAATTAAATCTTTTAATTAGATAAAAATGATCAAACCTTAGGAAATATTGAAATAATTGAATAATTGAACTAATTATAATTTGATCAAAGAAATTCATTTGAATTAAAAATGTTCCAAAGCATTGATTCAGGAATTTGATAAATTGATAAAATGATAAACGGAGCCCAAAGTCTAGGCGACCATTTTAGGGTGCATACATTTGCCCCTCTTTGACTAATGTGTGGTCAACTTGGAAACACATGTAGTCAAAGAATGTAGTTGAAGTGTGAGGTCGACTTGGGATCACAAAACAACCTAGATGTGTGGTCGATTCAGGAACACATCAGGACAAAAATAAGCACAATTGAAAAAGACAAAGTCAACACTGACATAAGTAATTGACATGTCAGAGATAAGAATCTCAAGCAAGACTGATATAATTGATAAAGCCAAATCAAAGATTGAAGTTTGATAGGTACTGCCCCCTCATGATTGAAATCGAAATGAGATAAAGGAGAAATAACAAATTGATAAATTTGATCAAATCAAACTAAAGATAAGATTCTTGATGTAAGATGAAAGATATAAAGATCAGAGAACCAAGGTAGATCAAGCATGAAAGATTATGCCCCAAGATTGAATTAGAAGAAGAAGAAGAAGAAGTGGGGTGAAAGCGAATGGAAGATAGAAGTTTGGAAGAGGTGGAAAGAAATAGAAGAGAAGAAAGAGAATTTGCCTCAAGAGAGAGAATGCCCCAAAATCAATCAACTGTTTAAGATAGAAAATTTTGATTGAGATCACGAAAGAAGATAAGGAAATGAAGATCAGAACGTGATCACAG
>MU224281.1:32815-55953 GCA_018584345.1 Thuja plicata
GGTTGAGATTAAGAGGCAAAAACCCACCACTTAGGAAGATGTGATGAAAAAGGGATTTTTATTTAATTTAATTTAATTTATTGCCTTTTTCATCAAATAAAGTGCTTTAAGTGGGGATTTTTATTTAATTAAAGGAGGGGTTTTCTTTCAATTAAATAAATTAGAAGAATTTTATTTAATTAAATGGGGAAATTGAATTTAATTAAATAAGAGGAATTTTATTTAATTAAAAGTGAGAAATTTACTTTAATTAAATAAGATAAATTTTATTCAATTAAAATAGAGATTAAATCTTTTAATTAAATAAGATAAATTTTATTTAATTAAAAATAAAATTAAATCTTTTAATTAGATAAAAAATGATCAAACCTTAGGAAATATTGAAATAATTGAATAATTGAATAAATTACAATTTGATCAAAGAAATTGATTTGAATTAAAAATGTTCCAAAGCATTGATTCAGGAATTTGATAAATTGATAAAATGATAAATGGGGCCCAAAGTCTAGGCGACCATTTTAGGGTGCATACAGCGTACAACCTAGATTTATTGAAAAGCCTTTACAAACCTTCAACAAGATGCAATGGTAAGGTGTTTAAAGCTAGATTACATAAACTTTTTTAGTATTCCCCTTTTCTGTGCTAAAATGGGGGCTTTGGATCAAGGAATGGGGATCCATTAGAGTATAGATGATGAGGATTTCTATCAAATGTTACAATTCCAACTTTCGTAGTAGACATATATTAAAAATTTGGAAGCAATGACAAGGCATATGATTGATTCGACAGAATGCCCAAAACAAGTGTGATGTCGTCAATTGTGATTATTCTAGCATATACATAAATTGGATTTAATGAAATTTAAATTTTATTTAACAAATATTTTTATTATTTACACATATTTTATAGCTATATCTTTGTGACAAATCCACTAGAGGTGGTTAAGTCATGTAACAAATCCCGCAAGGGACGCTGGCGCTCTACCAACAATCTCCTCCCCAGTGTCACTTGTCATAAGTAGGGTTGTTGTTGCACCAAAAGATTAACATTTCAATGCCTGATAAAACCACTAGATTTATAGAATTGATACGAGGTAGGTAAGCCATGTAGTGAATCCTATAAGGGATGCAGGTGCACTACCACCAAGAAAAAAACATTGTGCAAACTTTACAGCTTATGGCTTGAAGATTTTTTGTGGTCTTAGTGAGTTTACATTTGAGTTGTGAAAAATCTATAATTTCCATTCTCTCCTTTCGATAACTAGTGTACCAAATTCTTGCTTACAAAGAAGATAATTTTTATTTTTAAGAAAAGACTAAAAATTGAATGGTTCACGATGTTTAACGAGAAATATAAGAACATTCATGTTTTACTCTCCTTCCGTGTTTTAGGTGTTGAATGAAACCAATGGACAACCAATGGTACTTGTATTTGGCCAAGAAATTCCATTTCTAAACAATAGAGTTGTAAAGAAATTTAAAATGAATTATGATTGAAAACTTTAAAGATCTTATGCACCTAATCCACTTATTAATTGCATTGTAAAGGTAAGCTTAATATAAACCTCCATACCATATTTATCTTTGCTGCAAAAGAAAGGTAGAGGCCTATTGTCTCAAGAAATAACTTTCACAAGGGAGAAATTTCTAAGATTTCATCATGTTTTCATATGGAACACAATAGTTCTAGGAAGTCTACAACCTGTATTTATTGAAAAGGCTTTACAAACCTTCAACAAGATGCAATGGTCATGTGTTTAAAGCTTGATTACATAAAAATTTCCAGTGTTCCCGTTACTTGTGCTAAAATGGGGGCTTTGGATCAAGGCATGGGGATCCATTAGAGAATATATGATTAGGATTTCTATCAAATGTTACAATTCCAACTTCCCTAGTAAAAATATATTAAAAATGTGGAGGTATTGACAAGGCATATGACTATTTGATAGAATGTGCAAAAGAAGTGTGATGTTGTTCAATGCGATTACTGTAGCATATATACATAAAATGGTTTTAAAAATTTAAATTTTATTTAATAAATATTTTAATTATTTGCTAATAATTTATAGCTATATCTTTGTAAAATATCCACTGGAGGTGGTTAAGTTATGTAACAAATGCCGCAAGGGACATTGGTGCTCTACCAAAAATCCCCTCCCCAGCATCACTCGTCGTATCTCTTTGTCACTCATACAGGAGATTCAAACCTGTGACCAAGATCTATTACTACTTGTTACAAGTAGGGTTGTTATTGCATGAAAATCTCAACCTCTCAATGCTTGATACAACCACTAGAATTATAGAAATCATAGGAGGCAGGTAATCCATGTCATGAATCCTACAAGAAATGCAGGCGCACTACCAACAAGGAAAAACAATGAGTGGAATTTACAGCTTCTGGGTTAAATCTTTTCAATCATCTTAGAAAGTTTATAATTGAGCTGTATAAAATATATAATTTCCATTCTCTCCCTACAATAACTAGTGTACTAAATTCTTGCTTACAAAGAAGACAATTTTTAGTTTTAAGCAAAGACTAAAAATTGAATTATTGATGATGTTGGTCGAGAAATAGAAAAGAAATTGATGTTTTACTCTCCTTCTATAATTTAGGTGTTGAAGGAAACCATTGGACAACCAATGGTACTTGTATTTGGCCGATAAATCCCATTTATAAACAATAAAGTTGTACAAAAATTTAAAATTAATTCCGATTGCAAACTTTAAAGATCTCATGCACCTAGTCTTCCTATCAATCACATTGAAAAGGTAAGCTTAATATCAACCTCCATACCATATTTACTTTGACTGAAAAATAAAGCTAGAGGCATGTTGTCTCAAGAAATCACTTTCACAAGGGAGAAATGTCTGAGAGAGAGAGAGAGAGAGAGAGAGAGAGAGAGAGAGTTATAATTCCCTACTTTGGTAAAATCACATAGGTAGGGATTTTAAATTGCAAGCTAGGTGAGTGTCATTATCTCAATACAATCTAGTATTGATAACATCTCTCTCCTAGAGGATGTCTAAAGACTTGCTCCTAGGTATAGGATAATTTATCCTAACATGGTATCAGAGCATATAGTCTCTTAGCTCCTTTTTAGTCTTTCTGGAGAGTTTTCATTACTTTCCAGCTTTGATGTCTCTAGTTTTCTGTCCTACAATTTACTAGTGTTTGGTTGTAGTTGCAGGCCATATTGTGGAAAATTGGGTTTATATTTCTATTTTATGTCAATGTATTTTCAGATCTATGTGAAACATATTTTTTGGTCGTGACTTTATTTGTGGGCTCAATTGTAAATGTGATTGTTGACATAATAGTCCCTTTCTGCTGATATGTGTTTCCCTTATTGGCTTATCTCTTTATTGATCATACTTTGCATTAACATGAGAGCATTTGTATACTTTCTTGACAGAGATAGTCTTACTTGTTAGTAGTTTTATGATCACTTCTATTTGTGGAAAATTTATTGGCTACGTCTTATCGAGTGAGCTTGATATTTATTGGTGGATATAATTTGCCACTTAAACCCATGTAGTTTATGGCTCGTACATTATTAGTCTACCCACTTGTTTCTAGTGGTCTTTTGTGTACATGTTTCTTCAAAGCCCATATTGATCTAGTTCGGATCCATCCCAAATCTTTGTATCCACCCCAAGTCTCAAAGACATTAAAAATTTGAGCCATTGATGTACTCATGCTCACCTCCAGGCACTCTACCAGAATTATTCCACTTGAATTTGCACAAGCCCACATTGTAGCCTACAAGCTTTAATTTCATCACTAGTATGTGGGTGAAGACTCATGGGCCGATGCCATATTTGTCTTCTATTGCATTTTTTGCATGGTTCCATCAGCTACTATCAATCGTATAATTTCCTTTCGCATTCAATACTTGTTTACCACGTTTGACCAAGATCTTTGATCTCTTTTCCATTTTTCAAGCTTCTCAAGTGGCTTTATACATATTTGGTCACTGCTAAGTGGAGATCATGTTGTTTTTCAGTAGATTTATCTTTTATTGTCAGTGATTTGAAGCTCAAAATCTCGTGCCAATCATTGTCTATATTTAGTGCTTGTTTCAAGGGTGAAACCACAATAGTGAGTTACACTTTTTTGCCTGAATGGACACTGAACTCTACATTTTGCAAAAAATAAATAAAGATTTGAATCCATATTGCCATTAAACCGTTTGAAATCAAAAGATGAAGTAAATTATAGTCTTTTAGGATTTTCTATGTAGATTCTAAATATTTTTTTTCTTATTTTTTTGAATTGATTTGAATGGGTTATTTTTTCTCCCATGGAAACTGCTATGTTGCTGAAAATGTCATTTTCAAAGAGTTACATTGACTTCATAGAGCATAATTTTTTTTTTTTCTAAAATAGATATCAATGTGCTTCTATCAAATTTAGTTTTGTAACATCCATACCGAGGGCATTAAATTGGTTTGAAAATATTATCATGATTATTGCATATTCTATAAATGTTTGAAGTTGAGTAAACTGTAATTTTGACATACCTTGATTACATAGCTTATAAATTCTTTTGTATTTATCAAAATTCATTTTTTTTTATAGAAAGTAGACTTGAAGATGGAGGCTAGTGTGTGCACCAAGTTGTGGACCAAAAAGGGGGGTATAAGTGGACACATTTTTTTTGAAATCAGGTAACCCTGATCTTAGAACAGGCGTTTGAGGGTCATGCACTTAAAATAAGCAGATGAGTAAAAAATAAAAAATTGTATTACTCTGAATCTAGTTTCTAAAACACTAATTTTTTTTAAAAATCGATAATATTTAGAGGGTCAAACCTCACGCGCACTAAAACATGTTCCTGATTTTTTTGGAAAAACATAACATAGCTTTTTCTGAGCGCGGTACAAAAGATATAGTTATATTCTTTATTTTTTAAATCCTTTTTGTAGGATGATAGGTAGGAGTGAGATCTAGAAGTTGTGTATCTTTTATAATTTTCCGATGAGTATATTTTTTTTTGTGATATTTTGAAGTGATCACATCCTGAAAATTTGGTACCTGTTCGTGCGCTGGGCATAACTTGCATCAAAATAATAAAAAATGAAATCTATTTTTTTAAAAAGTGTATAGAATCAAGTGTAGAACAATAATATTTAATTTATTTGTAATTTTATTAAGTATATCAAAATTTATTAAAAAAATGGTAGACATATGTCTGTGAGGACAATCAAGACACTGGTAAAGAAAATTAAAGTTTACTATGCTAACGTTGTCCAAAAATAGAAAAATTTATATGGTTAGAAAGTTAAGAAGATGTATGAGATTATGGTGAGAATTATAAAGATACCTAGTTGACAAATTAAAAACCTGATGAAGATTAAGTTGAGAATTCATCTTACAAGATGAAAAAACATCTAACAGAATAAAAATGGAGGGAAAATGTGCCTCCAAGCCTTTAGGTCATTTTCCAAAGCTCTTCCTAATCCATAACCCGATTGGGTTTCTAAATTTAAAATAACCTGATCAGGTTATGAAAAGAAAAAAGTACTTCAAAACTTGATTGGGTTTTGAAGAAGTAAAACTTATGCATTTTATTCTCCATAACCCGACCAGGTTTTGAAGAAACTCAAATAGGCTTTGCTTTGGAAGCCATAACTTCCACATACGGAGTCTAATTGACTCCATTCAAAAAGCGTAGGAAAGATATTGAGACGATCTAACACATTATTAACCTATGATAATATTTAGGCATCAAAAATTTTTTTGCTATTCATTTGAATCAAGTAAGGTATAAAATAGACACTCATTATTGCCCATACATGCAACGTATAGGAAAATTAGTATGCTCTCTCTCTCTCTCATATTATCTCCCACTCCCAATTTGAGAGAGAGAGAGAGAGAGAGAGAGAGAGAGAGAGAGAGAGCAAACTAATTTTCCTATACGTTGCATGTATGGACAATAATGAGTACCTATTTTATACCTTACTTGACTCAAAAGGGTGGTAGAAAAACTTTTGATGCCTAAATATGATCATAGGTTAATAAAGTGTTAGAGCATTTCAAGATATTTCCTACGCTTTTTGAATGGAGTCAATCAGACTCTGTATGTGGAAGTTATGGCTTCCAGAGCAAAGCCTATTCTAGTTTGTTCAAAACCCGATCGGGTTATGGAGAATAAAATGCATAAGTTTTACTTCTTCAAAACTCGATCGGGTTTTGAAGTAATTTTTGATTTTTAGAACTCGATCGAATTATTTTAAATTTAGAAACCCGATCGGGTTCTGAGATGGATTGTGTTTTTTAATAATATTTTCTAGGCTTGGATACCAAGCCGAGAACAATTTTGAATTTTCAATAACCCGATCGGGTTATATGGAATTTGAATTTTTGTTAAAGATGCATCCACTTTTTTGGTCCACAACTTGGTGCACATACCCAGGGCACTGTTATATTTCAAAAAAAAATTCTCTTTTCTACTATTTTTCATTGAACGTCAAACTTGGAGGTTTATATTTGATAAATTACCTACATTCGATGCATGTCAAAAAACATAAGCCTAATTAATTCAAAAATTGTCAAATCAATATTTGTTAGAAAGCTCGTTCAGAGTACTTGTGTGATGCAAAAGGACGTCTCCTTATTCTTCCATTTGAGCCCTATGCTTGAGCCCCGATGACATGAAAATTTAAGAATTGTGTTAACCTCTACAAATGACCTCTAATCAGAGACTTTCAATAGAAATTAGTTTCGATCAAAACTAATTAGTTTCTATCAAAACTACTTTCTATCGAAAGTACTTTCTAAATCTGCCTGCTTTGCGAATTTAAGGAGGAATTTCTTCCTCCTAGAAAGTGTGACCCACTATTGTGGGTTCACCCTCAAATTTTATATAATTCTTGTAACTTGCGCTTGCATGATCTACATTTGATCATTGTTGGAGACTTTGGTATTCGCATGCTGGAGCTACGTAATTTTCCTGGTCAGATCAAAGTGCATCAAACACTTTGCCTTCATTTGGCCTAAGTGTATTTAGTTTTGAGTGTTGTGAATATTTTTTGGATTGGATCATCATCCTATTTGATCCTTTCACACCGGTCTCTTCATCTTTTTATGTCATCGGCTACTTCAATCTTCTTTTGGCTTAAACGAGAAAGATTTCATTCTGACGTCATTCTCTTGTGGTCCACGACCAGTCATATCCATGTTTTGCAGCGTGTAGGGCTCGATCCCTACGTGGGAATTTTCTTTGGTTATTGTGATGGCGGTGCTTGTTTAAACGACCCACATTTTCTTTATGGCTGGTGATTGGGCTTTCTCTATTCGACGCATTATTGTTTGGATCTATTTTGGGCCCAGTTGGAGTCGCATGTGTTGCTCTATGAAAAACTTTTAATGAGTGGAGTCATATTTATTTGATGCGGAGGTATGTTGCCCAACGCACTTTAACATGCCTAGTGCATCTTATGAGACCAGGTTGTTCAATTCATATCCACGTTCTTGACCAGCACTCTATCCATGTTTCTTGTCTCCCATGGGTTTCTTTGACCTGTCTTTAACATTGGAGGGCCCGTGCATGACATGGTGAGCACATGGTTACAACACTGGTCAACACATTTGATATCAAATGTCTGCGCCTTTATTGAAACCAGCAGTCTCTCCAATTCATAGTTTTAATTATTGGTCGGTGAAGCAAATCTCTTTTATCAAATGCACTATTGAATGCTTTGTGAGTCGGGCTCAATTTCGAGTGTTTGACAAGCTTTCCCCATCTATATTGCGTTCACTATTGGGCATTGTTTAGGAACAACCCACATCTCCGATGATCTCAACTTGAGCATATTTGGGCTTGAGTTGGCTCGATGGTTACGTGTGGATCGTTGACGGGTCTTTTGTGCTAGTGTTCAGCGCATTCCCTTGTATCTACGACAGTGTATGGATTATTTTACTATACTCTTGTGATCTGGTGCCTAGTTTGCAGATGAGATCGGTGGTCACCAGCTGATTGTTGTTCTTGGTCGCACGCATATCACTCATTAGAGTTCTTATCATTGGCCCGTGGTGACTTTGGAATAGGGTTTGATAAACCCCTTTCACCATTCGGTGACACTCTCTCTTTGTGTGGCTAGCATATGTGCAGCTCAGCTATTGATAAATTTATCAAGGCTCGTGGCTCATGGCGTGAATGCTAAGGACTTGAGATTTATTCCCTTTTTGCAGTTGGTAAGACACTTGTTTCTTCATCTGTAATGTCCCTCTCTATGTCCACTTCTGTGTGGATTTGCATCATTATGGCCATGTTTTTATTTTTCCTTCGATGGTTCTTGGTGGTTATGGGGTGGGGCATAGAGCCACCATAAGACAGATTCACCCGTTCAGCTCTTCTAGGGCCATCTCCAACTTGGAGGGACACTCTTTTCTGACATGCTGAGCTGATGGGTCCATGCCGGACCAAACTCATTCACCAAGTACATAAGAGGGGTGGGCCATTTTTTTACATTTCATCCCTAATAGACGTGTTTCTTCACATGACTCTAACTTGGACATCTGGAGTCTAGTTTTGAAAACGAAGCATCGTCGCAAAGGTGATTTCATGCACTACTCATTGGTGAACTTTTTTTCAATTTTTTCTTGAATTTTTGTCCTTTGTATCAATTGAACATCCTTTCTAAGCACTACTTGTAGATGCACTAGATCCAGTGTCATCTCTTTTGGGGACTTTTGCATACATGATGTGCCACATTATTGTACTCACACTGAATTAAAAAGTGCCATGGGGGGTTGTGTAGAGCCTTTGTTTGCCAATGACAACTTTGTCAAAGTGATATTTCCTCCACGACAATAGAAAATCACTGATATTCTTGCCTCATGCGAGTGTGTAGTTTTATTGCACACACCTTTTTCTGAGTTGTAGATACATATTTGCTCCCTTATACATAACATGGTGACCCATCATTTCAATGGATCTCTTATACCTCACTAAAGTCATCATTATGGGGGGTATCATACTGTTCGTACTAATGCTTCCTTGGTTTCGCTTGAAGTGCATTGAGACACTCTTATATTCCAATTTTGTGGAGGCTCCTCAATTTTTCTTGAAGTGTGATGAAACACTCTTAGAATCCTTTTAAGACTATTGCACCTACATTTTTAACATGGTTGAGAAGTGAAAACGGTATCACTCAAACAACATCATTGGTTGTGTAGTGAAGGTCACTCAAGCAGATTCATCTGTCGTCTGTATCTTCAATCGATAGATGTTACTTCCATTAATGCCATATGATCATTGGTCGAGAAGTGCCAACTAGAGCACTCATAAATATTGTTTTCTTCATGGTCATCTTCTTCTTCATAGGAGATCATTAGATATAGCACCATATCATACATCGACATTAATCTATGGATTCTTCGTGATTTAGAAATGTTCATGTTCATGATTTCAGGACATCTTTTTGAAGGCTTCTCAAACCTTCATGTTCTCTCTTTTGGACAAGAGTTTCCCCCCATACGGTTTTCTAATTTTTCTCTGGTCATGAGATATTACATTGTAGTTGTGCATGGGTACCTAACATGGCCTTGTTGTCGGGACCCATAAATCTTTTCTTCTATATTGTTAATTTCTATCAGAACTCTTCTTCCTCCAGGTTAAGACACTTGTCTCAACCTTGTCCATGTTTCCTATATGCTCTTGCCTATATAAGAAAAGCCTTTGTACCTTTGTAATCACCTCATTACCTCATTACTTCTTTATCTCAATACAATCTAGTGTTGATAACATCTCTCTCCTGGAGGATGTCTGTAGACTGGCTCCTGGGTGTAGGATAGTTTATCCTAACATGTGGTGGTTTTTGATTAATTTTTTCAGTGGGGGTTTTTGTTTGGCTTGCTCTTGACTATAATGGCCCTGAGTAGAAATTCTAGTGCTACTTTTTAGTGTTTACTCTGTTATTATGAGATGAGGGCCCGCTCCCTACAAACTTAATAAAAAGCAAAGTATTTTGTTGTGGACAATTAAATGCATTAATATATATTTTTCTCCAGTCTCCAATACAAGAGAAATTCTAAAGGCTTCAACAAATTAAATGATATTTTTTTTATTTAGATTATACCATAAATCTTTGTTTCTTGTTGTTCTAGGATTATATTTTGTTTTTTAAATTCAAGAAGTTTATATTATTCCTATTAGTAGACCTTATTTAGTCTTGACATTCTTAAATTCTCTCTGTTGCACTAGTTTGATTTGCACATGTGCCAGGTTAAGATGAGTTTCGAAAGGGCATATAAATGTATTTCATGACTTTCATTACATGTGCAAGATTTTTTTTAAAAAAAAAAAAAAAAAACTAAAAAAGGGGTAAAAATTTTATTGAATACCAAAGAGTACAGAACAACAGAGGAAACAAGGAGCACTAAAGAGCTTTATCCTGATCAACAAGTTGAACTAGCTTATAAGATAAATCAGGGGGGAGCATCCTATGATCAACAATATTCCAATCCAGCGCATGTTCGGAAGCCCATTTAACCAAGCAATCAGCCACTCCGTTCCACTCCGGAGGGATATGCATAAAAGACACAGATTCCATAGAGTTGCATAACTGGATGATCTGTTGAATAACCTGAGCCAAATGCCAATCCACATCCACAAGGTTCTGTCTATTCAATAAATTCACTACCACCTGCGAGTCTGTCTCACAGGTAATTCTTCTCTAGCCATGTTGACAACACTGTTCCACTGCAACCAAGATAGCAAGGGCTTCCATGAGGTTATTTGTATGGTAACCCTTGTAGATAGAGAACAGAAACTGAACATCACCAGAGCTATCACGCCCAACTCCCCCAATGCCAGCCGGTCTAGGATTTCCACGAGAAGAACCATCAGTGTTGATTTTAAGAACCCCAGACTAGGGAGGAGTCCAATGCCCCTCACGATTAACACGCTGAGCGCGCTGCGTGGCTCTATTCCTAGCGCGTCTATGGGGAAGAGAGGGGGCATTGCCTTTAAGAGGAAAGGAAAGGCGTGAGTAAATACCAGCATCTCCCGGGTCCAAACCTCCACAAAAGTCACATTTTGCGAGGAGTGTTTCATGAATAGAATGAGCAATTTTCCCCCACATGTGCAAGATTTAATTGATTTACTTCACTCGGGATTAAAATGCGCCATTATCTCAAGCAAACTCTCACGACGATAGTAAGAATACATTTAAGTAAACTTATCCGAAAACCCTAAATTGATAATAATTACTACACTAAAGCATGATCGTAGAAATTTGAGTAGTGAAACACAGCAGGTACAGTGGAAGTAAATTTTTTATTTCCTTTTTATGACTACAGATTACACAAGAGAAAAATTTAATACAAAGACCATTGAGTTTCGTTAGCAGGAGAATATACTTTAGGACATGTATATCATTGTTACTGTACGTAGGAGTTTGAATGGGCGACTGCATTATATATGCAGCCCCGTTTTACTGTTTGAAGTAATGAGGATCAGGAATATGCCCTGAGCAATTGGTACAAGATCGTAAGCTGTCCACAACTTCAAACAGATTATAACTTGCTTTGTCGTGGTTACTATTCTCATCTGTATTTACATTAGTCCTAAGATTATATCGGCCAGAAACTTGCGAGACAAACAGAAGGGTTACAGCAAGAAGCACTATCATCATTCTCATAAAGATTGATGGTGGCATATTGGCTGCTGCGGAGCGTTCTTTCACAGAGAAAATTACGAATGAACAACTCAACAGAAGCAAAATAGCAGTCGATGACAAACGAAGTGAAATAAAATATATGTTGGGAGAGAACAAATGAAGATGGTATGTGACCCATACAAAGCATGCCATTTTTATAGTGAGGCTACGCAGAGACGATGGGCATAGTTGAAAATTGTATGTCGTTCAAGGAAGACCCATTAAAGAATTCACTCGCATACTGGAATGTGAGACCCTGAACAAGTCCGAAATCCATTTTTTTACCTATCCAAATGTAAAACGAAATATTATCAAACCGGAAACGCGTTTCTCACTGTTCAACGAGCTGGGATTTGTAAATTTGATTATGATCTCTGATTCATATATGAAACCAAATACTATCTAACTGAAAACGCGTTTGGGAGACCTCAAATCTACATTTTCTTGTTTTGAATTACAATGCCATTTTCTTTCGCTTTCGCTGGGCAGCTTTGCCTCTTCTGTCCATGTTTTGTTGAAGTTTATCTGTGTTTGAGCTGTGGTTAGCGTAACCCATATTAGGGCATCGTACCCAAATGATTTGTGAATCTCATCCCTGTTCCATACGCGCTTTATCTGTTACAATAATTCCTATAATTGAATTACGCTCTTAATTAATATGTGTCAATAGGTGTTAGATAAGGAAGTATGGATTAGTTTCAGTTCTTTGTCATCAGTCTCCAGCTTGCTGTCCAAAAGCTCTAGTTAGCTGTCAATGTAGCTGGCATGTTTATACCCAGATACCGCAAATAAATCTTTAATTTATTATGAAAATTGAGATACCCATGATTTCTAGTTGCTCCCAAAACGCTACTACCTATCGAGCTTAGTGCCTCCATAGGGGCTCAACTTCGGATCAGTATCGACAATTCTCATATCGGGCGAAAATTTTGTTCATGGTGCAAGAAAGCCAGGTCGCACACAAGTTCGCTGAAGGTTAAGTGAAAGCTTAAAATACAACAAGACTTATAGCATGTTCCTATGCTGTTGCTAAGCTTATTTTGTTTAGCAGTCACTGCTCATTTATTTTAGGAGTAAAATGTGGAGCTGGTAGCTCCATGTAAATTCAATTTTGCTGCTTATTTTTTAGCAGTCATTTTAACTGGTCCATTTATTTACTTGTAGAGAAAATAAAGGAAGGAAAAAATTTTAAGAAGTCACTTGTCATTATTTTCAATAAGCAGTGGTTGCTTATTTTCAGCCCCCACTTTTTTTCCACAGCTTATTTTTATTTGTTAAAAAATAGCTGCCCCTGAAAATAGGAAAAGATTCTAAATTTTCCTTTTTTCAAAATTTATTTTTTGCATAGGAACACTCTTCTGCTTAAATTTAAGCAGAAAATTGATTTAAGTAGCAGCATGAAGACATAATATTAAAATGTATTTTCCTCTGCTTTCCCAATGGCACATCTTACATACTCTTGTCTAACTCAATCGAACAAGTCAGATGGCGCGAATTATGCTAACTGGAAGCTTAAAAGGCATATTGTAATGGAAAGATACAATGCATGAACCATTGGTAATACTTTGTTCAGAATTAAAGAATTAACAGATATATTAAGTGATACCGATTAAAAGTTTTCGGTAGTTTTATAGCCATTTATTTACTCTAAATGGCATCCTGAATGAATTTCAAGTATTCATTACTAATTCTGTTTTTCAAAGGAAAATATGCCTCCTCAGAATTGACGAGAAATCTTTCTACTACAAGACCATAGGAAGGAGGATATCCACAATAGAGCCAGACTATAGATTCAACCTAAGCAGCTAAAGATAAGAAGGCATCCAAAGGAAAGGAAAGAAATATATAAAGAACAAAGATGGTAAATATCAAAACAAAAGGTATGAAGATGAAACATCATCTAAAATAAATTTGTAAATTTCTATTATTGTAATAAATTTGACACTTTCTAAATGTATGTTCAAAAATATTTTAATTAGTCCAAATATAATAAATATGAACGACTTTTTAATAGTGTGGATAAAACAATTGATAAACTCTATAATATAAAATTGTATATTTTAATTATTCATTTTTATTACCTAAAAAAGAGGTCATTGTAATGCTTGGTTTATAGATTTAACATGAGTTCACATGTTATTTCTTAGAGATTGATTTAAAGTCTCACACAATTTTTTAATAATAATAATATATCTTGAGGAGATTATAAGTCTTAAGGTTTATTTTAATTATTCCTTTTTCTGAACCTAAAAAAGGTTGTTGTAATGATTGGCTATAAATTTAACATGAGTTCATATGTTATTTCTTAAAGTCTCACACAATTTTTTTTTATAATAAAAATATATCTTGAGGAGATTATAAGTCTTAAGGTATTAAAAAACTTGGTGATATAAGTGTATTACTCTCTAATGGGAATGGAAAGCAATTTTCAAATATAAGATATGATCTATAAACAAAAAAGAATTTAATATTAGTTTAAGTTATTATTGATCAATGCTTAAAATTTGAATTCTTGTTAGATAGCTTGTCAATTAAAGGATATGAAAGATCATTTTAAAGTGACTGCTAACAGAATCAAAGTAGAAATATTTTAAAAATTCGATGTTGTAATAGAAAATTATCAAGCATCGAATTCTACATGTGTACCAAGTAAAGGACTATGGTACATAAGGTATAATCACTTAAAAATTGATGGCGCAATGCCTTCTACAATTTAAAAATGATCATTTCAATTACAATGATTATGCATTGTGTAAATAAATATAGATGTATTTTCACGAAGGGAACATCACTTGAGAAAATTAACATTATTGACTTAATGCATATAAATTTTTGTGGTCCCATGCAAACCAAGTCACTTGAGAAACTTATTATATTCTTATATTGGTTAACAATGGAACTAGATATACTTAGGTCTAATTCACAATAATATGAGTATAGTTTTTTAGTGCTTCAAATAATATGGAGCTATAGTGGAAACATAATCTTACAAGGTAAGATTCCTAGATCCAAACAAGGCTGAAATACTTTAAAAATAATTTTGAAGCATTACGAAGAAAATGATATTACTAAATAATACATAGTTCCTCATATGCGAAAATAAAATAGTGTAGGTAAGAGGATAAGTAGGATAATAGCTAAGTGTGCTAGGAGAATGTCGAGATAATAATGTCTCGGTTGAATAAACTAGTATAGTTGTTTATTTATTTAATAGCAGACTAAATTTTTTTAAAAAAAATTGAAACAAAAACTCCTTATGAGGCCTTTTTTTTGGTGCTAGACATATTCTAAAATATTATATCATATTCCAAATGTAAATTGGATGAAACTTGATTAAAATTTAATAATTTTTTCTAATGAATAAAAGTTGTTTTTTTCTTTCATTTAAGTTAAAGTGTATTATTCACAAAAAGCAGGGGATATGGGATTACCCCTCAAGAGTTAAAAAAGTAGAGAAAATTAATAAAATACACATAAGAAAAGCTCAAATCAAGAACATGACTAAATCCTACAGAGAAAAAAATAAAAATAAAGGCACGAACAACCTAGACTAATAGGAAAGGGTGGTGGTGAGGAATCTATGTGATACTTACAACCCCATGCATGAGCATGGTATGTATTGGAATCCAAGAGGGGCCGTGATTTAGACGATGGGTTAATGAACACAATCGATAAAAATTTAGCCAAAAGAACCAATGAGATTAATTTGTCAAAGGGAGATCCTTCTGCGAACTCACCTATCCAATAGGTGACAACTAACCATGATTAAAAGTGCACATCCCTTGGAAACAAACTAAAACCAAATACATACACCAATATTGTGTTCTTTATCATTTGGAGTATTACAAACAATTCAACAACTCAAAAATTGATTATCTTTGTTATGTTTCAATAGTTAATTGTAGTTTTGGCCTAATTATGCCTCTTTAGACTATCGAACCTTAATATTCAACATGGGTTTGTTAGCATTAAATACACTCTTTTAAATCATCCTAAAGTGGTTTTAATGAATTTTAGTGAAAGGATTTTCACCTTGAAATAAATTATAATTTGGTCTAGACTATCACTACCTTTTCTTCACTATAGACAGTGATAGCTCACAACACATAACTAGTTATATTGATAATTTTATTACTTTGAAAGGGAATAATGGTGGTAATTTTAGATTTGGAAATGATGCTGCATATCCTGTGAAGGGAAAACAGTTCTATAATTCTGCTAAATAATACAAGTGTGATGATGCTTATTGGGTGGAAGGTCTGAAATATAATTTGTTGAGTGTGGCATAGTTGAATAATACAGGTCATTGACTACAATTTTAAAACAAGAATGTTAAAGTATTTGATCAGAAGAGAAGTTTGATTGCTACCAGAGGTCAATCTAAAGGTAACTTATTCTACCTTGATACATCCATAATGAGTTTTCTATATGCTAAGATTTAAGATGTATGGCTATGGCACAAAATTCTATGTCATGTAAATTTTGACCACTTAATCAAAGTGAGTAAAAAGAATAGAGTAAGAGGTCTATCGAGTCTAGACAAACGTTAGAATGTAATGCTTAAGGGATGTCAAGTAGTTAAGATGACTAAGTCAAGATTTACAAACAAAACCTATACTACACAAGATATATTTGAATTGGTACACACCAACCTATGTGGTCCAATGAGAACATAGAGCTACTCTAGAGATAGATACTTCATATTCTTTGTTGATGATTTTTCTAGAATGACGTCAATTATGTTTTTAAAAGAAAAATCTAATGCATTTAAAATGTTTAAGTGGTACAAGGATTGAGTTGAAAAAGAAACAGGGAGGCAACTGAAATGTCTAAGATCTGATAGAGGCAGAGAGTTTACATTGTATGAATTTACACTCTTCTATAATAAACACAATATAAAGAGGCAGATGTCTATACTAAGAACACCACAACAAAACGGTATAGCTAAAAGGATAAATAGATCCATTATTGATTGTGCTGGAAAAATAATTATTGAGAAGGGGATTTCTCAAACCTTCTGGAGAGAAGAAGTCAACACTCTTGCTTATACACTTAACCGAGTCCAACTGAAGAAGGGAACTAACAAAACACCTTATGAGATATGGTATGGATACAAACTGAATGTAAGTTACTTCAAAGTATTTGAGAGTAGGTGTTAAATTCTTAGAGATGCGAGAGATGGTACATTTGACTCTAAATGAGAGAATGAATATTTTTGGGATATTATAGAAAAGAGAAAAGCCTAAAAATGTTTGAATAATAATACTAACAAAATTGTAGAAAGTGCAAATGTCATAATTGATGAATTTGAAGAGAAGAATGATGAAGACAACAAGAAGGAACCTGAGTATTATCAAAGATTTTTTTTATGTACAAACTAAGATTCCTAACACCTTACTGAAATAACAAACTGAGATTCCTGACACCTTACCGAAAGAACAAACCGAGGAAGAAGATCAAAAGAGAGAGCTTCCACCAGATGGTGGGAATGTAGAGATACCAAAGACTACTAGGCCTGTGTTGGAAAAATATGTAAAGAGACACCACTCACCGAGTAAAATCATTGGAGATAAGACTAGTGGAGCTCTTAAAAGAAGCAAGGTAGGAGAAAACACATGTTTAATATCTAAACTTGAAGCAAGAAAAATAAAAGATGCTTTAGAAAGTGAAGAATGGATGTGTATGCACCCAAAATTGGCCGCCTAGACTTTGGGCCCCATTTTATCATTTTATCTTTTTATCAATTTCCTGAATCAATGCTTTGAAATATTTTCAATTCGAATCAATTTCCTTGATCAAATTGTAACTTATTCAATTATTTCAATATTTCCTAAGGTTTGATCATTTTTATCTAATTAAAAGATTTAAGTTTCTTTTTAATTAAATAAAATTTATCTTATTTAATTAAAAGATTTAATCTCCCTTTTAATTGAATAAAATTTATCTTATTTAATTAAAGTAAATTTCTCCCTTTTAATTAAATAAAATTCCTCTTTTTTAATTAAATTCAATTTCCTCCATTTAATTAAATAAAATTCTTCTAATTTATTTAATTGAAAGAAAACCCCTCTTTTAATTAAATAAATAAAAATCCCCACTTAAAGCACTTTATTTGATGAAAAAGGAAATAAATTAAATAAAAATTAAATAAAAATCCCATTTTCATCACATCTTCCTAAGTGGTGGGTTTTGGCCTCTTAATCTCAACCATTGATCAAATTATTTTCGCCTCTTAATATCAACCGTTCACTTTTCTTTATAAGGAAATCTCTCCTTCTCATTTTCATATTAGGTTTTCATAGTATTGTTATGCTGCAGGTTTGGAGAGCAATTTTGGAGGAGGATTTGAGCACTTAAGCTTGGATATTGCAACTTCTCTATCTTCTTGTCTTCTTCTTCTTGCATCCATGGCTATTCATGTAGATTAGATTTATGTTTATTTTCATAGATTAGATTTTGCATATTTCCTTTCATAGATTAATCATGCATTGCAATCATATAGAGTAGATCTCATTTTCATGAATTTGAATCTCTCATTTCATGGTGTACTTGCATAGGCACTAACTAGGTCAATCTGAGGGCCTCCATGACTAGAGAGCTATGGATTGTTATTTGAGGCCTCATTCTTGAGCAACCTTGGATGGAATGATTCATAGAAGTGTGTCAACATTTTAGCACACAGGATGAACGCAATGAATGACGAGATAGATCAAATTCAAAAGGATAATAAATGGACTTTGGTACCGAGACCAAAAAATAAGAATATAATTCGTACTAAGTGTATTTTTAGAAATTAGTTGAATGAGCATGTTAATGTACTCAAAAATAAATAAAGATTAGTTTGCAAGGGGTATGCACAAGAAGATGGAATTGACTATGGTGAAAATTTGTACTTGTTGCTAGATTAGGAGTAAGGATTCTACTAGCATATGTAGATTATAAAGGATTCAAATTTTATCAAATGGATGTTAAGTTAGCATTTCTCAATGAAATTATTGAAGAGGAAGTTTATATTGAACAAGCTGAATGATTTGATGAGAATACTAACCAAGACATGGTATGTCAATTGCACAAAGAAATTTATGGCTTGAAATAAGCACCCTGAGCATGGTATAAAATATTGCATTCATATATAATCAAAATAGGATTTCAAAAAAATAGTGACAACATCAGTGTGGATTTGAAATGTGATAGTAATATTAAAGTTTTAATTGCTAAGATATTTTTTGACGACATTATCTTTGGAGGCCATGACACATTGTGAAGATATTTTTCTGAGGAGATGAGAAAAGAGTTTTAAATGTCTATGATTGGAGAAATTAAGTTGTTTCTTGGACTTCAAATTCAACAGGTAAAGGATGGGATCTATATTACACAAGAAAAATATATTAAGGAGATCCTAAAGACCTTTGGTATGGATTACTCAAAACTAGTTGGAACACCGATGGTCAATGGCTATAAGTTATCTAAAGAGGATGGGTCACAAGAAGTCAATGAGACATTCTACCGATCTATGATTGGTGAGTTACAAAATGCAGTTTACAATAGAGCTGATATTGCTCATGTAGTAGGAATTGTTACAAGGTTTTCTTTCGATTCAAAGGAAACACATATGTGTGCCGTTAAGAGAATTTTTAGATATTTGAAAGGCACTAAAGATTTCAGCCTACTATACAAGAAAAGGGGAGACTTTGAGTTAAAAGTCTATACTGATGTTGATTTGGCTGAAAACATTGATGATAGAAAGAGTACAAGCAAAGGAGCTTTCTTTCTAGGAGAAAGACTAGTTACAAGGCTAAACAAGAAGAAAAGTTGTATATCACATTCTACTACCGAGACTGAGTATGTTACTGTAGCTATGAATTGTGCAAATATTGTGTCGATAAATCAACTACTAGAAGGTATGCAAGAAGAGATCATCAATTTAGTCACTGTCTATTATGACAATACAAGTGCTATAAAAATATCAAAGAATCTGGTAATGCACTCAAAGAACAAGCACATATATAAAGTATCACTACTTCAGAGAGAAAGTACAAGAGAAGCTTGTAATGTTGGAATATGTGAATTCAAAAGAACAACTTGCTGACATATTCACCAAGCGACTAATGAAGAATGTTTTGAATATCTCAGAGGTAAATTAGGGTTCCTACCCCTATCCAACATTCACTAATGCAAGAGGCATGTTACATCAATTCTAGGACACATTCGAATATCTAAATTCTAGGTTGATGCTAGTGATCACACTTTTGGTGATGCCTGAGTTTGTGAAAAGAGTTATGTATACAAAGAGAATTCAGTACATGAAAGGTATAACTCACTACCTGAACAAGATTTCGGGAGTATGGATTAGAATTGTTGTCAAAGAGGGAGAAGTATGTAATTGATGACTCCAAAAGGGAGAATTAAGTACAAGGGAGACGTAAGTGATGAATACAAGTAAAGAAAACTACATGTAAGAGGGAGAATGTGATTGAAGAAAAAGAGGAAGAAGAAGCGAAGAGAGAGCTGGGATAGTATAGAGAGACCAGAGGATACCATCATCAATTGATAGTGTTGCCATCAATTCCAAAGAGAGAGATTTTTACCCAATTGATGGTAATGGTGATGAACATGGATTTTTTCAGTGGTGATTATTCACCAATTGGCGAATATGTCTCGTCGGGCATATATAATTTGGCAAAAAAATGTGTAGTATACTGTTTGACCAGTTCGCCCAGATTTTATAAAAAACATGTTAATTGGTCGGGTTGTTCGCTAGTATTTGCATGTAATTTCACTAAGGTAGTGGGGTTTTTCGCCCATTTATCTATTGTATATTTACTATTATTCACCACAGATTAAGGAAGGGGTATTTATCAAGGATCGCCATTCACCAAAGTCCCATTATCCCAAGTTAAAGTTTTATTTGCACTAGGACCCAATTTTCCATGCATCATAATTCATAGTGTGCCAAATTCCCGCCCTATTTTCCTAGTCAATTACTTGGAATTACGCGGGGTTCACCAAATATTAGTTTTTATCATATGCAAATGTCATCCCCTTCGCCAAAATTTAAAATAAGCATTTGTATATAAGGATAGTTTCAAGAGATTTAGGAGTACAAAAAATCAGTTGATTCTGAGCTAACAATTGCGATCGACAGCGAACTGGAAAGACTATGAGTCCTTAGTATCTTATAATTTTTCAAGTAAAATTTTATTACAGCCTTAATTTGTTGGAGATGTCAGAGTCAAAGTTAAATAGGAAGAGGTCTATTGAAGGTGGAGAATCTAGAGATGTCCAAGAGAGGCCAACAAAATGCAGAAAAATATCTTCATACTTTTGCGGGGGCAGACACAATGGTCATGGTGTTGGTCAAAGTGAGGAAGGTACATCTTCAGAGGAACCTGTACAACTTTGAGGTTATCAACTTACACAGGAGTCTATTCAACAAACTAGGGAACCTAAAGTTGCGAAACCTGATATCTCTTATGGAGATGACCTTGAAGATGAATTTCAAGTAAATAACCAGTACCAGGATGAATCGATCAAATTCGGTGATGATGATGTTTTAATTAACAGTAACACTAAAGGGAGAGGAAAATCAAAAGAAAAAATAGATCGTCAATGGGAGATGTCCAGGAGATTTAAATTTGATTGGGCGTTAAAGTATCCATTCATTGAACTTGTGGACAATCCAATTGTAGGTGAGCCACCAGTAGAATGCAAATGTACAATTTGTAGTTGGAAGTATAAAAAAGAAAAGAAACTACAACTTAAATTGGACACCATAGAGAAACATATTGGTAAGGTTTACAAAACCTCAACTGTAGATGGAAGGGAAATAAAAGTGGTAAGATATAAAACAAAGGAGCAATGTCAACATCAAAGGCATGCTAAGGAATATGATTTGTTTCAGAAATTTAAGACGAAGCCTGGTGAAGTTCAAGGTTATATTAATGATATTTTTGCAAAAGCAAGTGAAGTAGAAGAACACGGAAAAGATGTTCAATTAAGTAATTTTTTCCATATTTTGAGCAGAGGTCATCCAATGACATACTATCAAGAAATGAGTGGTTTGTTACACTTTCTGAAAGTTCCTAACTATCCTATCACTCATTGGTCAATAAACAATGGATGGGAATGGGCAAGTTGTATTGCCCAGGTTGAAATAGAGGATGTACAGAGAAAAATAAAAGAGTCAACCTTTATTGTATTGTCCTTAGATGAAGTTACGGAAATAGATAATACGTCGTGGGTATGCATGCATGTTTATACTGTACAGAATAATGTCCGCCAACCACATCTACTAACTATTGCAAAATTGAGGGACAATGCGACATCAGAAACATTATTCCAATTAGTAAAGATCCATTTAATTGAATATGGAGCTATGGATGAATTGACAATAGCGAAGAAGTTGATCTATGTTGGAGCGGATGGAGCTTCAGTAATGCAAGGTCAAAGGAATGGTCTTTGCACAAAGATGCATGCTTCTTGTTCACCATATGTTGTTGGGATTCACTATATGGCCCATAGGATGAATCTTTCTTTTAGATTTGTGAAGAAGTTTCCTTTAGTAAACAAGGTTGAAGATTTAGTAAGAGAGTTGTACTCATATTTTTGTCAAAGTCCCAAATGTTTTAGGGAATTTCAGCACTTTTATGATGGAATTACCAATGGAAAAAAGCTTCTAAAAGATGTTGATACCAGATGGATCTCTGTGGATGGGCCAGCACATCAATTTTTTCCGAATATCAATCTTTGATTGGACTTATGTATGAAAATCGTGACAATGCAGAAAATTAGAGATGTGGCAACTTGCTTCGAAGGTTAAGCAATATAGAGACACTTTTGACTTTAGCATCTCTTCTTCCCATGCTAGAAGAAATGACGTTCATTATGAAAAAAACCCAGCAAAGAGCCATGTATATTGCAGAATATGCTACTTTGCGTAAAATGTCATGCCAAGTCCTTGATAATCTTTATCGAAATGACCCAAATTCATCTGATGAAAAATTTCATCACTGGAGGAAACTAACAGATTTGGACAATCCTAATAATTATTTAAAGATTGTTGAAAATGGAGATTTATGTGTTTGTGTAAGGGGATTTTAGATACCAATGTACTACAGTGCCCCAAAGAAGCGAGCTACAAGAGTTACAAGGGAAGAGTTTACCAAGATCGTTGAGTCTATAACAGCTAATGCAAGGGACATATCCTATAAAGTTTCCTCTAAAATAAGATCCCAATTCCCATATGAACAACTGCTTGAGGCCATGGAAATTGTGTTTCCTCAATATTGGCACTTCAACTCTAAGGAAGATTATTGTAATAGCCTATTGACTTTGATAAAGGAATTTTTCAAATCTGTAGAATTCAATGGAGTGACTATCAATGGAATTTTAGATGAAGGTCTTCTTAGACAGCAATCAGGCACTTTTTCAAGGACTATGAAGCATCAATATCAATTAATGCATAACCCACATGCA
>MU224281.1:59944-109653 GCA_018584345.1 Thuja plicata
AATATTGCAGCATGCTTGGCTAGCAAAAGATAGCACAAGTAGGTTGTGAACCTAAATGTCTTAGAATTGCCTATTTTAATCAATGCTAATTGTTCTTGCATCGATTGAACCATGTGTCCAACAAAATTATATTTTACTGGTTCATTGAAACAATGGATATCCCAAATCATTTGAAGAATGCTGGCACCCACTTCCCTATTGTTTTCCATTCCCAGGCAAAATGCTAGCGAGGATATATTATCCTAAACCCATGGCACAAAAATGTTAAAATCATAAGGAGGCTTATGGTTCTCACCTAATGAAGCGTTTGCCTCTGTAACTATTAGACCCTTTATAAATGAATTTTTTGCGTTTGGCGCGACTGCCTCATATTTGTTTGCTAGCAATATGAGGTCAATATGGACATTACAGTTTTGTCGGTCAAACCCTAGGTCTAGCAAACTGATAATTTCTTCCTGGGTTATTGCTAAAATTTCTTCTTGATTATTTTTATTGACAATTGTTTTTCTTTCTTCATCGTAATTTTCTACACAAATCAAGACAATTTCTAGGCAAGGAAAAACTTTGGGTAACAACATGCAACCCAAACCTACATCCCACAAAGCAACTTTATTCATTTTTTCACCTATCGCTAGATTAAATTTTACAAAGTCAGACCTCTTTGGCCGAGTTGCCTTACTGCACAATGTATGTTTAATTGATATGACTCTCCTTTGACCATCGATAGTAGGATCATAAACATCATGATACTCATCAATGAAACCATGGATTTCTACTAGTTTTCTGCAGTCTATTAAAGTTTTCCCATCTGCTTGCCCTTGGCCTTGAGTTTTTGCTTTCCCCATTGTTCTTTGGAAGAATGAAAAAACATAGAATCACAGATATTTACTAACAAAATCACAGATAATAACTAACTAATTAAGAAAACCCCACATCCCCAATTTAAGAAAACCCTAACTACACATGCATTATGCAAGAATTAAAATTTCAAAATCAAGTTAACCATAATTTTTGACATTACAAAATCGGGATGCATCAGGCTAGATTTCTTACCCGAAATTATATTTTGAAATCTAGATAGATAGAAGTTAGAATGGCTAAGGCTCTCACAAATTACAGTCTCAAAATATTTGGCAATGGTTTAAAAGTTCTTTTTTGCTCTCCTGCTCAGGTACGAGCCTACAAGTAGATAGGTTATTGAAAAAGGCAATGGTAAAAAACTTTCGTGAAAAATTAAATGTAACAAAGTAAATGAATATTACATGTCTCACGTGTCACATTTTCTGAGAGATTTTAATGATTATTACACGTCTCACGTGTCACATTTTTGAAAAGATTTTAATGAATATTACTCTCATGTGTCACATTCATCTCTCGTAATCCAACGATTGTTACGATTTTAAAATATTAATAATTTAATACACAATAATCAATATAATCATTAACTATATTGAATTCCCTTTGAATTCATGCATTCAAGAATACCTTATCCATGAAATTTTAACCAGTAACCAATCACCGCTAAATGATAATGTTTGGAAATAATAAATTATTACATGAAACAAAAGTGCAACACAAATATTTTATATTATATTACGCAAAATTTCAATACAAATTTACAAATCAACGACGCCCATAGGCCATAGGCCCATATCTATTAATGATTCTTATAATAAAAACAAAATAGAAAAGCACTTCGAATTTCTTAAAATATTTTCATATATATTTTTTAAACATATGTTATTACAATTTACATCATTGCAAAAACCCTAGTAAGCTACTATCACCAGAGGGAGACACAATAGAGACTAGGACAGGGACAGGGACATAGTCAGGGACTATCCAACTGAAGCTCCCTTCCTTCTATATAGAACTTTGAAGAGAGGATAATCTCAGAGAATTCTTCTAGCCATCGATAGTCCTCGGTATCCTCCAGGTTGTGCCACTTTTGGAGGAAATCCTCCCAATCTGTGCCCACTTGCGATGATGTGTGAGCTGCTCAACCTCAAGGTTTAGTAGAAATGGTTGCCTGGGCACAATTTCTCCTGGTTGTAGAATCCTTGGCAAATCATTTGCCCAAGGAATACCAAACCCAATTTCTGCAAATATGACAACATTCACATCATCTCCAAGGTACTCTTTTCTGAAAACTTTCCTCAGAACCATGAGAATTTCCACCTTTTCCCCACCTAGGTCCAACAGAGATGCCATGAACTGAGATGAAATGTCGGTGTTAACTCTATACCTATTTTCATTCTCTAGAAATTCACGTCCTAGCACCATCCTTATAGCCTCCTTGGTGAAGGCTCCCAACTCCGTAGCTATAGACGCCAGGATTGGGTCTATGACAAGGCCCAAAAAGTCCTTCTGAACCTCCAAGGCAGTGCATCTTAAATGAATTGGAGTGTCCATTGAAATCAAACTGATTAGTATTTTAATTTTTGACAAAAAAATAAAGAGATCTGAGCAGTCATAGACTATGTCCCCAAATCTACTTTGACAATCATAATTTAACGAGTGTATATCATCTATTTATAAGCCCTGATTGAAATTCTTTCTCTACCCTAAAGATCTAATTAATTCGTAAGTAAAATAGTAACTATCCTTCAACAATCTCCAAATCTTTCATATTTAATGCAACAGTGGGTGAAATTAGAAACAACACTTATGATAAGACATTTTCTTTCTTTGGAATAACGAAGGACGAACGTCATGCAGGTGGACATAACAATTCTTTATTATAAAATTTTTTTTCCATTGATGTAATATCATCGAACAGTTAGAAAACAATGTCCTTAAATGACATGATGTTTTCATTTAAGTCTTAACTTTAAGGCATTATTCTATTGAGATAAATTGTTAATGAATAGATAATAATGTCACAGTTCACACTTATCTGTCATTGACAATTAATTGTGGCTTAATTGTCATTACTTTACTTGATGTCATATCTACTCATCGCCATTAATTAAATTTACTTGATGTCATATCTACTAATTGCCATTAATTGTCATTACTTTACTTGATGTCATATCTACGACAGTTGTTTATAATTTTTAAATTAATTAATAAATCTTGTCACATTATAGACTCACAGTCTCACACGTCCGTTGGATTACAACATATCAACGGCCAAAGATGAATTTCAGGCCTATTGATGGTATTCATAATCTTTACAGAAAACTCTCTGCAGAATCATGACAGGTGGTATGATTGATCGTGGACTTATTGGTATGATCAATCATACCACGTGTCATGATTCCGCTGAGAGTTTTCCGTAAACATTATGAAGACCAAAAATAGGCCCAAAATTCACCTTTGGTCGTTGATATGTTGTAATCTAATGGACGTGTGATTCTGTGACGTCATAGTGGTGGGACCCAATGCAACTTCAACATCAAATCAGAACCATTGGATTAAGAGAGATGAACAGTGGAAGGTGCATTTCGGAAGAAATGTTGTGACATAAATCCTTTACTGAAAACTCTCTCTGAAAACATCACACGTGTCATCCTTTGAGAATAAAAACTTAGGAGAATGAAACTTTAATAGTTATTTCCAATTATTAAATCGTCATACCAACTATACAACTATTCTCTTAAATCGCCAAGTTTATATGTATTTTTGAAATAAATTCGCCATGACAAATAATTAATTACAATATTTGGAAAATTATTTCGCCATAATTTATCAGTAAAATTTTCCAGCTTTGCCAATTATATTAATAATTTTCCTATTAAAATCATTTGTTGTCACCATATTTTTATAAAAATTGTATACGGTATTAAAAAATTTGCTACCAAATATCTATAATTTGAACCACAATTCACCATAAATATTAAAAATTTTCCCTCCAAAAAGATGAGATTCGCCACAATTTTATACTTTTTTTTTTTTGGGTGGGGGGGGGGGGGGGGGGGNGTTTCTTAAAGTTATCCCTGGTGATGAAGTATGATTTCAGAAGGATAAAAGAAAGTAGAATGGTTAGATCAGTTGTTAGTTTTTTATTGATGTCAAGCAATTGATTTCTAGTTTATATTAAGTTTACATATAAATTGGAGAAAAACATAATTGGGTAGATAATAAACTTCACATAATGATGAGTCCAACTATTGGTATAATTGTTTTTGCTTAATATTTGATGTTGTTAAGTAGGTAAAGAAGAAAGGTCAAGTCGGTAAAGGGAGAAGCTTAGTTACTGAGAAGAGAAGTGTTAGTTGGTCGAGCAAAGAAAAGAGAGTTACCGAGAAAATTTGATAGCTGAGAAAGGTGGGTAACCGAGAAAATTCAGACTCCAAGTGAAGATAATCATCGAAGTCACCAAGCATGGAACAAAGTTTGAACATACATTGGATTCAAGGACAAATATGAATTTAATGCAAAGGCACAAACATCAAGAAGATGCTAAGGAAGAAGGAAAAGTTTTATACAAGATCTACAGTCATGAAAAGTCAAGTTCACAATCAGTGATGTAGATTAAGTAGAAAAATAAACTTGTGAGTTCGAAGAAAAGTGCAAGTCACGAGGCAAGGTTAACCACCTAACCGAGTTGAAAATACATTGTATTGCTTCATTTGAGATGATCTGATGACAGAGATGTCACCGAAGTGAATAGTTGAAGAGCTACCAAGAAGAGTAGTGAAAGAGTTACATAAACATTCCAGAGGAGAGATTGATAAAATGATGTGTTGATGGTGCCAGTAAGTTTTAGAGAGTGTACAGGGGATCTGATAAAGAAAATTATAGCTGCAGAATCACAGGTCAAATTAGTACACTATTGCTTACTAATCTTTGTAACAAAAAATCTCTTAACTGAGTGGACCTAACAAGTCCTTTTGTAAATATTTAAGAAAGGTAACATTCTAGGATGAATGTTTAAGCCCTCTAACCAGACCCTTCCTAATAGGATGAATATCTTAACATGTCTAAGGTAAATCCCTTAATAGGATAAAATCTAACGAATGTGTATTGTACTATTTAACCGGATTGGCTCTTAACCAAGCATATTCCAGAAGAGGATTTCTTTTTATGGTTGACAATTCCCATGAAGGTTTTTCCCAAATTGGGTTTCCTCAATAAATCTGGTGTTACATATGATGCATGATAACTGAGAATTTTATTTGCTTATGTTATATGTTTTTTATAAAGTTTGTGAAGTGTTTAAAAGTCTTGGTTTCTACATTTATTTGAATCACCAAGTTGAATCATAGGTTTAGGTTTAAATTGTTAAGTTGTAATACTTTCTGATTCACTCCCCCTCTTAGTAAACCATCATTAGTAGGGTAAACCAACATATGTATGATGGTGAGCATTCTAGCATGCCAAAAGGATGTGTCGGTTTAACCCACCATGAACATAAATGTTGTTGCTCCAAGGATGATTTAGGATCAGAATGTATCCTAACTTTTTGTTTGATCGCATTTCAAGAAAACCTTCAAAGGATGAAGGGTACCCACAAATACATGTAAGACCTAGATCGTATAGATGAACACTTGTAAGTTGTGATTATAGTCATGAATGTGTGCAAGGCATAAATTCCAATACACATAAGGCAATGATCATATGCTCAAGGCATGAATAACACATTTAGATATCTATAAAACATGAATCACACATGTGAATATGTATGAATGCATGAATCATACACATAGTTTGTATACAGTTACGAAGCATACACATGAATCATGTATGTGGATAATTCATAAAGCATGATTGATCTTAAGATAAAAATAATACTCGTAATGCATTAATTCACTTGTCATGAAGCATACACATGAATATTCGTAGCACATAGGACATGAATCATATACATGAATTTAGTTAAGCCAAAAACCATATATGTGAATACACAACATGAAGTATATACATGAATTTATTGAAGTTAAGAAGTATGCACATAGTATATAGATATGGATTCACTTAATTCATAAAGCATATGTATATGGTATGAAGGATATACATGAATATAATATAGCACATAAGCATGTATTCACTTATATCATGAAGTAAACATGTGAATACACATGAAATAAACACATAAGTACATTAAGATATAAAGCACACACATGAATATACACAAGTCATGAAACACAAATACACTTAAGGCATAAATCCTACACATGAGTACATACACACAAAAATATTTACATACTAACAATGAAAAAATGAACACACAATGAATAAATTGGATCGAATAGAAAGTTTCATATATATCAAAATGAACAATAATCGTGTACATATCAAAAAATGGCATACATGCCAAATCAATAATAGAACTTTACAAAAATATGGCATCCAGTATGTCAAAGTCGATATATACAACCAAAATGTCAAATATATATAATAATTGGTCATTAAATGACCAAAATTAGATCTATATGTCTCTATCAACATTTTAGCAATTGGGACTGGGGGTATGTTGACCTCCATGATGTGCTGGTAATATGTTGGTAGTCTACACTTCTCGTGCTGGCTGTGTCTATTTGGGTCAGCCCCCTTGTCTTGGTTGCTTTTTTAATCAAATTTTTTTTAGCAATTGGCTTTACTATCTTAGAAAAATTTGAAATAAATCTCCCCACAAAATTTATTTGGAAAAAAATTGATTAGATATCCTTTACTATTTTAGGAGGTGGAATCTTGTCAATAGAAGCTACACATTCTGTATCGATTCTGACTTCTTTTCAAATAATATATCCTAATAATTTTCCTTGTGTTACTCCAATGTGGCACTTTTTAGGGTTTAATTATATCCTATATTCCAAAGCCCTCAGGAAAATCTTCTCTAGATGGTTTCATTGGTCTTCTACTCTTTTCGAATATGCTCTCAAATCATCCTGATATATGACAAAAATAAAGATAAATAAATCTTCAAAAGCTACATCCATTTCCTTTTGAAAAGTAGCCCGAACATTGGTGATCTTGAATGACATTCTTACATACAGATACATTCTTTAGGGTGTCGTAAAATTCATCTTCTACTATTCTGATTCCCTAAACTTTACCTGGTTGTAACCTAAAAATCTATTCATCGTGGATAGAAATTCATTTCTTGTTACTTTCTGCAGAAAAGCTTCCATGTTAAGAAAGGTATAATTACCCTTTAATGATGATATATTCAGATTTATGAAGTCTACACAAATTCTAAAGTAACCATTTTTCTTCCTAACTAGGACCAAATTAGATACCCATGTCGAATGTCTAATTGGATTAATTATTCAATCATCCCTTAACTTCACCAATTCTTATTTCATCTTTGGGGCCAGAGCTTGATTTATGGAACATTTTCTCTTCCTAAACGGTTTTGTATCTCATATTAAAAAAATCTCATTTTGAAATAAGTCCTTTATGTATGCTTTGAGGTCATCATATGACCATGCAAAGATATGTCTATATTTCCTTAACAAAGATATTAAATCAACTCTAATTTTAGGGGTAAGTTTCTTCCCCACAAACTTCCTTAGGGGTGTGCTCATTCCCAAGGTTCATCTTCTCTATATCATTGGGGATTGCAGCATTTGATTTTGTTTCTACCCTATCCTTATTGTAAAATACCCTTTCTAATGAAACTAATCCTTTAGGAATTTTGTTGGTTTTCAACTAGATAATCTCCTTTCCAAACATAGTCTCCTTTCCTTCATCATTTTCCAGATACGCATTCCAATCAATGTGATAACCTTCATATTGATCCTCACATGTAATAAACTTTATTAAGTCCTAGTCATTCTCAAAAACCTAAAAGTTTTGAAAATTGTCTGATAGAGTTGGCCTTGTCTTGATTTCAACCTGACTTATGACTTCAAATGGATTATCATTGTGCCTGATAGCCAAGTTAGCAATTGAATCTGCTAGAATATTGCTAGCATGTTTAGCAACAAACTTCTTCCTAACTTGAAACACAATAAATTCAGAATCTCTGTACACTTTTAGTATGTTTATTCCATGTTTATTAGCCATTATAAGTCCTATCATAAGTGATTAATATTCAATTACATTATTTTTACAATCAAACGTTAAAAAAAAAGAGTATTTAAAATATTTTTCAATAGGAGAAATAAAAAATACTCGAACACTATTTCCCTCTTTACTACAAGTACTATCAAAGTACATTTGACACATCATTTATTCATCTTCTTTAGCATGAATTTCAATTTATTCAGTATTTTTCATTGCATCTTTAGTAATACTTACTTTGAAATTATCCATGTCAGTCTGGCAAAAGCAATTCACCTACTTTGGATCAACATCTTCAATGATGTATGATGGTCTAGGCTTACTGTCAATTCTCACTTCCCATGAATTCACTTCAATAGTAGCATCAGATAGATCCAATTGAATATGATGACCTACTATATTGGACTATTTCCTAGATAGAAGCATTCCATAATTGGCAGGTATTTCTACCACAATAATATTAATTCTATATGATACTTTAGGATAAGTTGGAAATTTAAATTCTGCATTTTCATTATTCCAACAACAGACACAGATCTATTATCCATAGCATAAAATCTTCCATAAGTAGTATCAACTTTCATCGTAATTTCTTTCATAACCTTTGATGCCGTGATGTTTACTATTTCTTGTGTGTCAATCATACAATTCTTAACTAACTTGTTAATTATAAATGTAAGATAAAAAGTATCTACTTGTGTTCCATTTTTACTAACAGAGGTGCCTAGATAAACAATTGGTGGCTCCTCATTTATGTGTTCTTGAGTATACTCTTCTTTAGAAACATCACCTACATTAGACAATATTTTCAAAGTTTCATTCTTATAATTGAGAGAGAGAGAGAGAGAGAGAGAGAGAGAGAGAGAGAGAGAGAGAGAGAGAGAGAGAGAGAGAGAGAGAGAGAGAGAGAGAGAGAGAGAGAGAGATGGTGATGGGGGAAGGAATATGAGAGATAGGAAATGAAGAGAGAATAACATTTATACAAACTTATATACATATAAATATATGTATATATAACTATAGATATGCATAAATACATATATAAAAACATATTATATATGTATGTCTATACATGTGTAGTAAATTCTAAGTTTACAAGAAGGCATTTTGATTTCCTCATAACCTGTATGAGTTATGGAAAACTCAAAATTATGGTTTTAATTCTACATAATGCATATGGGTTATGTAAAACTATGTATGGTACTTTTAACTTTTCAAAACCCGAGCGGGTTATTTTGCACATCAAAACCTTTATGGGATTTGGCTTGGTAAGAGGGTTGGAAAATAATCCTAAGGCTTGCAAGCTCATTTTCCCTCCATTTTCATCTCTTTACACATTGTTTCATCTTTCAACATGATTTCTTGACTTTGTTATCATAAGCTTTAGAAATGATCAAGTGGGTATCTCTAAAATAGCCACCATCATCTCACATATCTTCTCAGCTTTCTGGCGATACAAATTTTTCTATTTTTGGACAACATTAGCATAGTAAACTTTAACTTTCTTTACTAGTGTCTTGACAGTCCTCACAGACATATGCCTACTATTATTTTAATAACTTTTAATGTACTTGACCAAATTCAAAACAAATTGCATATTACTATTATACACTAGATTCTATACACTTTTAAAAAGAGAAGTTTGCATTTTTTATTAATTTGATGCACGTTATGCCCAGCGCACGAATAGGTACAATATTTTAAGGATGTGGTCACTTAAAAAAATATTAAATTAAAAAATACTCAACACAAAAATATAAAAATATATACATCTTCTAGATCTCACTCTTATCTATCATCCTACAAAAGCCTTTTGCAAAATACTAAATCTAACTATATATTTTGTGAAGTACAAAGAAACAACTATGTTATGCTTTTTCGGAAAAAATTAGGAATAATTTTTCATGCGCGAGAGTTTTGACGCTCTTCATCATATCCATTATTTTAAAAAGGTTAGTATTTTAGAAACTAGATATAGAGTACTACAATTATTATTGTTTGCACAACTCCTAGTTTTGAGTGTATGACCCTCAAATCTCTCTATGAAGTTTAGGTTTCGCTAATTTTAGTAAAAAGTGGCCACTTATACCTCCTTTTTTGTTCACCATCTTGGTGCACTTATCTGATGTTCTTTAATTTGGTTGTTATCTTTTTTCTTTCTTAAATTACCCATTTGGCTATTATTTTTCTTTTTCACTTTGGAGAATATTCCAGTAGGCTTCCCTTGGTCAGCATTCACTGTCCTATTCCTTAACTGGTAATTGCTCCTTTCTTGTGCTAAGGTTGAAATAGTACATGCTATTTTCTCTTCATTTGTCATTTTTCTCAAAGTTGGGATTTCATCATCTTAAAATACTTCTTGTGCATTGCATTTCTGGTTTATCCTACTTGAATTATTGTCTAGTATGTATTCATCATCGAAACTTTAATCATCATTTTCCCATAATGGCTCTATTGAGATTGTATTCACCATAGGTTGTTGATGTTCATCCTTCTTTTCTTCATTGAGTAAACTTTGGGCTATAACATAGTTTTTAGGATCAAGTGGCAATCCACATGAATCACACCATGGGCTTTCCCCCACCATATGGTGGTTCTCCTCAAATGACCCAAAGTCTCCTTATTGTGGTTAGAATTTTCAGATTTACCATCCTTCGAGTTTGTATTATATGGAATATCATTAAGTCTAAACCTGTCATTTCTATAGGCTGGTGGCCTATCATTTATGTTTTTCTTTATCTTCAAATCCTTAAGAATATCCATTATTTCCTTCAATTCATCTTTCTTAGGGGCTCGAGGATTGTACAACTTGGAATCATCTCTCTTATTCATTTGGCAAGAAGCTTTCCTATTATTTTCAATGGTAGTGGAAACTTTGAAAGCTTTTTGTAACATTGTTGGTACATGTGATAATTCGTCTTACTATAAAATGCACTGAAATAAAAATTGATCAAAAAGGAATCAACAAGCCTTATATCCCTTGGTATTCTATTTAGAAGTTTGTTGAACCTTTTATTGAATTATGCAGGTGATTCATTAAAATTCTTGTTAATAATAGTTAACTAATGCGAAGCAAAATAAGAATCAGTATGATCACCAAATTCATCAATGAATTGTGCTACAAACTCTTGCCAATTAGAAATTGATCAAGCTAGAAATACCCTATACCACTCACCAACATCTTCAATTAAGGATTGCACAAATAATTTTAGGAATACTTCTTCATGGAAAATTTCAAATTCTTCAATAGTATTTTCTAGATTTATCACATTTTGTTTAGCAGATTTTGTTCCATTACCTGTGAAATTTTGAATAGTTGTCCTCAATTCACTCTAGATAGGATTTGGATAGCCTACTATCCAAATTATTGTATCTCTAAATTACCATAGGTGCTCTTATCTTGACATTATGTCCACCATGATTGTTTATTCTTAGTCCATGATTTTGATGGTTCATGCCTCCCTGATTATTTCCTCTGTAGTTATGACCACCATTATACTGGTTACCAATATTTTTCTACATTAGGTTTCCATATTCATGATTTCCTCTATTGTTCAGTTTTCTCCAATGGCCATATTGCTCACCTCCATTGTTATTATTTCCATATCTTCCGCTATTTTATTGTTTAAACAATCAATTAGTATCACCAGTATTGAAGACTTGCTCTCTATTTTTCCTATCACGGCGTTGTATTTAGAAGCTCTTTCAACCCTTTTTCTCATTTCCTCTATAAATTTTTATTCTATTGGTTTAACAATTTCATTTCTATTTATACTAAACTTTTCTAATGCCTCATCTGGTATCCTTTTAAGAGCTCTAGCCAACCTATTAGTGTTAGTGCCCATGTTAGAAAATTTATGTAAAATTATGTCCAATTGTTGATCTTCCTCATCATATTATTCTTCATCTACCTCCTCTTGATTTATCCCTTATAGAGGATTATGATCGTCCACATCAAATTAGAAAAAAATATTCCTATTTTCATCATTACTTGCAGGACCGTGATGACACATGATGTGGGAACTTCATTTTCACTAAAAGCTTCTCTTTCCCTATCTGGGAATTTCTTTAATTCTACAAATGACATCTTTGAATCTGATCTCTTATTCTTATTCAAGTTCTTTTTTTTACTTAACTCAATATGGTTTTTATGTCTTTATTAAGGGATCTTCTACCCCACATGTACTTTAAAGATAAGCGTCTAGGATCTTCACTTACCATTTTTTAATATAGATAGTTAATAATAAACTATTGTAGAATTGTGACCTCACTTAGAGGAAATTTTTGTTACTACTCTGGGTTCTAATCTCCACTAGAGTCTATATTCAATCACCAAAGATTCTAGAAATTTTCTTCTTCAACTCCCGAATAGAGTCACCAATTTCTTGGTTCCCAAATCAATAGATTGGAAAATTCTCAAGGTATGTCAAGCCTTGTGATCAAACTCTTCACTTGATATTTCCAACTAACGAATTCACTCAAAAGTTAAATTAAATTCCAACACTTTAGGCTCTGCAGAAGCAAGACGGGTAAGCCTATACCTGAAACATATCTGTTGGTTGGAGGCCTTTTATAGAAGATAGTCTAGTTTCTTGAATTTTTCTCTTAAGTTGGAGATTTAGTCTTAATAAAATCAAATTATTTACTTCACACAATGTTTTTGATATCAAATTTCTTTCAAATGAACAAATGAATGCTTATATATGTATTTCATAAATTATAAATGCTTGAAATGATTATGAACTGATTTATATATATCGAATGATGGTGATTAGTACCTTATTTTTTGGGGAAAGAGATCCTATACTTTCATTAACCCCTATGTATAACCTTTGTGAGACATTTTTAGATTACCACTGGGATAATCCTCTCAACTGACCTGGTTTATAATGCCTTCAATTACTAATTAATATTCCAATTAGTTTTATCTAATTGAACTCTTACTAGAAGAGACTAATAAAATAGAACCGATATGGAATAACTCACATACAATTCTCATGATCAAATTGAAACAAAACCAAATAATATATTGTGAACAAAGAATCAAAGTATTTTATATTGACCAGAAATATAACTTACAAAGGAACCAGTTAATTAAACACTTATCTAAGAACCTCCAAAAGAGAGCAGTTTGATAATTACTATTTGAGATAAAATTTACAAAATTATAAAAGACTTAGAGTCTATATTTTCAAATTTTTCCAATTCTATTGATTTTTTTCTATTATATTGTATATTCTCCCTACAAAATTTGTCCACTTATATAGACGTGGGCCACAACTACTTACAAAAAATGTGTTCTTTCATAACAAAAATTTATCAACATAAACTATCTTAATAGAAACATATTAAGAGTTGCCAAATGAATTTTGTATTCTTCATTTTTTTAGACATCCACACGCTGAATTGAAGCCTCTAGCAAAAATTCTTGTGTGCACATTTTTTTTGATATTTACAGCATGTGAATGGTAAGATCCTTCCTAGTCCACAACTATGGCAATCTGACTGATAGACCTTCTATGAGAAAACTCTTCCATTTTTCCAATGTCATTGGCAAACCATCCTTGAGCATAGTGGGAAATGCATCCATGACATCGCACTCAAATTGCTTTATATCCGTAGTCAACTTCATACCCCATTCCTTATGTGCACTTCACAAAAATTTGCCCAACTGCAACCACTCTATTTTATTTTTCTTATGACACCTATCCTTATGTATATCAAATATATTAAAACCATTGTCCAACCCATTTTAAGTTACTCAAATCTTCACTTCATTTGAAAAAATGGTTCTTAAATCTCTTTGTTTAATGCCCTCAAACAAAGTAGTACTTTAATGCCACATAGCCACAAAGTTATTCAAAATATCATCTTAGTCGATGAGTTATTTCTATCCTTTAGGCAATTGTTGCATGTACATTCTGCAAAATCACCCAATATTGGGTAAATTTCTTCTCGTATGGTAGCCTTTTCAACTTACCTAACAATAAATGTTATTCAAAATGACATCATCACTCAAAAATTTCTTCTTTTGAATAAATTTTTGTGTCATTTTCACTCCAACTGGGTTACTCGACACAAATTTTTATTCTATGAATAATGAGAAATGGCCCCACCACATTTTGAACAACCCCAACCATCATATATCAACCCTTTGACTTATTCGAAAGAGGATTTCATCTAACACTTATTACTGGGTCCCACAAGTTAATACTTTCTATATATCGAAGAAGATTTTCTTCGCCACCACTTGATTCTACTTATTCGACAACCCATATTGTTCAAACTTTAGGGCTCACACCTTTTGTTCTCCAACTTCTTATTTTGACGATTAATATTTTGCATATATTTTACTTTGGAGAAATCACTTGCTTCGATTGATAAAATTTTGAATTACTCGAAGTGTCTTTTTGTTCGATGAAGCTTGACTAGTCAACATTGACCAAGTAGTCCATGCCACAGATGAATTTCTGCACTAATTTTTTTTTTTTTGGGTAAAAGGCCAAGGCCAAGATTTCATTAATCAATTAAAATATTTACATGAACCCCGCTCAGTGCAGGCGCTGGTAGGGAAGAGCGGGGTAGACAAACCCTCCAGCATAGCCTGGGACCTTAGTCCGGTTTTTATTACATATCTTTATAGGAGGGCATTCCCTGCCTTTACATTTATAGGAGTTCTCCCCCTTTTTTACAGAAATCACTTATTCTATGAGCCTCTATCTATTGTCTAATCTTCATTTGAGTTCGCTAGAACAATCTTGTGGATTACCCTTCATTGAGTACTCTGTTGAACTTGTCGTGTTAGAATCCTTTATGCTTTGTCTATAGTTTGGTTAGTGTATAAATGCATGATATCATGTTCAAGAAATAATTTGTGAGGAAAGATAAGAAAAACAAACCCTTATTGCCCTTAATAAAATCTTATTTTATGTGAGCTTCTACTTTGGTCTAAATAACAGTATCAAGAAGATGCTTTTAATGAGAAAAAGCTACGTAAATATTTAATCAAAGGAATATGGGACATGCCCTTTTATGAAAGCCCCTAGAATCCTAAAATCCTATATCTAAAATCCTCATATCGTAGTTGCCATCAGCTCAATTAAGTAGATGATAGGAGCTTTCCTTGCTTCTACCTGAAAGCATAAGAGAGTCTTGAAAGAATACTATATTGGTATAGATTCTAAAAATAGTATTCTATATTTCTAAACATTTGGGGTTGTAACTTATTGACGTAAAATTCTTCATTATCCAATTATGTTAAGGAGATCCCATCTGCTCCTAAGTTTGCTAATTCGTCAACTCTCTTGTTTCCTTCTCTATATATGTGATTAATTGATATTTCTAAAAAGGAATCACAAAGGGACAAAGCTTGGGAGAGGAGGGAATTTAATCTCCAATTCAGAGTTTCTTTTTTCCTTAGTGCGTTAATGATTATTGTAGAATCACCTTCAATTTCTAAGTATTTTAACCTCAAGGATACACATTTTTGAAGACCCTTTATTAAAGCATAGAGTTATGCCCAATTATTTGTTTCTTCTCCTATAGGAGCTGCAAGTGCTGGAATTTCCTTTCCCTCGTGATTATGTATGCAACATCCAATGCTCGCAATTCCTAGATTTCCTTGGGATGCACCATCAAAATTAAGTTTGTACCAATTATTCTTTGGAGGTTTCCACATGCATTCCTTTCTTTTTGTAGAAATCTGAGGATCACCTCCTATAAAAGGTGGTAAGACTAGTCCTTCCCATTTTCCTCTCATTTTCCCATCCCACTGACTCATCCTTAGATCTTTTTTCAGGATTTTAAGTGTGTTGTTGTTCATTTTTTCTATTATAGCTACTTTGATTTTGTTGCATAGTTGTCCCCATTCCATTTTTTCTCCTCTAAAGATTCTTCTGTTTCATTCTTTCCATACTTCCCATATTAAAATAGATGGGGAGAAAGACCATAGGTTGGCAAAGATGCTCTTTTGTTTGATGATTGGCCATGCTTGCAGCATGGTACTTAGAGATTGGGGGAAGGCTGAGGACCAACCTAAGTTTCCTTGCAACCAATTATAACATTGATTTGTGAATGGGAAATTTAGAAATAAGTGATCACCATCTTCTTCATCTGCTTCACATAATGGACATCTTCTAGGTCCTGAAAAACCTAATCTCTTTAAACAATCGGCAGTTAAAAGTCTATAATTCATTGCTAACCATGTACAAAAGCCTGCTTTTGGGGAGCATTCCTTACCCCAGCACAGGTGTATTGGTAAGGAGTTTTTTGGTCTATTATAGCTTTGGGAGATTATCCTGTATCCATCTTTTGTGTTGTATTCTCCTGCTTTTGATCCATCCCACACTAATTTATCTTTTGAGTTATTTAATGATATTTTCCTATTTTTAAGTATGCCTTTGATTGTTAAATTATCTGAAGCCGAGATCCCATATTTTTCCAAAGATACCCATTCCCAGTTTCCATCCTTAAGGATGAGGTAGTCCATGAGATTATGACCTAACTTTTCCTTTAATGAATTCATGAGGGTTGGGTTATTTAGTTTCTTAGATATTATCTCATAGGCTCCCCATGAGTCATCCCAAAATAGTACTTCCTTTCCCGAACCCGGACTCCACGTTAATTTTTAGAGGATAATGTTTCTATTTTCCATCATAAAATTCTGGATATCCTTGATCTTTTCGGGGGATGAATCTCTCTAAAGGTATTTATGGGTGACCCATCTCTCAGGTATTTGTGGATAAGTCTTTTCGCCCATTTTTCTTCAGGGTTTCTAAAGAGCCTCCATAATAATTTGGCTCCTAAGGCTTTCCCCTGATCTCCTAAGTTTTTAATGCCTACTCCACCCTCTACTTTGGACTTACAGATATTCTCCAAGGATATGAGTGGAATTTTCTTGTTTTCATGGCTTCCTTGCCATAAAAATGTACTTAAATGCTTTATGATTTCAGATTTCTTATTTGAAGGTAAGTGTATACATGATAATTGATAAATTGGTATTGCAGCCAGTATTGATCTTATCATGGTAGCTCTACCCGCTGAGGACAACCACCTCCCTTTCCATGCGCTTATTTTGTTTTTAATTTTTTCAATAATGGGGTCCCATACATTTGTTTCCCTATTATCCTTAACTAGGGGGAGCCCTAAATACTTACATGGGAGTCTTCCTTCTTTGAAGTTGAGGATTCTACAAATATCTTTTTCAATATTTGTCTCAGTATGGAAAAAAAATATTTCTGATTTATCTGGGTTTATCTATTTTCCAGAGGCTATTGAATAAGTTTCCAAAATTCTTTTAAAATATTTGGCCTCCAGTCGATTGCTAGCTTCGTATAATAGAGTATCATCAACAAAATATTGATGTGTAGTAGGCTCCAAGTCACTGGTGATGGAGATCCCTTCAATTTTTTTATTTTTTTTCTTTCTTCCAACACTAACCTTCCTATGCTTCGACCATGATTATAAAGAGGAAAGGCGAGATCAGATCTCTTTCTCTAAGTCCTCTAGATATACCAAAGAAACCCTCTGGAGTCCCATTTACTAATACCAAAATCTTAGGGGTAGATATGCATTCAAAAATTAAATTAATCCAGATTTTGGAAAAACCAAAGGCCTCCATACATTTACAAAGAAATCTCCAATCAACCTTGTCGTATGCTTTCTTAATATCCAATTTAATTAGCATACTAGGGTTCTTGTTTTTTAGGATAGAGTGAATGGATTCCTGTGCGATGATTACCCCGTCAAAGATTGATCTTCCTGGAACAAACCCTGTCTGTTCTTCACTGATAATTAAGGGGAGAATTTTTTGGAGTCTTAGTGCCATTGCTTTTGTAAGTAGTTTATATAAGGTATTGCATAAATCTATAGGTCTGAAGTCATCGAGACTCACCGGTTTCTCTTTTTTTGGTATGAGAGCTAAAAAAGTGTTGTTTACTTCTTTAAGTATTCTACCTGAATTCCTAACCCCCTCTAATGCTCCCGTGACTTCTTCACCTATGAAGTGCCAACATTTCTAAAAGAAAATAGCTGAGAAACCATCCGGTCTTGGGGATTTATCTGGACTCATTTGCATTAGTGTTGAATGTATTTCATTTATTGTAAATTTATTGTTAAGCATTTGATTGTGTTGTTTAGTAATGACTTTAGGTATATTTCTAAGAAGTTCTCTTTGACTCCCTATATTAGAAGTTTATTTATTATTTAGGATGTTATCAAAGTATTTTACTTCTTCGTTAGCTATGTCTTTGGGGTCTTCAATAATTCTGTCTTCCTTTTTCTTTATGTAGGAAATCCTATTCGTAATTCTTCTTTGTTTGGTGTTGTTGTGGAAAAATTTCATATTTTTATCCCCTACTTCTAGCCAAGTTTCTCTAGATTTTTGTTTCCAAAATATTTCTTCTCTTGCTAGGATTTCTTCATAATCTTTTAGTAAACCTTCTTCCTTATGATAGAGGTAGTCATTCATCCCCTCCTTAATGACCTGGGAGTTGATTATACATAGTTCTGATTCCATGTCCAATTTCTTCTCAAAGATGTTACGAAATTTAGATGTGTTCCATTCTAGAAGTCTCTTTTTAATCCATTTGAGTTTATTTACTAATTTGTATAACTTAGAGCCCTCACAATGGGGTTCTGACCACCAGGATTCTATTAGCTTTAGGAGTTCTAGATCTCTTAACCATATTTGTTCGAATTTAAAGGAAATTTTCCTAGGTCTGGTTTGTGTTAAGATATTGAGGATAATTGGATAATGGTCTGATCGAGATAAGGGGATGATGTTTGCTATAAGCGAAACATCATAATCAGATAAGCTCCCTCTAAAGAAGAACCTATCTAATTTTTCTGCAATGTTACAGAAGCCTAGCCTTCTATTATTCCATGTAAAGGAGTTATCTTCTATTGGAATTTCTAAGAGGGAGTTGTTGTCTCTCCAATGTATAAAGTCTTTGGCTGCTATTGGAAGGGACCTTGATCCCCCTTTTTTCTCTGAAATCTTAGTTATCACATTAAATTCTCCTCCTAGAAAGCACAGAGTGTCCTTTGTTTGATCCATGTATGCACCAATCTCATTCCAGACCCTAAGTTTATCTTTGTTTTGAATAGGTTCATACACGTTTATTAAATTAAAAGTAAGATTAAGTCTAAAGTTTATGACTGTCCCGCCCATCTAGTATTGTCTTCTTTCTAAGATGGATATTGAAATGTTATGAGGATCCCAAATAATTGCTAGGCCGCCTGATGCTCCTATAGCCTCCATGGCTACAATTTCTCTTAATCCTATTTTTTTTAAAAGTTATTTAATTTTGTATTGTCTAACTTAGTTTCTTGAATTAACATAATTTCAGGGTTGTGAATTTTTATGCAATGTTTTATTAACCGTTGCTTGTTAGGGGCATTCATACCCCTAACATTCCATGAGAGGACATTCATGATGCTGTGGGAAGGCTCTTCCCCTTCCCAGTGTTCAGAATCGATGTTATCTTTACCTGTCCTATAGCTTCCCCTGCCAAGCCTCTTAGTTTAGAATTGGGTTTTCTACCTCTTCTCTTTGGTTTGTTTGCATAGTCCAGAGAAGTCTTGCTTACAATGGTTTGTGCTATGCCTAGAGGGATCTGTTCTTTCACCTCCTTTTCTTCCAAATTGATTAATAGTTCTTCTATAGGAGTTTATGAGTTGACACTATTTAGTCTAATGATCTCCTCGATGAGATCCTCTTGATGCTTAACATCTTCTAAGTCCCCAATTCCTTTTCTCAGTTTTTCTATTACTTCTTCAGGTAATGTTTCTTTCATGTAATCTATTATTATATTAACTTCTTCATTGATTTTTTATTTTTCAGATTTCAAGTTTTTAGAGATATCTGACTGCTCCTCCATGGAGGTTGCACTATTGTTTGGGATTAAATATTGGTCTGTTTCCAACTTGTCCAAGGAGAGGTTGTTTGTGGGGATTTATGCCTTCTCCTTCACTTCTATATCGCTGATATGAGGAATACTCTTAGGATATATGTCTTCAATTTCCTCCTGTCTTTTAAAACCCATACACTCCTTGATTTCAGTTCCTTCCATATCCCTGGTACTCTTTTTGTCTTGGTTTCTATTTTCTTCAAAGTCTGGTTCATTGATATTTAAAGGAGTCAGGTTGTAAATCAGAACTCAGGTTTTTATAAGATCTTCCTTATTTAGGTTATCATATTTTTTGATCTTATTTCTTTCTGTTGCTTGAGGTAATGCCACTATTTCCAAAATATCTTGTAAAGATAAGGATTTATCTTCTTTCATTAGTGCATCGATTAGTATGCTCTTTATCCTATTGTTTTCTACAGGATCACTAGATTTGTCATCTGATGAGAGTGAAAAGTCAAAGCTCTCTTGGACCGAATCTTTGTACTTCTTGAATTTTTCTATTGTTGAGATCTTATTAGCTTCTAATGGCCTTTTTGGGGATTTTATTTTTTACTCTTCATTTATTTCTTGTCTATTTTCTATAATTTTAAATTCTTCTAGAGAAATACAGCCTTCCAATATCTTCCCTTTCTTAATCTTACTCTAGTCCTCCTTTACATATCCTACAGCCAAGGGTGCAGTCTGAAGATTACATTGCGAGTTCTTGATAGCAAACCCTCCCTTATTCTCCAAGCAATCTATCTTAAAATCCATGTTCTTCATTAGGATATTAGGGGTAGATGATAATCCGATAGGGCATTTACGAAAATCTTCCATCTCCTCTATGTAGTCATCGACAATAGTGGGATTGATTATCACCGTGCTTGACTTAAAACATAATCTGATACGGGGAATAGTCTTTTGGTGAAGGTTCATTTTTACTATGATTATTTTTTCCGCTTGATTATGTTCATTTTGAACTTCCCCTATAAATTTGCCAATAAAATTACCTATTTTCCTAAGATTTTCCTGCCAAGCGCATTCCAAGGGAAGGTTTTTAAGGAGAACAACTTTTTCCACCATAAATCCAATTATTTTTTCAGGGTTGAAAAGGGGAATCCAATCAAAGACAGTGAATGATATTAATCTATATTTAGGGCATCCTTCTGTTAGAATCTTCTTCTTAAGCTCTTTATTACTAAAATCAAGATAGATGAAAGAATCTATAAGAATACTTACCGCTACCTTTTTTTTCCATTGTGATTTAAACCATGTGGCTATGTCGTAGATTGATGCTCCAACTCTGTTCCATCTACAAATAATTTTGAAATCTGCACAAGCACTTTGAACTCTTTCTATACAGCTATCTTTTAGATTAAGATTAGTAATCTCTCCTTCAGAAAATATATGATTTGGATTTGAGGGTAAAATGCTAAGATTCTTAGGTTCAACAACTACAGAAGGTTTAATCCTAATATTATCAGCTCTCCTATGAGGGGGAGAGTAAATAGAGTTTTGCTTGAGTGTATGATGAGAAAAATTGACTTTTCCATTGTTATTAGCAACCATAGATTTATCAGGAAGATCTACTCTAAAATCAAAATCAGAGTGACTCTGTTTACACATACCTTTATTGGCACAATGTAGAGGAGTGTAAGGCTTCGCATCCTACTAGTGATTCACAATATTGACGGAACTGTGCAGATTTTGGGACAGATTGCATTGCAAATCCTTAGGGCTAGGAGATTTACTATTAGGAGTAGGTCTCATAAGCCGATTATGAGGAGGAGAGTATAAGGCCATATTTTCTTCTCTGAGCTTATCAAAATTGTTGCTAAGAGGCAAGAAAAAAGGCGCCTGATGATGGGAGAAATTATGCACTTTATTCTTTTTTTCATACTGCTTTGCCCTCCTGATGTTCTTCTTGTGTGCTAGCAGCCATAAATTGTCCTGGCCAGGGTTAAGCGCTTCCCGTGATGGAGCCCTAGATATGATTCTAGGAGGAGATTGCTTGACTGCCCTAACATTGTTATCCAGAGAGATTAATGGAGACCTGGAGCAAAGAGCATACTTGGTTTTACCATATAAAATTAGTTGAGCATCCAGGGAGGATGTGGAGAAGATCTTCGGAAATGCACGCGGCATTTTTTCCATATTTTCTAAAGAAGAGTGTTCTTCCATGCAAGACATACATATATTAAAGGATTTCACCTCCTTAATCTTGCTCATTTTTTAGAAACTTTTTTGAATTTTCGCACTATTGCTCTCAAATGAATTATGCCTTTGCCAAGTGTTACAACACATCTAAACATTATATGTCACCATGAAGAATGATTGTGTTCTATTTTGTTTCATCTACTGGCTCAAAGTATACTCCATTTCAAACAATGCATCGACTCCCCATGTTTTTATCCCATATAAATAACATAATTAAAAATGAAATACTTAACATCCTTAAAGTCATCTCTAGGATTTAATAAATATGTGAGGCTTTAAAGAAAAAATTAGGGTAAAAAAAATAGAAATTCTATTGATTAAAAACAAGCCCTATCACCACTCTTGGTCGGATTATTGTAATAAGGGGGAATATTGGAGTATTACATTACATTAAGCTTATTTTAATAGTTTAGACTAATAAATAATTAGATTAATATTAGTTACTTTATAGGTATTTTCAATAATGAAAAATAAGAGTTTAAAAACCCATTAGATTGTAATGTAAATGTCATATGATGGAATTATGGTTGAATCATTCAATTTTATTTTGTCTATTTTGTTAATGTGCATCAATGGTTTAACCATATCATGTCAATGTTATCTCTACCATTTTCTAGAATATGATAACTTAATAGATTCTTTTCATCTTAGAAGCTTAAATACCTAGTTTTTCTATGTTCCATATATATTATTGTGCTTATTTTATGCCTCTTTTAATTTTATCTTGTGTCATGGATTTGATTTTATAAAATCATATGGGGTTCCCTTCTGTCTATTTAATATTCTAACTTCCTTGAATGTGATGAATATTATTTTACTTATAGCTTAAATGTTATCTCTACGAGATATTGGAGGTCAATCTATGTTCTTAATTTTTCTATATGTTGAGAATATAAATTCTAGCGATCATATGTCTCTTCATTTCCTCCATCTATTCATTTTTCTATATATCTCCCTATTTAAAGGCCTCAACATTTGTAAATAAGTATATGAGTGCAAATTATGTATCATGTATTAGAGAAAAACTAAATAAAAACATTTCCCTTCTTCAAAGTGTATGTAGTCATATTCATGAGCCACGGTAAATATAGTTTTTTTTTTTTTTTTTGTCTTATTTACCACATTATAATTTTCTAATTATTTTATTTTATCTCTTTTATTTCAATAATTTGTATCAAAGATTAGGAGAAGTTGTGGGAAAAATTGTGAAGAAATTGAGTAGAGATGAAAAAGGAATATAAATGAAGAATTGAAATTTTTGCAAGAGAATCTAGAGAAAATGTTTGGGCGCTTGATTTAAGAGCATCATTTCACATCCTCTTTAAAAATCTAAAAATTGGTGACTTTGATAAGGTTTATCTTGGTAACAATAAATCTTGTAATATTTTGGTATAGGGGATATTTTGCTAAAACTAACAATTAGAAATAGCTGGTTGCTAAGGGATATTAGATATGTTCCTTAGCTCAAATTGGATTCTCAAGGATGTGAACTCATTTTTCAATCCAAATGAGGAAAATAAATACAAGGGGCCTTGCTAATTGTTCAAGACAAAAATGTAGGCACCATGTATGTAGTAGAGAGTTACACTAAAGTGGAATTTGTTCACCCCATGTGACTCCTTCATCACGAAAATAATTTTATGTTATTATAAATGAGGCATTTCCTACTTGGAATAGGCCTTTGCAACAATTTAGAAAAGGATAAGCTTCATGCTAATGAGCTATAGAAAGGTTTCACTAAGGCTTCAAGTGGGATGTTGATTTTAGATAATGTAGCTGATTTAGTCATTGAGGAATTCCTAAGGATGTTGGATGATGATAGAACTCCATGAGTTTATAATGCTTGCATTGAGTATCTATAGTAGAACGTTAAAGATCTAGTATAGATGAGTTCTAATATTTAGACAAAGTTCATTCTAATGCCAAAGTGAAACAACAAGAAGAAAATAAGAGTCCTTGAATCAAAATCTAGGATGGAGAAAAGCAATGCTAGTATTGCTACAATAACAGGTGTTGTTGGTGACAAACATATTAGTATTCATTTTGGTAAAATCAGTCAGAGAGAACTAAGGAGGATAGTAAAATATCCTCGATTCCAGGAGACCCAACCTATTTGATACCTTCTCTTTACAACACCAATCTAAATACATCACTCATATCTCAAACACATATATTCAATAAATAAATTCCATCACATGGGAGTTTAGTTTGAGTCTCTTCTTCTGCTATAGTATCTCATCTTTGGATCCCTAGAGACAGTAACTCTATTGCTAACTACTTTTCTAACCATGGGGTTATGGTTAACAACATGTGCATGTGGCAAGGGAACATAGACTTAAATGATAACGTTAAATCATTTCTTAATTATCGTATCATGAAAGGGAAAGTGACCATTTGAGATAATGATGGAGAAGATTAGGATGAAATATATTATTATTATGCCTATTGTAACTAGCACTTTAATTATCCATGCTACAAAATTGAGGAGGCATGTATTGTGGGTTTTCTAGCCCTTTAGTATTCTCTTTGGCTCTTCTAGTTACAATGGTGTTGTTTTTACTAGTATGGGGGAGTAATAGGAAAATAATTGAGCCCATCAAATGTGACAATATCGGTAAGAAATTGAACGATTTAGAGGCTTGTGTTGAAGGATGGTTTGGACCCTTTCATCGAGAAACTTTATGGTGTATACCCTAAGGTTACATAATAATTTTCTAAGCACTAGATGAATGGTGAAATTGTGACCCACAAAAAAAGTGTAATAGGATAAGTTCTTAATCGAGTGTACTTCAAAAGGGTAAATTTTTATTGTGGGTCACAGTTCCCACAAAGGTTTTTCCCATATTGGGTTTCCTCATTAAATCTGGTGTTAAATAAGTTTGAATGATTGATTTGCATATTATGAGATATATGGTTGTTTAAGTTATTAATCTATTTGGTGAGTTAGTTATTATTGTATTCAGTTCCACCAAGTATTGTTGATTAGCTGATGTAGATGATGAAAATCAAGGGATAATAGGTATACATGTTTGTAGAAATAGTTAGATTAGTTGTTATTTTGTCATTGATGCCAAAACATTGATTACTAATTTTTATTGAGTTACCATATCATAAGAAGGAGAAGTTAAATGGGTGACAAATAAAAATTAGACAATGATGAAGTAATGTTGATATAGTTCTTTGCTACTATATATTTGATGTTATCAAGTTAGTACACTTGATTGACAAAGTTGGAGATTGCAAAAAGTTAAGTTATGACTGGACATAGTTACTCTACTGAGCTAGACAAAGTCAGTGGGCATAGATTTGTGTTATTCAATTTTAGTTATCGACCATTGAGAATGAGTTAGGCACCAAGAAATGAATAAAGTTAGATATCGAGTTGCTACGAAAATCACCAAGTACAGGATATTGATTGAGAATGATGATAAGATCAAATTTAATACAAAGCTATGATGATCTAGACATTGATGATAATTAACGCAAGTTTGTTAGAAGATCTATGAGTGACAAAATTCAATGATAATATCTAAGGTGAAGATTAAGCGGTTAAACCTGATTATGAGAGTTCCAAGATAAAGTTTAAGTTACAAGGTAAAAATTAAACGGTTTACCGACCTGAGATTTGTGAAGAAGATGATGGAACGACTAAGAGAAAATGATGGAAAACCTAAGAAAGGGGATTAAGAGAAATTTTTTTGTCTATATAAAGGATGAGAATTAAATAGAAACAAAGATGCTAGTGAGTTGAATTAAGAAGCAGAAGAAGCTAAAGAACAAAAGTTACTGAGCAGAGAAGAGAAGCAGAAAGAGAACAATCTACAATCTAAGAGAAGAGACAAATGGAGTATGTGATGCCAGTATTCATGTGAACATAAAGGATCTGACCCAAGAAATGGTAGTTTCTATATTTACAGATCAAATTTTTACTGTTTCTTATTAGTGTTTGTAACAGAGAAAATATCTTAACCAAGTGGATTTAACAGTCCTATTTTTAAATCCTAGACATAGGTAACATTTGTGTTTAAAGTCCTCTAGCAAGGCTACATCTAATAGGGTAAATATCTTAACAGATCTAAGGTAAATCCCTTAACAGGGTGACATCTAGCAAATGTGTTTGTAATCTTTAATATGATAAGTTCTTAACCGAGCATACTTTAGAAGGGTACATTCTTATAATAGGTCGCAATTCCCTTAGAAGTTTTTCCTATATTGGGTTTCCTAATTAAATCTGGTGTTAACTTAGTTTGAATGATTGATTTTAATATTATGAGATATATATGGTTGTTTAAGTTATTAAGTTATTTGGTGAGAAGTTTATTACTATATTCAGTTCTACCAAGTGAATCAGTGAGCTAAGTTTTAAGTATTTAAGTACTTTGCTAGAATATCTATTTTTGAAATGATGTTAGTATGACACACTTTAGGTGACTCTTGAAGTTGTGTGAATAATTTTGTATGCAATTAATATTTTTCCATGTAAGGTATAATCTACTACTGAAACAAGTTTTCAGGAGTATGACTTATTGGCATTGTTGTTAAAGAGGGAGAGAATGAATTGATGACATTTATCTATAAGCCAGATATTGATGAAAGAGGAAGAGAATGAATTGCTACTATTTACTCATGAAGGAGAATCAAAATTTATGCTACAGTATTAGAAGATTTATCCAAGAGGGAGAGTAGTTTGATGATCAGAAACAAAACTATCAACTTAGAGGGAGTAATGACAGAGGTTGACAGTATTGAGAATTGCCATCACCAATTTCTATATTAATACTATAGTTTTTCTGTTAATGCCAAAGAGGGGGATTGTTAATCAACTGATGGAGATGATGAAGACCGAGTGATAATAGGTATAAATTTTTATAAAAATGGTTAGATCACTTGTTATTTTGTCATTAATGTGAGCAATTGATTACTGGTTCTAATTGAGTTACCATATCATAAGAAGGAGAAGTTATATGGGTGATAAATATAGATCAGATAATGATGATATAGTGTTAATATAGTTGCTTGATACTATATATTTGATGTTATCAAGTCGGTACACATGATTGATTAAGTCTGAGATTGAAAAGAGTTAAGTTATGACTTAAAAAGTTAATCTACCAAGCTAGGAGGAGTCAGTCGGTAGAGAGTTGTGTTAGTCAATTTTAGTTACCCAACAACGAGAATGAGTTAGGCACCGAGAATTGAATGAAGTTAGTTACTGAGTTTCTAAGTAAGTTACTGGGTATAGGATATTGATTGAGAATGATGATAAGATTGAAATTAATACGAAGATATGATAATTTGGATTCTAAGAAGAATTAAAGGATGTTTGGTAGAAGATATAAAAGCAATAAAATTCAATGAGAATATGTAAGGTGAAAATTAGGGAGTTAAACTTGATTATTAGAGTTCAAAGAAAAATTTTAAGTTACGAGGTAAAAGTTAAACAGTTTGCCTAGCAAGGATTTGTGAAGAAGATGATCGAACGACTAAGCAAAAATGATGAGAAACATAAGAAAGGATATTAAGAGGCAAAAAATTTTCTATATAAAGGATGACAAGTAAATGGAGATGAAGATGCTAGTGAGTTGATTTAAGAAGATGAAGAAGCTGAAGAATAGAAGTTACCGAGAAGAGTAGAGAGGCAGAAAGATCATAATCTACGGTCTAAGAGAAGAGACAAATGGAGTATGTGATGCCAAAATTCATGTGACCATAAAGGATCTGACCCAAACAAAGGTAGTTTCTATATTTACAGATCAAAGTTTTATTGTTTCTTATTAGCATTTCTAATAGAGAAAATATCTTTAAGCGAGTGGATTTAACAATACTATTTATAAATCCAAGATGTAGCTGACATTCCAAAAGAGTGTTTAAAGTCCTTTAGCAAGGCCACTCCTAACAGGGTGAAGATCTTAATAGATCTTAGTTAAATCCCTTAACAAGGTCACATCTAGAAATTGTGTTTCTAATCTTTAACATGATAAGTTCTTAACCGAGTGAACTTCAGAAGGGTACATTTTATTGTGGGTCACAATTACCACAAAGGTTTTTTCCATATTGCATTTCCTCGTTAAATCTCATGTTAGTTGATTTTGAATTATTAATTTGCATATTATGAGATGTATGGTTATTTAAGTTATTAAGTTATTTGGTGAGTCATTTATTACTGTATTTAGTTATAATGAGTGAATTAGTGACCTTATTTTTAAGTATTTAAGTTTCATTGTTTTGATTCACCCCCCCTCTTAGTGGACCAACAAGATTTAGGACCTTAAGAAAGGAGCATAGGAGATGAACATGCTAGAAGCTGAGATCCCTAATATGTTAAAGACTCTGGGTTTATTGTCATTGGTGCCCAATTTTGGACTTCTGTTGGCCTTTTGTTTGTTTTTGCTTTTGGTTTACCTTGTTCCATTTTCTGTGCATATTTTTTTGTCTCATAGGAGCTCTTTTATTTTTTTGTTTCTAGTTTGTCTGGATCCATTTTTTTTGCTTGTAATAGGAAAAAAATATGAATAATTAGAATATGACATTAAAATATCACTACATTTATGATCATTAAAATCAATATAAGAAGATAAGATATACATTAAAAAGTAGTTAGTTTATTTACCTTATACACATGTGTATTTATAATCAAATAGGAGGAATATATTGAAACAAGTAAACATGTAGATAAGATTAAGGAAAATGTGTCGAACAATAAAAATAATAGATAAAATAGAAAATATAGAGAAATCAAACCATGTTGATTTCACATAAATATTAAGGGTGGCTGGAGAAGTTAAGTCCCACTTTTGGGTAAAATGTGGAACTATTTTCCCTATTTTTCATATGTTCTATCAATTGATGTCAAAATTTGATGCACTTAAAGATTGAATGTTAGAAAATTTCAATATAATAAAATATAGTGCTCGGAGTGTAGTTTTCAAATATATAATTTATTTAAATAACCACATGGTAGAAATTTATTTTTAATAGGCATGTTTAAAACCACTTTTTCCAAATGCGTATTTGAGGACCATGGTAACACACTTATATGACCACCATATTTTAACCTAAATAAAGGAAATTTTTGGAATCCTACTCATACATTTTAACTCATTAGGTAGAGTCAGTTGCACCCGATCTAGAGGATGTAGTGCCTTCAATTGTTCCAATTGATGTTACATCATCCATAGTATTTCTTTTCCATGTCCTATCCATCTGATCTCTCATCTCTTCAACATTCAATTATGATTTCTCAGATGTCTCTTCCTTGGTAGGAGCTTTGCCTCGATTCCTATAGTCTTTGGTAAGGTGGCAAATCTTGTGATAATGAAAGCATACCATGCCAGGGTTTCTCCAAGATATTCTACTATTCCTTTCATGTGGGGGAATGCGTTTTGCAGCAATATGTACATATCTTCCACATAATAAACATGCTATCCTTGTATTATAGTCCCATGGTATAGATGTACTCTATCGGTAACATGGTTTGGTACCCATTTGTCATTTCTTCTTTGTGATCTGCACTCTTCATATTTGTGACCATACTTGTTGCAAGTATTGAGGTAGCCATCAAACTTTGGCTTTCTTGTGTTATCAACAGTTCTCAACCTACACTCAAGTGCTCGGTGCCCATACTTATTGCAGTTATAACAATATCCATGAAACTTAGGTGAACTCGGTGATTTACCCCTTTTACTTATGCACATATTTGTAGTATGTCTAGGTTTCCCACAGTAGTAGCGAATAGTCTTATTTGAATTCGGTCGGGCATAAGTGTCTTGATTGTTAGCTTGATTGGAAGACTCTCCTTTCTCAGAAGTGCTCTGACTATTGAATCCAAGCCCTATTTTAAATATTTTGGTTATTTCTTACCTTTAATCTATTTGTTCAGTGTTCTTAGTGTTTCCTCATTTCTCTTTAGTACTTCATTGGCTTCTTTTTCAGATTTCAATTCACTGGAAAATATTTCAACTTCACACTTCAATGCTTGATTCTCAAATTCTTTCCTCATCAACTCTAGATTAGAACTCCCTAGTTGATCAGTCATAGTATGATGTACTTGTTTTATCCTCATGATCTCATTGTCTTTCTCATCTATTCTTGTCTCAAACTTTTTTTTTATCTTCTTCACCCAATCTCAGTGCATCCATAATTGCTCCCTTAGAGTCAATTATCTCACCCATTCTTGTTCCTTGTACTTCTTGATCTATATTTGCTAAGTTCAATTGCTTGATAAGTGTCTTGTTCTTTTCCACGATTTCTGCAATGGCTAATTCAAATTCATAATTTAGACTACCACCACATGCTATCTCAAGTGTATCAACATGCTCTTGTGTAGATTTTAGTTCACTACACAAATGCTTTCTCACTCTTAAGTACTTTTTAAACTTTATTTTCAGATCTTCGATCATGTCTTGTGCATTCTCCTACACAAACTCAAGACTCTCAATCTTCTTAGGTTGCTTGTAAATTTTCATAACCATGATCTTTAATCTCAAGTGGTTAAACCCTTATCTCAATAGTCTAGGATCTGATACCAATTGTTGGATTATCTATGGAAAGGTAAGTGTTGAGAGGGGAGGGGTGAATCAGTACTTAAAAACTTTGAACTATAATTATTTACCATTCACCGATCTGAATATCATGCATAAATACATTATAAAACATGTAATGTGTTAGTGAACAGATTTTTCCTTTTTGAAAATTAACTATTAAAGTCTCTTAAAACCCGAAAATAGAAGGAAAGAAATGCACTAACAATTGAGTGAGTCACTCACAACCACACTCTCTGCATTCAAAGGCGCAGCTGCCTTAAACAAGAAGAATTTTCAATAAAACCTTTAATTCATAAACATCTATTTTGAAGCATACTTTTCACCAGAAAGCACGAAAGGCTGTGATTCACATCACCATAGATAATTGATTAACTATTCTGAGATTTTGAAGATCAACAAGATATACGAGCTAACTGACTCGAACCTTAATTAGAAGAATAACAAAATAAAGGTCGATTCATAAAGATAATAAATCTGAAAGATTACTAAATAGATCCAAAAAATATATATCAACAGATCATAACAGCATGTTCATTCAACTCCAACTGAAATCAAAACCATGCATTTCAATAGACCATGTGATCCATAAAAATGATAAAATCTGCTTATATTACCGACTGATAATATATATATTCATATATTTGAAAATATCCAGTATCATCAACACAGGAAGAACTTAAGAAAATTGGAGCCGATAATAAAATTGAGTTTCTTTTTCCATAGAACCGAGCCTCACTTGATCGTCCAAAATATCATATATAGCCACGCAGGGCTTAATTCAGTTTTTAAAACTAATTGCCTCAAAATAACGGGAACATTGGAAACAAACTAAAACAGAAAACTACTTAGAGAACTAATTGGCTAAATGGCCTATTGTAGCTCCAACATTGGTGTTCATGGCCTTCTTCATTGTCTTCCATTCCTCAAATGCCACAGAGAAATTTTGTCTCAGTTTTTGGTTTGGTTCGGCAGCCGCTTTAAACCTTTGCAGCCAAACAACTTTGAAGCGCTGCATCTGTTGGGTTTTTCTTGCAATTACCTTCAGATGTTAATCTCCATAGACCACCGCCAATTCTACATGAGCTAGGATCAAATGATCAGTCATCCTGATTTCTTTGGCAGCTTTCAAGTTTTCCAACTTTTTCTGGAAGTAGCGGAGCACCTTAGAAATTTCACCACCGGCTTTGTTTTATAGTCCGATGATCTTACCTGTACATTCACTTTGCACTAGAAAGGTGTCTATTGGTTTGATCTGAGCTTCAATTATCTGTGATGACTCTTCTATCACATGTTCATATAATGAACTTTCCCATTCCAAATTCACTTTGACCACAAACAGTGAATTTTCATCCATATCAGGCACTGCCTTTTTCAGAAATAAACTTATTTATAACATATGTATAAACAGTCTCCATATTATGCATCTCAATTTCTAATTTTCCCCTTTTATTTTTCCATAATTCCACATCCTTTTCTAATGTATCTAATAATTGTTCAGCTTTTGTCATCACATTATCAAAATCACTAGCAAACCTAGTAATTTCTTCATTTACCTTATCCATCCATTTGTAGAAAGCTGTTGATATTGATCTATATTTGTGTACCTGATCCAGGAAATTTCTGACTTTCCAGAGAATTTACATCCAAATGAAAAGGGACCATTGTCAGTGGATGATGCAGAGGATTATGAATTTGCTGAATATACTTAGTCATTTCACAAAGGGCTTGTTTCAATTTTATCTTATCTTCAACATCCTTTTTCACTCGGTGACTGATCTTCTTATTAGCTGAATCAAAGATTTTTCAATCAGTAGCTTTGGTGGACATGCCCAAATCTATATTTTCCACATGGAAATCACTTTCTGTAACCTCATCACTGGTTTTATCTGAGTTTGATTTGAATATCTCTGCCATCCAGTGTCTTGTTTTAGTATCCACATCAACCATGGATTCTCGTTTTGTCTTCTTTCTTCTTTGAGTTTTCTCGAGATATTTACTAACCATATCTCCAATAGGAGTTGATATTGGAGCAATGCTCCTTTTCTTGTTAACTGAAAGCCCCAACCAGTTGGGATTCTTTGGTGTAGAGGTATCAGTGGAAGGGGTTGATACTGACATGTTTTGGTGATCTTCTCCTGCCATTTAAATCTTCAGAGGGCTTGCTAGACTCTTATCCATTTTAACCTTTCTTTTATGTTGTTTTTCACTCTCTTCTTGTTCAGAGTCAACTGTAATGCAGGGGATCGGTTCTTCCTTTTCTTGGCTTTTGCTCCCGGTTCTTATAATCCTCGGGGATTGTATAGGGATTGTTTCTCCCTTTTCAGTATGATCTTCAATTTTGGTTTTGGATGCACCTGCAGAAAGCAATTCCTCATTTTCATTAGTAATAGTGGGAGAAGTGGTGAGTTTTGAAATCCTTATACTCTTCCTGGTTACTGAGACAAGGATTTCTTATTTCTTCTTCTTTCTTATTTCCTTCAACCACTTGTCTATTCTTTTGAACACACTTTCAAAAACAACATTCAAATCATCTACCTCCTCTCTTCCCCAATCTATTTTCCTAGCCACTTCTTCGCTATTTGGTTTTGCACATTCAGCTTCTGTCACATCTTCTTCTACATTGGTGTCAAGCCCTTTTATTTTAAAAGGTAGTCACAGAGTAATAATCTGATCCAATGAAAACTGGGAATGTATTCTTTTCACAACCTTAAATTCATCAATACAGTCAGCCCAATAGTCTTCTAAATTTGGCTGATGTAAGAAGGTAGCATCTATCTTGAAATGGTTCACCACAAATTTCTTCCTGTCAAAATAGCTGCGAATTTGATAATAAGGGAGATTGAATATTTTGAGTTTGGTATCAAGAGAAGACATACCATGTGTTATTCTGAGGCGATAGTGTCCCAAATCAATAGGAAAGAATGAACCCACTCCCTTTTGAGCTTGAATTTTAATCTGACCCAGATAATTTGCCTGCATATTTCCAACAGAATGTACTTATCTAGACAATAACGTGGGAGCTTCACAGGTTCACCACTAAAGCCTCCCACCCTTAAATAGCTAAAGGTGGGGAATTGAATAAAGAAACTACCATAGGCCTTAATCAACTCCATAGCCTCTTCAGACATTCTGCAATTTATCCTCCCCCTCAACTCAAAGACAATCTTGGCTAGGAACGTATCTTGCACCCTTCTAAAATTTCTTAGGTTCTTCTCCTTTTGCAGATAAGCATGGTATTCATAGATCATCATGTCATGTCTCCATGGTTGATGAGGTAGACCCTCCCAGTTTCTACAAATTGCTAGAACATAAAACAAGTATGAGGACATGTAGAAATTAGAGGCTTCTGCAGACTGGGATAGCTCTTCATCTAGCTTTTTCGCTATTACTTCAGCCCAGTCGACGTATTTTCCATCAGTCAAAATGGTTTGAATGAGAATGTACATCCAGTCCTCCCACATTATGTCGTTAGGTTTTCCCCTTAGTCTATTTAGCATGACAACAATATCTCTTACCTCTCTTATCAAATGGTCCTTTTTCAGAGGCTTGGGAAGTTTGGAACCTCCTCTTTCAGCTTTGGATAACCAGTCTCTAGCTATATTATTACTATAATCTCTGAAATTGCAGAGAAAATCTTCTTTAGCTTTTTCAAAATCACAGGTGACATAAGTCTCTATGGGGGGAATTCTCAAGGCTGCCATAACTATTTGTTGGTTCACAAACACCAACATTTCTCCAGAAGGAAGACAGATACATTTATTTACCCTGTCATACCTGTTTCTACACTCCATCACCAATTCAGGGCACAGAGTCAATTCAGGAAAACCAGTAGCCTCCAACAAACCGCTCTCAATGATTTTAGCTGATATAGTCTCAACTTTGTCATTTCTATCTCTGTGAACAATCTCTAAAATCTTGTTGTTGACAAGAACTGTATCTCCCATTTTTGGTAAATAGCTACTTATAGGATAAAACTTATTCTCCTTTACAAATCTGGCCAATTGGCCGACTTACTAGAACTACTCATGATAAGTCCTAGCACTACTGACTTGGGAAAAGATATGAAACAATGGAAATTTCCTCTCTATAGCATGTGATTCTTAAAATCTAGAAAGGAAAATGAGAGAAAATACTCTGAGACTCACCGATGCCAACACTTCTGCTTGCAGATAAAAACCTTCAAAGATCTCCAGTCCAGTTTAGCTTTCCAACAAAAGGTGAAAACAAAAATGGAAAAGAAAGGAAAGCTAAATACATACATTTAAATCGCTTCTTTTTAGCAATTATGATTACTTGATGTGAATCAATGATTCCTACCGTCAATAGCTAGCCACGTCTCATCACATTTCCTTCTTACTTGAGAAAACTATACTTTTAGTTGAGTTGATGTCACTCCCCATCTTTTCAGAAATCAATTTCATAAATGTGAGTAACATTTGGCACGTGCCGAGTGTGTCTGATCATTATCGCATTTCTAAATCTTGAACATTGAACTGTGATGTGCCAAGTTCAAAGTTTGAGATCTCACATGCCTTTAGCCACGAATTGACACAAATAATAAATACAATGAACTAACACAGGACGCATGAAAGGAAAATGAATTATGAACATAAAAGGTATGGTTCAGGACTCAAGATCTTGAAAAATGCGACGCCGAGACATAAAAGGCATAGGTAAAGAAGGAATGACCAATGCAAAATGGCAAATTGAACTTTGAACTTTGAACTAGTGAGTTCAAGGTTCACAGTTCAATATTACATTACACATCTGACATGGGTTTGCAAAACTTACCGATCAAAGAGATGAGCATGAACTTGCACAACAGGAAATGGGATGTTGAACTTTGAACATTAAGTTCAAGGTTCAAAATTCAATATAAAACCCGACACTTTACATGTTACTTTGGGAAAAAATGAATCAAAGGCTTTTGACCTGCAATAGGTGCCTCTTATTGGGGATAGGACCATGAGGGACGAAACAATGAATTCAAAAAGTCTCTAGTTTCGCACAAAACTAAGCCTACAAGAAAGCAAAAACTAACCTAAGACACAACAAAACAATATGTACATGAGAGACTGAAAACTTACAACTCATAAAGCTTGAGATCATGTCCATTAAGGGACAAGGGAATTTATGTTCCATTAGCATACTTCAATCTCAAAGAGTTAGGACTGAGCTCTTGGCTAATCTTTAAGGGTCCTTTCCATAATGACTCAAACTTGCTATGTGCTCCCTGGGGTTCTCGCCTTTTGTCCCACATAAAAACTTTATCCCCTATCATGAATTTCCTGGGTCGAGCTCTTCTCTCGAAGATATTTTCCACCCTAGCTTGGTGATTAGTGATGTGATCTACAATATGCTCCCTTTCTTCTTCAATCTTGCACAAATAAATAATTGTTTTCTCCAGACCATTGTGGAAATGTTGGTCTTCACTCACCTTTTGTAATTTAGCAACAGCTAACTCTAATGGGAGAGAAAGCTGAGCTTCTACACTATATACCAGCTCAAAAGGTGATATTCCTATGGCTCTTTTTGGTGAAGTGCAATCTTCCCATAATGCTTCATGCAACCTTTTATGCCAATCCCTGGCATTATCATCAACTAATTTCTTCATTATAGAAATCAAATTCTTGTTAGTTGATTTGGCCTAACCGTTACCCTGAGGAAAGTAGTCAGACGAGTGTGACAATTGAATTCCATTATCATAATAGGAAAACTACATTTCAAAAGAGGAGAAGTTTTGTGCATTGTCAGCTACTATCTTTGCTGGAACTCCAAATCTTACCAAAATATTTTCCTTTAGGAAAGAACAGACTATTTCTAAAGTGGTTTTTCTTATAGGAATGGCTTCTGCCCATTTAGTAAAATGGTCTATTGCAGTTAGAATATGAGTATGACCCACACTTGAAGGAGGATTTATAGGTCCTATGAAATCTATACCCCATTGCTTAAATGGTTCTTCAATAACCAAAGGTGTTAATGGTAAGGGTGCCAAATGAGGTTTTCCAGAGAATAGCTTACATTTTTGCACTGTGCTACCCATTTGTAAGCATCTTTGAAAATTCTGGGCCAATAGTAACAATTACTTAGTATCTTGAATGTTGTTAATGAGGAAGAGAAGTGTCCACTGCATGCTTCTTTGTGAAAGGATTGAAGAAATTTATTTTGCTGGTCTTCATTGACACATCGGAGGAACATTCCATCTAAGCCTCATTTGTATAATACATCATCAAAGATAACATACTTACCTTCTTTTAATTTCAAATTCCTTTTCTCTTTTGCAGTGAGGTAATCTAGACATTCTCCATACGTCAAATAAAAGGCCACATTTGAGAACCATGCATCTTTCAGTCCAGTAAACAGAGACAAAGGAATGTTATCTTCTGATTCTTCTTCATTTTCTGCAATCAATTTACAGAGTCCCTGACCCCTTACTAATTTGGTAGGTTTGATTTCTAAGTCAAAATCTTGCACTTTGGCTACCCATGTTGCCTTGTTATTCATAGACACCTCCTGCTAAGTTAGAATACTCTTGACAACTGAATTTGGGACATAGACGGTAGAGTGCGAATGAAGGATGTAATATCGAAACTGCTTAACAACCTTCACCACTGTGAAAGCTTTCTTTTCTATGGGAGAGTACTTTAGTTCACATTTCTTCAATGACACACTCATGAAGGAAATGGGGACATCCTCATCAGCTTCATTTTTCTGCAATAGGACACCAGACATAGTATGTTCTGAAGCATAACAATGTATCACAAAATCTTTTTGGAAGTCTAGATGAGACAACACTAGAGCTTGAGCAATTGCCTTTTTTACATCATCAAAAGATTTCTTGGCCTCTTCAGACCATTTGAAACTTTGTTTTTCACTTAACAGGTTTACCATAGGCCTAGTTGTTTCTAAGAATTCAGGTACAAATCTTCTCAAGAAGTTAATTTGCCCGAAGAAAGATCTTATTCCATTCCTGTTAGATGGAAAATATAATTTTTGTATTGCTTGGAATCTTTTAGGGTCAATCTTAATTCCCTCTCTCGAAACTATATGACCCAGTAACTTTCCCTCTATCACAAAAAAGACAGATTTCTTGGGGTTTAGTGATATCCCTTGATTTCTACATTCTTGCAGAATGAGCTTCAAATCTTTTGCATGTTTCTTCCTCTTACATGAGAAAATGGTCAAGTCATCAAGGTAGACCACAATTATCTTATTAGCAGGTGATTGAAGGAGGAATTCATGGCACATTGAAAGGTCGCTCCTGCATTAATCAAGCCAAATGGCATTCAATTATATGTGAATGTACCCCAAGGAGTAGTAAACACTATTTTATGCTGATCATTAGGGTTTACACTGATTTGGTTGTGCCCTAAAAAACCATCTAGCATTGACATCATCTCAAAACCTACAACCATCTACAAAATATGACCCATGTTGGGGAAAGCGAAATTATCTTTCAGACTGGCCTGGTTCAAGTTTTTGAAATCTACATAGATTCTAATTTCACCATTTTAATTGCAAACTAGTACTATGTTTGCGACCTAGGTAGAATGGTGAATTGGGTAGATTATCCTAGCACTTAGCATTTTTTCCACTTCTCTAAAAATAGTATTGGAGACCCTAGGATTATAGTTCCTCAGTTTTTGTCTGAAGGGCTTGGCGCTGAGTTTCAGTGGGATATGATGTTAAAACTGTCCATTTTTAAAATCCTTCAAGTCCTCATATGACCAACCAAACACATCTTTGAATTCTTTCAATAATTTTGTGAATATAACTTTTTCCTCTGGGTTACAACAAGTGCCTAAATTCACATATCTGGGATTTTCATCACTACCTATATTTATTTTCTCAAAATCACAAGATTGCTTACCACTAGTCTCTTCAGTTTGACCGATAAAAAAATCACCATGGTCAAACAGGCTCTCCATTGTCATGAGGCCTTTAGGGATATGATTTCCCTTCAATTGCACAATATCTCCCCTTTTTTTCACCTTCTCATCTGCACAAAAATCCTGACACTTAAATTCTGAACCTTCAAAAAATACAGAGGAGAATTTTTCAATACCCAGTAAGAATGTCAACACATGGCCATCGTCACTAAAGACTTGCTAAGAACTAGCATTATCTGGCATGCTAGGTCAATGAACTAGCTCTATAGTATACTGATTGTTGTCAAAATTAGGGTGGGGAATGAGTAATGCTGCAGAATCAACAAGTATGTCTGCTCTAGAATTTAACTCTCTAGGGACTACCTCAATTGCAAATGCCTCAAAACCTTCAATTTCATCCCAAACCCTATTTCTATAATGCTTCATTCACTCATTATTTACTACATATATGCCTCTCACCTGCTTCACAATTAACTCAGCATCCCCTTTTTCTTTTAGTATTTTGATACTTTTCCTCTTTGCTTCTTGAATACCAAGCAACAATGCTTCATATTCAGCGGTGTTATTTGTATTCTCAAATTCCAGTTTAAAAGAAAAAGGAAACTTCTCACCAATAGGAGATATCAAAACTACCCCTGCACTCAAACCTGTAGAGGAGTAGCTCCCATCAAACTCAAGAATCCAAACTCCTTCATTTCTGGGAGGTTTCAACTTTGCAACATTTTCTTCAGGTAAGATCACATAATTAGCAAAATCTATTTCTTGGTATAAGATTTGAGCTCTGGGATCTTCAGATGGGAAGAAAGTATATTTTGACTTGGTCTCAGGTTGTAAAATTACCTTTTGATTGCTAGTGGGAATTATTTCATGTGACCAATCTAGTTTAATTTCTCCTCCTAAGTCCCGGTAGAAGGTTTGACTTAAGAGCATACCGTAGCTAGCAGGTATGTCTGCCACAAGGATGGTTAACTTTAGCCTTTTATTGGGATAGGTGGCTAACAAAAATTGAGCATCTTTGATTTGACCAAGTAATGGGACTTGTTTAGAATCCATCCAGTAACATTTTCCAAAGGTTTTTGTTAAGGGAAAATCTAGGGTTTTTGCTACAGATGAAGGCATTATATTGTCTGACGCCCCTGAGTTTGTGATGCAGTTACTAAGTTTATGACCATGCATGAATAGAGATACATAGAAAGGTTCTGGTTTACCAGAAAATTGAGCAGATTCTGAGGATTCCTGACTAAGGATAGTTTGAACATTTTCAGGGGGAATGGAACTCTAGTTTACAAGAGTTTCGTAAGTAGACACAGTATTTGTTTGATTGGCTACAACTTCAGGAGATGATCCTTTTACAAAATTCACTAATTTATCCAACTCATTGGGATTTAACTTCAAATATTCAATAGGAGAAATTTGAATCTTGGAAGATTTACAAAAATCAACAAAATCAAAGGAAGAATCAGGGTCTAGTTTTTTTAGAGTCTTTACCTCTGGTCCTACTTTTTCGTCCATCTTTGAGTTGCCACTTGTATTCATATGCTCCTTTTCTCCTTTATTTTGAAATGGATGTGAGACTCAATTGGTATTTTTGCTTCCTTGTTGACCCCTGGTGAGAACAGAGCAAGAAGGTTCCTCCAGAGTAATAAAAACATCACCACCACGATCAGAATCAAACTCATACTCTAAGTAGTAACTTACAGAGTCGCCAGGTCCTCCAGATTTTTCTTCATCAGCAGGGATCTCCTGAATACTTTCTTTATTAGCTTCTATCTGTTTGTATCACACCATCTCAAGACATGAATCTCCATCATGTTGGTAAGTAAAATGAAAAATACACATATTTCCTTTTACAGGAGGGGGCTCAATTTGTAGTCTTTGTTGAACCGGCAGAGCATTCAATGATTTTTCATAATTTCCTGTCCCCTGACCTGGATATCTGTGAGGAACATCTTGGTATGGATCAAGAGGGGATCTTGGCATCTATCTCTTTAGGGAAATCATATCATTAACTAATCTATGTACTACTGGATCACTAGGGCCAGAAGTACAGGCTTGATTTTTCAATGTTTGTACATCTCTTCTCCACTTTCCTGCCATTATGAGGTCATCCTCAAGTTCCACTGCAAGGTTTTGGACTGTAGCTATACTAGCCACCCTAACCCATCTCAATTGATAGCTTATGTCAGGAGGCCTTGCATTGACAAAGAAGCCTTTTTGATTTTCACCATTTGGTCTTTTAGCATTAGGGATCTGATATAGGATCTTGTTAAATTTGGCCACGAACTCCCTCATAGGATCTTGCATCTCCTTCTTTAATTGGGACAATTGGAGCAAGAGGGAGTGTTCATCTTCAATAGATTTGAAACAAGCTTCAAAGGCCATTTTCATTGAGTTCCAATCGGTAATATGACTATTTGGCAAATGGTAAAACTAGTCAGTAGTAGATTCAGCAAGGGTTTATACAAATATCCTAAATGCAACATCCTCATGTTGGACAACTAAAATCCCACAAGAAGTATTGAAAGAATTCAAATGGTCATCTATAGAAACTTCCATTGCCATAGAATTTAGGTAATACATCTCTAGCCCCTTTTGGTAATGGATGGTTTCCTCCTACATTTAGAGGACCTACTACTGCTCCCCAAGGCTAGGCTATGATTGAAGTCGGGAAGATAGTTACAATGGGTGGAATTTGAGTACCAGACAATGTTAAAGCCTGCCAATTGGATTATATCAAAGATGCTTTAGGGGAAACTTTAGGGGGAGAGCAAGGCCTACTTTTTTCTTTCTTCTTAGGGGTAAAGGTAATAGGAAAGAAAAAATTTTTCAAATCTTGGTAAAACTTATCAAAGATACCTTCTCTCCTCTGGGACCTGGTATAAGGACGAGAATCCAGGTTTAAGGCCCTCCTGGGTCTTGAGCCGCTTTGTCCACCACTGTAGCTTCTTGTGCTATGGGAATTCATCTCAACCATTCCCCAATCTCTTCTTCCTCCTCTATCACCAATTAAACCTACTGATATTGCTGATCACTTTTCCTTACTTTCCAGGCCAGGACAGCTAAATCAGAAATAATGTCTTCTTGAGTATCTAAAAAATGTAAGTCAGGTTGAAGGACATGGGGAATTTCTTCTTCACCAGGTATCACATCAACAGAAAATACCATGATCTTCTCTCACTTGGAAACACAAATGCATACTAATCTTTTTTAAACACGCTCCCTAGTGGAGTCACCAAAAATCTATTTGTGAACAGATTTTTCCTTCTTGAAAATTAACTATTAAAGACTTTTAAAACCCAAAAATAGAAGGAAAGAAATGCACTAACAATTGAGTGAGTCACTCACGACCACACTCTCTGCATTCAAAGGAGCAACTACCATAAACAAGAAGAATTTTCAACAAAACCTTTAATTCATAAACATCTATTTTGAAGCATACTTTTCACCAGAAAGCACAAAAGGCTGTGATTCACATCACCATAGATAATTGATTAACTATTCTAAGATTTTGAAGATTAACAAGATATACAAGTCAACTGACTCAAACCTTAATTAGAAGAATAAAAAAATAAAGGCTGATTCATAAAGATAATAAATCTAAAATATTACTGAATAGATCCAAAAAATATATATCAACAGATCATAATAGTAGTTCATTCAACTCCAACTGAAATCAAAACCATGCATTTCAATAGACCAATTGATCCATAAAAATGATAAAATCTGCTTATATTACAAACTGATGATATATATATTCATATATTTGAAAATATCCAGTATCATCAACACAGGAAGAACTTAAGAAAACTGGAACCAATAATAAAATTGAGTTTATTTTTCCACAGAACCGAGCCTCACTTGGTCATCCAAAATATCATATATAGCCATGAAGGGCTTAACTCAATTTTTAAAACTAACTACCTCAAAATAGTAGGAAAATCAGAAATAAAATAAAATAGAAAAATAATTGGCTAATTTCCCTATTGTAGTTCCAGCATTGGTGTTCGTGTCCTTCTTCATTGTCTTCCATTCCTCGAACGCCATAGAGAAATTTTGTCTCAGTTTTTGGTTTGGTTCGGCAGCCACTTTAAACCTTTGCGGCCAAACATCTTTGAAGTGCTACGTCTGTTGGGTTTTTCTTGCAATTAACTTTAGATTTTCATCTTTGTAGACCGCCGCCAATTCCACATGAGCTAGGATCGAATGATCAGTCATCCCGATTTCTTTGGAAGCTATCAACTTTTCCAACTTTTTCTAGAAGTAGGGCAACACCTTAGACATTTCATCGCTAGCTTTTTTTTCTAGTCTGATGATCTTCCCTGTACATTCATTTTGTGCCAGCAAGGTGTCTCTTACATTGATCTAAGCTTCAATTATCTATTATGACTCTTCTATTGCCTGTTCATATAATGAACTTTCCCATTCCAAATTCACTTTGACCACAAATAGTGAATTTTCATCCATATCAAGCACTGCCTTTTCAGAAATAAACTTATTTATACTATAAGTATAAACAGTCTCCATATTATGCATCTCGATTTCTAATTTTCCCCTTCTCTTTTTCCACAATTCTACATCCTTTTCTACTGTATCTAATAATTGTTCAGCTTTTGTCATCACATTATCAAAATCACTAGCAAACCTAGTAATTTCTTCATTTACCTTATCCATCAATTTGTAGAAAGTTGTTGATATTGATCTGTCTTTGTGTACCTGATCTAGGAATTTATGAATTTCAAGAGACATTACATCCAAATCAAAAGGGACCATTGTCAGTGGCTGAGGAAGAGGATTATGAAGTTGCTGAGTATACTTAGCCATTTCACAAAGGGCCTGTTTCAGTTTTATCTTATCTTCAGCGACCTTTTTCACTCGGTGACTGATCTTCTTATTAGCTGAATCAAATATTTTTAAATTAGTAGCCCTGGTGGACATGCCCAAATCTATCTTTTCCACATGGAAATCACTTTCTGTAACCTCATCACTAGTTTTATCTGAGTTTGGTTTGAATATCTTTGTCATCCAGTGTCCTGTTTTAGTATCCACATCGACCATGGCTTCTACTTTTGGCTTCTTGCTTCTTGGGGTTTTCCCGAGATATTTACTAACCATATCTACAATAGGAGCCAATATTGGAGCAATGCTCCTTTTCTTGTTAACTGAAAGCCCCAACTAGTTGGGACTCTTTGGTGCAGAGGTATCAGTGGAAGGGGTTGATACTGACATGTTTTGGCGATCTTCTCCTGCCATTTGAATCTTCAGAGGGCTTCCTAGACTCTTATCCATTTTAACCATTCTTTTATGCTAATTTTCACTTTCTTCCTGTTCAGAGTCAACTATAATGTAGGGGATCGATTCTGCCTTATCTTGCCTTTTGCTCCTGGTTCTTGTAATCCTCGGGGATTATATAGGGATTGTTTCTCCCTTTTCAGTATGATCTTCAATTCTAGTTTTGGATGCACCTGCAGAAATAAATTCCTCATTTTCATTAGTAATAGTGGGAGAAGTGGTGAGTTTTGAAATCCTTATACTCTTCCTAGTTATTGAGACAAGGATTTCTTGTTTCTTCTTCTTGCTTATTTCCTTCAACCACTTGTCTATACTTTTGAACACACTTTCGGAAACAACATTCAAATCATTTACCTCCTCTCTTCCCCAATCTATTTTCCTAGCCATTGCTTTGTTATTTGGATTTGTACATTCGGCTTCTGTCACATCTTCTTCTACATCGGTGTCAAGCCCTTTTATTTTAAAAGGAAATCGCAGAGTAATAATCTGATCCAGTGAAAACTGGGAATGTATTCTTTTCACAACCTCAAATTCATCAATACAGTCAGCCCAATACTCTTCCAAGCTTGGCTGATGTTAGAAGGTGGCATCTATCTTGAAATGGTTCACCACAAATTTCTTGCTGTCAAAATAGCTGCGACTTTGACAATAAGGCAGATTGAATATTTTGATTTCGGTATCAGGAGAAGAAATACCATGTGTTAATCTGAGGTGATAGTGTCCCAAATCAATAGGAAAGAATGAACCCACTCCCCTTTTGACCTTGAATTTCAATCTGACCTAGATAATTTTCCTGCATATTTCCAATAGAATGTACTTATCTAGACAATAGCATGGGAGCTTCATAGGTTCACCACTAAAGCCTCCTACCCTTAAATAGGTGAAGGTGGGGAATTGAATAAAGAAACTACCATAGGCCTTAATCAACTCCATAGCCTCTTCAGACATTCTTCAATTTATCCTTCCCCTCAACTCAAAGACAAGCTTGGCCAAGAACATATCTTGCACCCTTTAGAAATTTCTTATGTTCTTCTACTTTTGCAGATAAGCATGGTATTCATAGATAATCATGTCATCTCTCCATGGTTGATGAGGTAGACCCTCCAAGTTTCTACAAATGGCTAGAACATAAAAAAAGTATGAGGACATGTAGAAATTAGAGGCTTCTACAGATTGGGATAGCTCTTCATCTAGCTTTGCCGCTATTACTTCAGCCCAGTCAACTTATTTTCCATCAGTCTAAATGGTTTGAATGAGAATGTACATCCAGTCCTCCCACATTATGTCATTATTTTTTCCCCTCAGTTCGTTCAGCATGACAATAATATCTCTTACCTCTCTTACAAAATTGTCCTTTTTCAAAGGCTTGGGAAGTCTAGAACCTCCTCTTTCAGCTTTGGATAACTAGTCTCTAGCTATATTGTTACTATAATCTCTGTAATTGTGGATAAAATCTTCTTTATCTTTTTTAAAATCACAGGCGACATAAGTCTCTGCGGGGGGGAATTCTCAGGGATGCCATCACTGTTTGTCGGTTCAGAGACACCAACATTTCTCCAGAAGGAAGGATTATACAATTATTTACCCTGTCATACCTGTTTCTACACTCCATCACCAATTCAGGGCACAGAGTCACTTCAAGAAAACCAACAACCTCCAACAAACCACTCTCAACTATTTTGGTTGATATAGTCTCAGCTTTGGCATTTCTAACTTTGTGAACAATCTCTGCAATGTCATCGTTGACAAGAACCTTATCTCCCATTTCTGGTAAATAGCTACTTATAGGAGAAAATCTATTCTCCTTTACAAATTTGGCCTATTGGGCTGACTTACTAGAACTACTCATCATAAGTCCTAGCACTACTGACTCAGGAAAAGATATGAAACAATGGAAACTTCCTCTCTACACCATGCAATTCTTAAAAACCAGAAAGGAAAATGGGAGAAAATACTTTGAGACTCACCGATGCCAACACTTTTGCTTGCAGAGAAAAACCTTCAAAGACCTCCAGTCCAGTTTAGCTTTCCAACAGAAGGTGAAAATAGAATTGGCAAGGAAAGGAAAGCTAAATACATACATTTAAATCGCTTCTTTTTAGCAATTATGATTACTTGTCATGAATCAATGATTCCTATCGTCAATAGCTGGCCTTGTCCCATTGTATTTCCTACTTACTCAGGAAAACTATCCTTTTAGTTGAGTTGATGTCACTCCCCATCTTTTCAGAAATCAATTTCATAAATGTGAGTGAAATTTGGCATGTGCCAAGTGTGTTTGATCATTATCACATTTCTGAATCTTGAACATTGAACTGTGATGTGCCAAGTTCAAAGTTTAAGATCTCACATGCCTTTAGCCATGAATTGACACAAATAATAAATACAAAGAACTGACACAAGACACATGAAGGGAAAATGAATTATGAACATAAAAGGTATGGTTCAGGATTCAAGATCTCAAAAAATGCGACGCCGAGACAGAAAAGATGTAGGCTAAAGAAGGAATCACCAATGCAAAATGGGGAATTGAACTTTGAACTAGTGAATTCAAGGTTCATAGTTCAATATTACATTACACATCCGACACAGGTTGGCAAAAATTACCAATCAAAGAGATGAGCATGGAATTGCACAATGGGAAATGGGATGTTGAACTTTGAACATTAAGGTTCAAGATTCAATATACAACCCGACAGTTTACATGTTACTTAGGGAAAAAATAAATCAAAGGATTTTGACCTACAACATAATGTAAATAAGAAAACCATAACAGGTAACTCCATGATTTTTGGTCATGCAAAAATCCTTTGTTATAGAAAACACATGTAGTGGAGATGGCACCCACAATCCTTCACTACTACAGTATAAATGTTGCTCAATTAGAGCTACAATGTTAGCTACTTCTAATAGCTTACCTTGTTGGGATTACAAAAAGACTTATGGAGTCTACCTTGTTATGAGATTTTTATAATATCTAGTCTAAGAGATGTACCCTATTAAATGATTTACAAAATAAGACCTATTAGGGCCTACCTACCGAATGGGATTTTTACTCTTCTAATAATTATAAAGTCTATTACAAAAATGTCTATGAGTATGCATCAAACATAATGCGTTTTGGACTCTTTATGCTCAGTAAGTGCATTGCCTCATTCTGTACTAGGTAGCTTATCAATTCTACACCTTAAAGCTTCAACACTCTAACTCCTTTTGCTTTGTCTCTATAACTGCTTCTGTCTCTTCAATTTTCACCATCATTGGTCATCTTCATGTTTTGTTCTATATATGTGATCTTAAGGTTGTTAACCTGTTCTAGATACTTCTCCTTCAATGGTGGAGGTGAAGTGATGCAAGATTGGTGTAATTCCCAGTGCATTTATTTCACTTGACTTTCATTGGCTGAATTTCCCTGTGATCATGTACAATCATGTTTTTACAATCCCAATGCTCTACCTGACTTTTACCTTGAATACTGTGAAATCTTTTTCTCCTCAGCATCTAGATTTAATGTATCCAACATTAATTGTTATGTTGGCTCTTATATTACTCGGTAATATGGTCTAATCTTTCTCGGTGACATAACATCTACTCGATTACTAACTTTTCTCAGTGACTCAGTGACTATTGTTGATCGGTAACTTTCACTATGCTAGGTAATTTTTACTTCTCAATGACTTTATTTTCTTTTCTCAACTTGGTGCTTGTCATTGTTTGGTGCTTGATGTTTATGGTATTTTTCTTTACCAACTAGCTCCTTTGACTAACATGACTTTGACAAAACTAATGAACACAAAATAACTCGGGTAGGAGTAACAATTATCACCACTAGTCGTTGTAGTCAATGTCAAAACAATATATAAATTTGATATTGTACAATTCTAGAACACCACTAAACTTATTGATGAAAAATTGTTTGACATCAATGACATCACACTTCATATTGGCACATTATTTTCATCAAATTTTTTTCTTGAGGTATGCTTGATTTTGTACCATTGGAAACTGTACACATTCTTCATTTTGACAAGATTTCTATAAGGGGAAAGAGTTATTGAGGTAGAGGACAAGGTGGATGCAAAAAAATGAAATTTTTTTACCCTAATTAATCCTTGATTAAGTATGTTCATTTCTAATTAAGCATGTGCACATTATTAGGGAATGAATTAGGTGAGGTTTAGTAGTTAATGAAAATTTTTTAAACATGGGACATATGAGGGGAATCAAATAAATAAGTGGAATTTATTTATTTAATTTAAATGAGAGAAAGGGATAGGGTGGGAAGAATGGGTAGTTATTAAATTGATTATTTATGCTAGACCATTCATTTTGAGAATGAGAGGATTAAGATTAGTATGAAAATGAAATTAATAAAAAAATGATAAATAAAAGACAAAATATTTTTAAAAATATCAAAGTTGTAACTAGGATAAATAGTCATGGAGAGTAAATTTATTAATTAAATAATTAAACATTATTTAATAAGAGGATGATGATTAACAACTAATTAAATAATAAGCTATCCCCTCAATCAATTATAGAGGAAAAAATAGGCTAATTATGATTAATTAGTTCTATGTGTCTGCAAGAACAATCTAACAAATGACACCTTATGAAACAATAAATATATACATATATTAATGTAGTGCAAATAGTTATGTAGGCCAAAAAGTAGAAGCATATATTTTTTTCTCAAATCAATTGTAAATATTTATCAACAGATTTTAGGTTTATTTAGTATTTGTAGAACAACATAGCGAGGCCTATTTTTATCCAAGGTGCACCATTTGGATTCTCAAAGATGAATATATAAAAATATATGTGAAATTTAATATTTCAAGTTCTTATACAATGTTAACATTGATGATTGAACCCCACAAATAGAGATAACCTAAAACCCCAACATCTTATGGTAGAAGTAAGAAAAAACTCTAGCATAGATTAAACCTTAGAGATCATCATGTCTAATATTGGATCAACATTTACCTCCTTGTGGCTTCCCATTTTCATTTCCAATAATCTGTAATACATATATAGTTATATCTAACATATAACTCATCAAAATAGTCCATGGTTGTGTGCCTTGACACAAAATGCGATGAACACTAATCTACTTGGTAATGCATTCTCATTATAATGATGATATCTTCAAAACATTAAAATTTAGTATTTGATACTATAGGACTTACAAATCTATACAAATAATTTTAGAGGTGCGCAAAGGTTAGAAAAAATAGTAAATGACTTTTAAATATAACTATATGAGAAATCACAAAAATGATTTTTATTAGATAAGTAATTATGAAATAATTTTTTTTTTTAAGTATATTTTATCGACGTAATAAATAACAAAATAATATAGGTATATGAGAGTGCATATGAGAGTAATGAAATATAATAATAGATAAATAGATGAGATGGAAGCAAAAAACAAAAAACAGAAATCCTACCTTCACATAATTATACCATTTATCTTTATATCAAGATATAGAAACTCTCTTCCAAATAAAACTAAAAATGAATGAAAAATATGCACACTAGGGAAAGAGGGCCAGTAACCAAGCCCATTCTAATATCAACACACTCCACACACGCTTGATGGGATCCAATCACTAATTTTAAAGGAGATCAAAAAATGGTAGCATGTGTACCAATAGTCATTTTTTAAAAGTTTTTTCATTGGTAATTGGCACATTTAAGCACCCCTAATGGGACATTTGTGCATGACCACTAGGACATTTGTCCATGTAAAATTGACAGACCAATTGGAAACCATAAAATAAACACAGAGACACAATATTTAATGTGTAAGGAAACTCAGGTGCGGAAACAGCTTCCTACGCTAATCTCTATAGGAAAGTATTGTGCAAATTCTTTTAAATCCTTACAATTTCAGATTTGTTAACTACTTTAACAAAGATATTGCAACCACA
>MU224281.1:139437-154885 GCA_018584345.1 Thuja plicata
CTCTAATGTTTTCTTCTGGTAACATCTCAAGACTGTTGTATTTCTTCTTCCATGTCTTTCTGCGTGCATTCTTTGCTTGAACATCTCCTTCAAACATGTCTTCTAAATACTTCCATATGGTATATGCATTGTCAATCTTCTTGATTTTGGAAAATTCACTGTCAGATAAAGTGCTGATTAGGGCTTCTTTGGCAATTGCATTATTGGTAAATGTTTCCTTTTGTCTATTAGTAGCATCATCCTTTGCAAGGTATTTCAGAGATGGAATTACAAGCTCTTGTGTAGAAATCTCAAAGATCTCAAAGCCAACACAGTGTAGATGTGTTACCATTTTGTTCTTCCAATCCAGATATTTCTCTCCATAAAACTTAGGGCTTTCTTTTCCGAAGTATGCCATCTGATCTACCTTAAGTTGTTAGGATTTCTCTCCAAGGCACTTGGCTCTGATACCAATTGTTAGAATACTTCAGGGATAACTGAGAGGGGGGGGTGAATCAGTTATCAGAAAATTTAAATCCTTTGTACTTATTAATCCAGATTGATATAAATCAAATGCACATTCAGATAACACATTACACAACACATCAATTTGGTTATAGGGAAAACAAATGGTAAAAACCCCGGTGGGAATTAGTACCCACAAAGAACTATATTGTTTGTAGTAATCCCTGTTAAAAGATCTTTCAACCCTGTTAGGAGTTGTTCATTACAATGCAGTAGTATAGTGACCAGGTTAAGGGTCTGAGCCTATTAGGAGTCTTTTACAATAACCATGTTAGGGGTGGTGGACTCACTATCCAAGTGGTGAAGGCTACAACCTTCTGGTTATTTGATACACACTGTATCAACAAGGTGAACTGTTGTTTGTGACACTGTTTGGCTAATCAGTTCCTTTTGTGAGCCAATGCTTTAACCTCTTGTAAAGCACTACAACAATCTTCTCTGTGTTTTGAAAGCTTCTACTTCAATATCTATATTATCAACATATGATAAATATAGCTCTGCTGCTTTAACACTCTGCTCTGCTTTTCTTATCTCTGGCTTTCGCAACTCTTCTTATCACAAATGACCTTCTATAAGTATATACACCAAGTATGAGATCATGGGACCTGTAGGAAAACTCTTCTTAACATCCTTGTCAGCTCTACTAAGCGCGCAAGCATAATTACAACCACGTAAGTATAAACTGAATAGACGCGTCGCTTCACTAAGTCAGCTTCACCAATTTAATCATAACTTTGCAATATTCTTGAAATATGTTTGGCGCCTTTAGAGTAATATCAGAAACTCATAACTAATAATGAATATACACATGCATATCCTAAAGATAGGCACAACTCAATAAACACGTTACATACGTCAGCCTTAAACAGTTATTCATCCAGAACTATAACAGTCAACAATAGAATTACATATCTTTACTGAAACATCATATCTGGGTCTGTGTGTATGAACATAGCATAATAAACATGTCAACAACATGTATCTATCCATGCAAGTCTTCATGTCATCATATGGATAAGTACATACAGAAGTGCTACTGTGTATTATATGTTGTCATCAATGACAAACATACAATCAATCAACTGTTCATAATCAAATCTCCAACAGTTTGTTTGATAACAAAGTCATTTTGATGTTGTTTTGAGAAAAAATTTAATTGATGATAGTGTGATCATGCCCCCTCAGGAAAAAAATCAAAGGAAAATAAAGAAATCCCTCAGTTGAATAGAATATAACACTTGCAGGAAGTGGTAAGGCAAGAAAGAGTGGAGTAGAAGAAGGTGTGTGTAAAATTAAACACACGAATACCAAGTTAATTATGTGAAAATATGAGTGATAAGACTGATAAAATGATGTTTAGACCAAGATGTATGATGAAATGTGCAGTATTGACCAATGTGGGGAACAAATGAAGCTAAGTCATAATTTTTGAAACTGTCACAAAAATGAAGCTGTGCTACTAAAAACATCGTAGATACCTTAGATTTGGTTCCCAATTGAGTAAAAAGAGAACACATGAATTTTAGCATGGATCTCTAGTTGACATAGAGGTTAGCATGGTTGAACAGATGATTACCCACCATTGACATTTTTCTTGGGGGAGCTACATATTAGCACACATGTACAAAGAGCTCCATAAGATTGTATATCACCATACTCGTAGCATGACTGTTGGTATACTCATTCTTAAGATTTGGGCCTGGGAGCACATCCATGTCACAAGGCCGATTGTAGATAGGCAAAGGGCACCTAAGCAGCCCTATGTATACATGTATGCAGGCCTTTACAACAGCCCCATATGGGCAAGGTCAAGTACTGGCGCCACCTATTTGATGATATGACCGAGGTTGTCTAGCGACCTTATTTAGACTGTGAGGTGTGGACTTCTAATGCTCAGTAGGTACCATTTTTGTGTCAGAGTAGATATCTGATTGGTTTGACTAGATATATTATAGAGCACTTTCTGATCACTAGAGTTATGAGGCAGTATGGCCGGTGACAGGGCCATAGAAAGGATGTTGCAGTATATGCTCGTACCAAGTATGAGACACTGCTATGGGGTACATAGTTGACTTACGAGACTGCCCATCAGGAGATCAGGGACATGGTGGTAGTAGACTAGGACCTTCACCCAGATTTCAAGGATGTAGGGGTTTCAGATAGATATGATGTAGAGATGCTCCAGTATCCCTCTCCTCGATTCACTATCCCAGAGGAGATCATTCATTGCATAGAGGAGCCACTTGATTACGATCTTGATGACCAACCCATCAGGGGTAGAGGAGGCAGAGACAGGGCTCTTGGGAGACATGGGGGCCATGATGGTGGTAGATATGGTGGTAGGGATGGCAAGCATCCTCCTCCGGATGATGGGCATGATGGAGATGACAGAGGTGGTGGAGGAGAGGCCGTAGATACAAGTGTTTCCAGTGGTAGTGGGAAGGGAAGATGACAGAGGTTTAGACTCGTGGCCCCACAGAGAGATCCTGGTCCACTTCTGACTAGGGACTAGTAGAGGCAGCGACAACAGGGGCCACTAGAGAGGCCATAGGATCAGGATACAGGCAGGGATGGAGATCCTTTGTCGATATGTGAGCAGGAGAGGGAGCAGCTTTGAGCGCAGATTACAGCCTTAGAGGCCAGAGCCACAGTAGCAGAGTCAAGGCTAGCTATATCACATGCCTTGATTTTAGATCGGGATAGGCAGATGGAGAGACTGAGGGCATAGAGGGATGTACAGGCCCACACAATAGTCCACTAGTGACAGAGGGCCACATATTATTATTCCCTATATCATGCAGTGGTTCCCGAGGGGCAGAGAGCTCCTACATTTTCTCGGGTGGCCCAGCAGTCAGAGGGGGCCATGCCACCTCTGTTAGCGCCTTTTGTACCACCTCCTCCTCCTCCTCCTAACCAGGGAGAGGGGGCAGGATAGAGCTGATATTTTTGTATCTTTTTGATATGAACATTTTGAGATCATACATGTATATCTGGATCCTACGGAGATACCCTCTTTTGTACATTACATTCATAAATATTCTGATTCATTTTTGGCGCACTGATACTCTTTATGCTCACTGATACACTTTATGTTCACTGGTACATTTTATGCTTTCTGATACTCTTTATGCTTGGATTTTTACCATGTTTATGATGATATTCATCTGATGCAGTTTCTTTATTTGGACATGTTTCATGAGGTCTCTTTCCTTTCATAGATGTGGTAAATGTAACTTTTTGCACATGTGATGATCTCTTGGTTTTATGATGAGTTAATTTTTCAGATGATAACATCATTTTATGATCTGGATGTGATGAGTCATTACTGATATAAATATGTTATAAATGATACCTATGTGAAAATGCAAATGTATGTTTCTTTTGATTTTTCAGTTATGCAAAATAGATGTATGGATGCACTTGAGGATGAAAAAGTAAAAATGCAATACATGGATGTTTTATTTTTTGTATTTTCCAGTTTCTTCTTTTCAATGAATGTAAAATGTATGCTATGGATGTGCAATGATATTTGATATCAGTACTATAGATGATGTAATTAACTTGATGTTTTTAGAAGAAGATAGAAGCCATTTTTGAGCTTAAAATTCCTTATGCTATTATTTTTGTTGATAAATGTACCATGCAATCCCTAAATGCAGCTATACGCAGACTCTTAGGACCTTGTCACTGATTAGCAAATATTGCAACATTTTTATCATCATTGGGCGCTTTTTAGAATGGATACCACCTGATAGTACAACCATCACTAATACCCACTGATATTATGAAAGTATGAATACTATGTTTTATTGAAATGTCAGAAATAGACTTAGGTACCAAGGCATAGAAGCCAGGATGACAAAATAGTCACCTTCCTTTTAATATACCAGATTTTGATTAAGGCAAGATATTGGACCCGCAATGACCTTGAAAATTCATATCCTTGGGTACATTATGATTCATATACCTTAGTGAGAATTTGGATCAAAAAATAGACAAGGAAATTGTTTCAAACCCACCATAGATTACACATAGCAAAGATCGAGATATATGCGGCTATCCACCTATAGTGGCAGCTCTTACCATAAACATCAAAGTCAGGTGAGATTTATAGGATCATTTGGAACAATCACCATATGCAGGAAATCAAGAAAACATTATGCCCCCAATCCTTGTGACTCTTTGTCTTTGCGCAAATGTCATTGAGCAACTAAGAAGACATAACAAATCATCAATTGAGAATCAATCAGATAAAATTTATAATTACTTAGATGCCCCTAGTTAAAAACATAATCAAGACATGAAAGAATCATAAGCAAACCATTAGCAAACTGTGTGTTAATTAGTATTGTGTTCATCCATATGTCAAACACAGTAAAGGTTCATCAATCAGAAAAATTGTAATACAAGAAATATGGTGTTCTGTGTTAGTTCCTTAGTAGGCTAATCCATTCCTGTTTGCGATCCAATATAGCTTTGTAGGAATGTTTGTGAATGTAAATGCCATGTCCCATGTTTTTGAAAAGACACCCTTGTTTTGAAAAGTGACATTGTTTTGCATGTGTCAAGAAAAATTGTGTCTGTGAGGCAAACTAGCCTAGAGAAACCTAGCAACCGCAACTGACTATGCCAACAAAGATACCCCCAGTGTAGAATGACTTATTCCTAAGACGTAAAGATAGACAAATCCAAAGCGATGACAAGATAGTCATTTAGGAAGAATGAAGTTAGCGTATGAGCACATGCAAAATTATGAAGGCCTAGTATCAGTAGTGCATTGATAGATGGAGCGCAGAACATAAGGGACGCCTGATTGCCAGGTTTTCACCACTTGGAAAGATCTTTTTCTTTATTGTTGCTACCAAGATGCCTATTTTACTAGGTGCTCATCAAGGCACTTTTCTCTTTTTCAATTTATTTTTTTTTGCTATTTTTGCTTTTTTGAATGTTTTTGTTGTATCAAGGTGCCTGTTTACTGGGTTTTCACCAAGGATACCCATTTTTTAGGACCTTTTCCACTATTTTTGGATTTCTTCAGGATAACTTTTCTAAATTTTTTTGGTATTTTGCAAGAACTTTTTGCTGTACAGGCTCTGCTAGCCAAAAATTAAGTGTAGAACCACTTCAAATGTAGAGTGTTTATAGGATCTGGAAGAATGTCTCCCTCAGGTGTATCTAATTGATAAGCTCTAGTCCCAAAAGTGGCAATGATAACATAAGATCCCAGCTAGTTAGGTTCAAACTTTCTTTTCTGCTCTTTGTTAGGCTGGTTCTTAGAATTCTCCTTGAGGACGAGATCTCCTACTTCAAATTTGTGTGGCTTGACCTTCTTGTTGTAACCTTTGGACATCCTTTCTTGGTACACTTTGAGGTGATCGAATGCTTGTTGTCTGCGCTCATCTAGTAGGTCCAGAGAATTTACTTAATCAGTGCGGTACTGCTCATCAGTAACTAGTCCTTGTAAAGATATTCACAAAGATGGGAGTTCAACCTCAATAGGTAGTACTGCCTCAGCGCCATAGACTAGAGCAAATGGCGTGGCTCTAGTTGGTGTTTGGATGCTTGTTCTGTAGGCCCATAGTGCCGGATTTAGTTGTAGATGCCAGTCTCTGCCAGACTTGCTCACAGTTCTATGTAGGATCTTGAGAATATTCTTGTTGGATGCTTCAACCTGTCCCTTACCTTGAGGGTAATAGATTGAGGAGCAATGTTGAGTAATATGAAACTATTCACAAAGGTCATCCATGTCTTGATTTTTAAATTGGCCCCCATTGTCTATCACAATTGAAGAGGGTATCCCATATCTACAAATAATGTAGTTAAGAATGAACATAGCCACCTGTTTGCCAATGGCTTTGATTAGCGGCATGACTTTGACCCACTTCATGAAATACTCAGTGGTCGTAATGATAAACTTGTGTCCATTTGAAGACTTGGGATATATTTGTCCAACCAAGTCAAAGGCCCATTGTTGAAATGGCCAATGTTTTATGAAAGGTATCAGTTCTATGGCAGGAGCATGGATAAGGTTTCCATGTGTCTGGCATTTAAGACATGCTTTTGAAAATTGAATAGCATCTTTCTCGATGGTAGGACAATAATAGTCTACTCTGAGCATTTTCTTGGCTAATGAAAAGTCATTCGAGTGTGATCCACATACGCCTTCATGGACATATTTTAATGCTAGATCGGACTCTTCAAGTTCTAAACACCGAAGAAGTGTACTGTTGAGACTGCATCGATATAGGTTGTTAGTTATGAGGACATAATGCAATGCTATCCTAATCAGGGATCTTTTCTCATTTCTGGATAGATTGGCGGGAATGGTTTGGTCAGAAACGTATGCAATGATACTGGCATATCGAGATGGATCTAGGGTATTCAAGGTACATATTACCTAGTATTCAAGTTTAGCAAAGGCAGGATAGGATATTTCTTCCACCAAGAAGTCATAGTGGAATTCATGCTCCTCTAGTTGTAACATGGATGCCAAGGTAGCCATAGCATTTGTAGCTTTATTTTCTGATCTTGATATCTGCTAGAAGGTGACAAAGACAAAGTACTTCTTCAGATCATCAACTAGTTTCTTGCAGGGCATCAACTTTTCATCTCTTATTTGATACTCCCCATTGACTTGATTGATAATTAGTTGGGAGTCACCATACACATTTAACTCTATGATCTTCCATTCCATGGCTAGCTTGAGGCCATTGACCAATGCTTCATATTCTGAGATATTGTTGGTGCATGGAAACATCAATTTGTAAGATTTGGGGATCTTGTATCCTTGTGGTGTTATGAAGAAAACTCCTACTCCAGATCCTTGTTGAGTGAATGAACCATCAAAGTACATCTTCCATGGATGTTCAGTGAGATGCATGATTGCTTCATTAGGAAATTCAATTAGTAAAGGTTCATCATCCTGGAGCGGTGAATCAGCCAATTGATCTACAAGTACCTGTCCTTTGATAGCTCTTCATTTGACATATTCAATGTCAAACTCACTTAGAATTAGGACCCATTTTGCCAAACTTCCTGTTAATGTTGTTCTTCTCAAAAGATATTTTAGAGGGTCTATCTTAGCAAAGAGCTTCACTATATGAGAGAGCATGTAGTGTCTCAATTTCTATGATGCAAAGATGACCGCTAAGCATAATTTTTCAATAATTCTATAATTGAGCTCATAAGTGACTAGGGTTCTACTAATGTAGTAGATAGCTCATTCTTTCTTTGTTTCATCTTCTTGTGCTAGTAATACTCCTAGAGATGTAGCTGTAGCTGAAATATATAGGAGCAAAGGTTTTCCATGACTAGGCACCATAAGAATAGGTAGAGCAGCCACGTACCCCTTTAATTCCCTGAAGTTTGCTTCACAGTGTTCATCCCAATTGAATGCAACCCCTTTATGTAGTATCTTAGTAAAGGGTTGTGCCTTATCTGCAAGTTGGGACATGAATCTCCTGATAGACTGGAGTCTCCCTTGTAGCATCCTCATTTGACTGATATTATGTGGAGTCATCTCTAGAATAGCCTTTACCTTTGCAGGATCTACCTTGATTCCCTTTGCTAATACTATGAATCCTAGGAGCTTGCCTGATTGGACTCCAAAGGCACATTTCTTCAGATTGAGCCTAAGTTGGAACTATTCCATTTGATCCAATATCTTTCTTAGGTCAGCAATGTGAGTGCTTCCTTCTTTGGATTTAGCCAATGTGTCATTGACATAGTCCTCCATGTTCTTGTGCATTGTGTCATGGAATATCATTGTCATGGCTCTTTGATATGTTGCACCGGCATTCTTTAACCCAAATGGCATGACATTCTAGAAAAATGTGCCCCATGCACATGTGAATGCAGTTTTCTCTTGATCCTCGTGGGCGATCTTGATTTGATTATAGCCCAAGAATCCATCCATTAATGAATACATCTGAAAGCCAGATGTAAGGTCTATGATCATGTCAATATTTGGTAGAGGGAAATCATCCTTCAGACATGCTTTGTTGAGGTCTTTGAAGTCCATACAGATCCTGATAGATTTATCAGATTTAGAAACGGGGACCACATTAGAGATCCATGTTGCATAGGCAATGACTCAAATAAATCCAGCTTTCAACAATTTTTCTAATTTTTCTTTCACCAATAATGCAACATGAGGATGCATTTTTCTATGTTTTTATTTTATGGGCTTGATCCCAGGAGCTATAGATAAGTGTTGCGTGATGAGATTAGGATCTAGCCTTGGCATATTAGTGTAAGACCATGCAAAATTGATCTTTTTGTCCTCCAAGAACTCTGTGAACTGTACCTTCTCTTCTTCTGATAAGGATTATGCCAGATGAACTATTTAAGGATTTTCAATCGTGCCCAAGTTTACTGGCTGTGTTGGTTCAATCAATACTAAAGATCTTTCCTGAAAGTGTTCAGGGAGGATATCAAGAGTCTCATCCTTTGGTGCCTCTAATTGGTTTTCACCATTGGATATGTCTTTTTTCTTTACTATTTTTGGATTTGATACTGCCACAGAGTGGTTTTCACCATCAGTCCACTTTTTCTATTTATTTTTCGGTTTGTGACTAAGAAACTTGATATCCTCCTGTGACATGTTCTTACTCCTTACATTGGTGGAAGAAGGGTAAGGTTCACAAGCATTAAGATAACAAGCTAGGGAGTGGTCATTAGAAAATTCAAGGATAGGAATAGGATTTGTTTCAGTCCAATCAATTAGGTCTGGAAGTACCAATTTTAGGGAGTCAAATTCTGGGAAGGACAACATCGTGTTAGCATGAAGACCATTAACTGACATGACATTATCTATTAAGTTAATTTCTTTGATATTTAGATCAATAAGAGTGAGATGATTGTTAAAAGGGTCGTTGTCAGTCATATATGGATCAAACTCTAGCGACTCGTCAGTAGAAATATCATCATCATCCCTCTGTTAAAGGAGGCTTCTTTCTTGTAACCTATGAAATTCTCTTAAACTTATGTATTCACCAGTGTCTCCATCAATGATCAGGGGAAGGAACTCTTCTTCTGCTTCAGGAGGATCAGTATCATTGAAAGGAGTGTTAGGTCATTTACTAGGAGCTGAGGAAGTTGCAAACATTTGAATTGTATCTATTCCAATATATTCAGAGGAAATAGATAGCCGATCCCATTCATAGTCATGAGACTCTGTGACATCATCATTATATCTGTTTAAATATTTAGCAATGTTTATTTGATGGACTCGATTAGCCGTTTGTAGATCAAAGTGAGGTAGATCGAGGACATGTGAAATTGTGACTAATTGCCCCCAGTTAGGATGTAGATTCTATGGTCGGCATTCCTCTTGAGTGATTGTGGCTATGGTGTCTCCTACCTCTTGAATGGGAGGTTGTGCTATCAAAGGAGTGTGAAGATCCTGTGGTACCTCAAAGCTAGGTACATAGCATTCTCCTTGATTCAAGATTCTCTGCACCAATATGTAGTAATCTCTCATAAGGCCATGGTTCCAATATTACCTCATCTATTTTATCACTCCATGTTTTAGAAGGTGGACTCTCTTGTGAAGTAGGTTTGTTGGATTGAGTATTAAAACCCAGTCCTTTTTTATCTCTCTTGAGGCGGAACTCCATGAGTATGGGTTCAATGATCCCTCGTCCTGTGTCATTTAGAGGTCCCTTTCCTTTGCAACCCATTTGTGTAAGGAACTCATATCCCTTTCCATACTACTCAGGGGATATCTTCACATGTTTGACCTCAGATTCCACTGGTTCTCCTTTGTAAATCCAATTGAAGACTGCATGTTCTTCTGTGTTATCTGAAGAAGATGTGGATGCCTTTATCATGCCAGTTTCCTTGTGTACTTCTGGCTCTTTGAATGCTAGAGGCATGAATGTTGATGATGGTTTTCCATAGGATCTTGGTGATACTGGAAGGTCTGTCAATGAAGGAGTTAGGTCCAGCTTGTAATTTCCCATACCGGTTGCTTCGAGTTTCAAAGTTCTACTAAAACTCTTCATAACCATGTCCTTGGTTGTTTCAGGAGCAACGACATCCATAGCCTATTTGTTATGTGGGATCATGCTACCTGCTTTGATATTGTTGCAAGTGTAGTTGGCATCTGTAGGAATCGTCACTTCTATCCCATTATGTGGGAACTTTATACATTAGTGATAAGTGGATGGTACAACTTGTATCTCGTGAATCCATGGTCTACCTAGTAGGATGTTGTAGGCTAGTGGTAGATCCAAAAATTGACATATAACATTCCTCTCAATCGTTCTGACTCTGATAGGGGGAGTAATAAGACCCCTGGAGGATCTTTCTTCCTCATCATAAGCTTTGATGGTTATCTTGTTTCTAGTGTCAATTGTTTGTTCTGAGAGACCTAGTCTCCTCACGAGATCCAGTGTACAGATATTTAATCCTGCACCTCCATCTATCAATACACGTCTAACATGGGATCTATGAATAAGGAATTCAATATGGAGGGGTTGATTGTGTGGATGGGTCAAAGACTTGTCATCTTCTTCTAAAAAGGAGAGGTAGTGTGGTGCTGAAATGTGATTGACCATCACTTGAAACTTGTCTATATCTATATCTTTCAGAACATTAACAGCGTGTAGAGCTTGTTTTAGGATTTCCCTATGCACAGTGGATATCTTGAGCAACTCGAAGATGGAAATTTTGGCAGCAGTTCATTGCAATTGGTCTACCAAGTCATATTTTTCTCCAGGGATAGTGACCACATGTTTTTCTGCTGGTTTAGGAAGAGTTATAATATGAACCTTTGATGTTAATGTAAGTTTTGGAGGTCCCTTGATTGTGACCTATGCTTGGATCCGTGTTACAGAATTTGAAGAGGATGAGGCACCTTTAATTGTGACCACATTGATGGGTTCAGTTTTAATATTGAGCATATTAATCACATTATCACTCTTGGAATAGGTGTAGTTTACCTCATTACCTTTACCTTTAGATGTTTCTCCTTGATTATAAGTAGGAAAGGGTTTGTTAAATGTTGTATGGTCCTCATTGGTAGTATGTCTGTCTACCTTGATCTTACCTCCATCGATGAGGTCTTAAATAACATGTTTAATTTTGAGACAATTATTATTCTTGTGTCCCTTGTTTTTGTGGAAGAGACAATAGGAGTTATCATCCCACCATCTAGGTTTGACCATTGGTTCCCATGGTTTAGAATCGGGAATCTAAGAACTTTTTTATCCACCAATTTTTTTAAGATGGTCTCAAGAGGTTCCCCCAAAGGAGTGAATTTTCTTTGGGGTTTTCAAGTCTAGGTTCATTCCTTGTTATTATCATTGTTTGCCTTGGGAATGGGGGGTGTTACTTTAGCCTCTTTGCTTGTTTGCATGCCATTGGTGAGATTGAATGCTTCAAGTTTAGAATTAATGTTAGAGGCATCAACTACTCCATCATTAACAACATTTTTGTTTTTCTTCCACCATTTAGGCTTGGAGTTGGAGTTACTTCCTTTGTTTTCATTTTGAAGGGTGATCTCTCCCTTTTTGACCATGACTTCCTCAATATGGAGGGCATTTTTAATCATCCTATCAAAGCTAGGAGAATCTTGCATCTATAGTGCATATCTCAATTCAGGCACTAGATTATTAATGAAGATTTCCATCTTTTCTATTTTGGGAATGACCCTTGAATATCATGCAAAAATCTTCCTCCATCTTTGTAGGAAGTGTGTAAATGATTCTCCAGTTTTATGTTTGGTATTGCATAGGTCCATCATAGTTACATCATGTTGGATGTTGTAGGAATAATGTTGAATGAACTGTTGCATCAACTCCTCAAATTTTTTGACCTTAGGGTTTAATTTTGAAAACCACTCCAGGGAATTACCTCCTAGACTTCCTGGAAACAGTCGCATGAGGTAAGTGGGTTCGTGCATGTACTCAATGCTTAGAGCACGGAATTCTCTTACATGGTCATGTGAATCAGTTTCTCCCGTGTATTTTTCATACTTTGGCCTTGCTACATTAGGAGGAAACGGGACCATAGTGATACTCTTGTCAAAAGGAAATGGACAAATGGCGTCCAAAGAATATTTGGTTTTTGGTTTCTCCTTCTCTTGTTTGAGGTTGGTGAGCTCTGTTTGCATTAGATTGAGATGTTTGGTGAGAATAGATATCGGGTTTGGTACCTCCTTTTCCTTGAGATTTTCCACATTATAATCTTTGGGTAACTTGACACCTGTGGATGCTAGATGTAGGAAGTACTTTTCTTTATCATCACCAATTATCCATTCCAATAGCTTGTGGATCCATTTACTTTGTTTGAGTTTCTCATATTCATCTTCAGGGATCTCTTCTTCACTGTCTGATCCAAATGGATTATGTTCAAACTTGGATCTTTCTTCCTCTTTTGTGCCTTCGTATTGTGCTTGTTTGCCATCATTATAACCCTCAAAGGCCTTACTCCATTCGTTAGTGTTGTTATCCTTTGGAGGAAAATCTAGATCAAAAAGGGAACTGCGAGAAGTTTCTCCGTGAAAGTGCGGTGTTTTAGGAGGCACTTTTGATCCTTTAGTTGTGTACTAATTACGTCTTCTATTAACCATGAAGTTTGTTCCTCAACTTTGTTAACATTTTCCAATAGTGCCAGTAATGATTTCAGATCGTTCAAGTGGGTGTGTCTAGGTAGAAGTAACTATTTGTTGTTGGTGGATGTAAATGAATCCAACGTCAGAGGGTTAGAATGCCTTGATAGTGAGCTGGGAACCAAGTTGTTGATAGAAAATGAGTAGACCACACGTATTGAACTGATCATGAAAGACTAACTAAGCATGCAAGGTAGACATTTCGAAAGTGTTTTGAAATAACAACAGGGAGACCAGAAGATACAACAAGAACTAGCTAAAGAGAAAAAAGGATATCCTAATCCACTGAGACTTCCTAAGAAAAACTACTACAAATGCCCACTATCCTGAATGTGAGCTCCCAGATACGATCCTCTGATGGTACCAAATACGATCCTAGAATCTAGATATAACTTCTTGTTGACCAGATATGATCCTAAATACAAAATATGATCCTAGATACCAGATGCAACTTGGGAAAAATAGGATACAATCTTATGATGTCTTGTTAATTTGGGTCAGTTTTGAAAAATTTGTTTTTGAAGTGCGTGAAGTTGCTCGTTTCCAGATTGCATCAAGAGGTGCTGTAAGGCGTGAAAAACACTTGTTCTCTAGGGTTTGAAATTTGTTGATTGTTTTGAGGAACTTATATTTTTAATGATCTTTTGGACATGTCAAACAATTTTGCATTGTTAAGAGGATGAAACAAACACTCCTTTTGTCCTATTCTCTAGGTGGAGGATGAAAATCTTTTCTCGTTGACTTAGGTACACACTCAAATGCTAATCAGAATATAGCCATCACCAAGCATGCAATGGATCCAGTCATGATGCTATATTAGCTAACTCCAAACGCAAGTGAGGGTACGATATGACGAGTGTCTTGGGGAAATTACTTTTTTCCTTGCACAGAGAATCACCTTTTCGAGGATGAATTGGGTATTCTTTCAGTTGAAGCTGTTGTAGATTATTAGGCAATCCGTTCAAAACTGTCCCCCATAGAATTGCACAAGGAAAAATTGAGGTGTATAGCCGTATGAGTACCTAAATATATATAGTCTCGCAAGCAAGATTCAAGCGGCTCCACTCTATATATACCCCGATATGTTCTAGCAATGATGTCAAAATTCTAAGAACAAAACCAATTCTGTCTTTCGAGGCTTTGGCCTACGAGGAAGCAACTATTTATAGTGAGTTGGAAGGGTCAGCATAAGACCTATCCTCACTTGGGTCGTTCCTGGGACATTTTTTCCTCAACCGGTAGGCCCTCTATTGTTTAAATGATATGTAACCAGGATTGGCAAGCTTTGGATGTCTGAATTTCTGATTCTTCCAAGGAAGAAGAGCATACTCTCCTAATCTAAGCCATTTTCTCCCAAAGCACTTAAAACAAAATTCATTCCCTCAAGCTATGTTGAGCTCGATTTAGTTTTTCCTATTTTAATGAAAACAGGATGCTTGAAAGGGAAAATTTGCCTTGTTCAATTACCACAATGATTTAATGATTTGTGTTGTTCAATTTCTGATCCAAAAAAGAATTTAAGTGATTGACCTTGTTCAATTAATCCCACATATTTAGTGCTTTTTTTTGTTCAGTTACTATCCAAAAAGAATTAAGTGATTTTTTTTTGCTTGTTCATTTACCCCCAATTTCATCACAAATGATAAGACAACATCCAACTTCTTGATTCTCCTTAAGAGGAAAAGAGCATATTATCTGGTTGTTTTAGGAATTGGAGAAATGGTTTTAAGTTTGGAAAGCAAGGAAATAGAAGTCAAGATGGGGGTTGGCAACCTATAAAACCACATTAGTATCTGTTGGTGCAAACTCCCACAAAAACCTTCAAAAAAATATCCTGCAAACAATTGTTAAGTTGCAAATTATCAAAAACACCACATGTTAGAATGTTAGGGGTTAGGCAAACGAGATGCTCAAACTTTTTAACTAGATGAGATCTTGAAATTTTACTAAATACGACACAGTATACCGTATGAGAGCTTATTCATGGAATGTGATCCCTTGCTGACCAGATGTGAGCCCAAACCATAAACAATCCAGGAAATCCTGGACGCGATTCGACTTTTCTGCGATACGATGGTGTATCCGGGATACAATCTTGAATGATTAAAAATGATTTTGTATCCGAATCCTGAGCATGCAAATTGGTAAAAAAGTGTTAGAAAATGAGGCCAATTTGAAAATCTTGCCCCACGGTGGGTGCCAGAAATGTGCGTGTGTATTTGGGAACCTGTTAAGAAAGACACAAACACTCAATAAGTCATTTCATTAGTTCAAAATGGTTAGACAAGCATGTAAAACCACCTAATATCAACCTATTTCCTGCTAACTAGG
>MU224281.1:156379-172980 GCA_018584345.1 Thuja plicata
GTGTGTGTGCGTCTCTCTCTCTCTCTCTCTTTGTGTGTGTGTGTGTGTGTGTGTGTGTGTGTGTGTGTGTGTGTTAGTTATATACTTTTGAAAGAAATCACTTGTTTTAATCATGAATTTTCTTGGATTCTTTAAGACTATACATTCCACAATGGAAAAGGTCAATATAATCAATACAATCAAATAATAATGTGGAGATTTAATCTTTTTCTTATAGATTTGTCATTTGATATTATTAGTTCATGCCTCCTAGAAGTTTTGTGAAGGCTTAAAATATTAAATTGTAATTAATTTTTTTATCTTCAACCAATAAAAATATTGGGATTTAATGTATATATTTCACTGTGTCAATATACACAATAGATAATGTGTATTATCTACTAAAATTTTTCTAGATAAATTTTTTTCCTGCATTGGATTAGAATGGGAGATGGTGTGTAGAGGTGTTCACATAAATCAAAGAGTGCATGACAAACAAGGTATTAGGAAGGAAAAAAATATCTTAAGATGTAAATTTTTATGTACATATATAGCTTGCACTTTGCGATTAGGGTTTGATTGTTGCTTGCATGCTACTCTAGGTGGACAATAACATGGGAGCTTAGTGAATAGGTTCCAGTGACATTTATGATATAAGATCCAAATAAATTTTTTTTTTAAAATAATCCTATGGTGTAAGTTTATTTTTTTGTCACATTCATCCTCTATTTTAATAAATATGTGTTAAGCATTAAGAACACCATGTGACCAAGAAACTCCCTTCCTCACATATCTATAGATGTTTCCCCATCTGGTCCTCTGAAAAATCAAAACATTCCTAGTCTTCTAAAAAATATTTTTTTTCCTAGCAAGGAGATTAGGGTGAATTGTGTTTTAAAGTTAGTCATGTGTTTTATATCCCTTACAAGACTCAAATACTTTTTCCCTAAATTTGAAATTTATTTTACTGGGTCTTTCTCAACTAGTTGCAGTTCCTTATCAATTGCCTTCTCATTTTTAAATGAACTACTCTGAGATCAATGTATAGACCTTTAAAACTAGCTGGGCCATAGAATATATGGTGGAAAAATCAATTTAGTCTTTCAGGAACTAATAGAGTAGCATCTAGGCTAGTAGGAAGGTCTTTTTGTTGGCTCAATACAAGAAATATTTTCCCTCCTCTATTCCATTTCTAGAAAAATGTATGTGACCTTTTGACATGGAGAGGAATCATTCCCATTTTTTAAGCTATGGCTATATCGTCCAATGACAATCTTGAAATCATATAATAGAAACTTGATATTCAATTAATTCAAATGGATCATTTTACATTGATGAGAATTGGCTATATAAAGCCATAATTCATATGAATAAATACCTACAAGAATCTAAATTCCCTTTATTTTAACATAAATAATTTCTTATTTATTAACCTAAACTACTAACTTGGACCTGACTTATGTAATACTCCAACATCCACCCTTCTTACATTAATCTGAACAAGAGTGGAAAATTACAAGGGTTTTGAACACAACTATTCTGGAGAGTTTAATGAAGTGTCTTGACTAATCCTCCTCACTAGCTTAAGAAACACCAAATTGAACACATCAGTAGATCCCCTAACTTCCTTTCCTATCCAAGAGGACTAAACTGACTGCATGAGTATATCCCATGACCATAGAACTTGAAACCATTTGTACAATATGAGTGTTTTCACTTCTCACACACAATGAGAGACATTTTGTTTGAAATTCCACATCTCCTCTGAGTGTGTCTAATGCCTCTTGCGGTGCTACACATGAGATGCCTTTCCTTCAAAATTCCATATCTCCTCTAAGTGTGTCTAACACCTCTCAATTGTTGTGGAAATATTTCCTCCTCTATTATTCAAATCATCAATCAATGCCTGCATATGAGATAACCTTTCCTCTAAAAGTTCACACTTTCTCCAAGTGTAGAAAATGCCTCCTCAAGTACTTGACAAATCATCAACCATATTTTCCACATTTATCCTTGAAGGGATAACCATGATGCCAAGCCCCCTCTTTTCTTCAGTGACAAAAATAAGTTAAGCCCCCTCTTTTCATTATAGATAAATATGTCAATCCCCCTCTTTTATTTAGGGACACAAATGAGATGCTTCTCATGCAATGAATAATCTCTAGGCGAGAAGCTAGCGTGAGATGATGGATATCCTCCTGCCTTTATTGACTCCACCCCCTATATAGTCTTCTCTATTCTTTAAGGCACAAATCTATCATGAGTTTTGTATTGCGAAGTAATTTATCATCATCTGATTAGTCATTGAAGGCCAAGCCATGTATAAAAAGGATGACCCTAAAAACATAAACAAGATTTCACATAGGTCTAGCCATTTTAAAAATATTATAATGTCAAATTCAATCCATGATGGACCCATACACTAATAAATATTATACCTTTAAAATTCACTAGAATGAAAACCTAAGACTACCTCAAAAATTTAAAAATGTGCTCAAGAATAAATATAGAAACTCTTACCTTTAATGTAGTTTCTGAGATCCATATTCAATCCCAAGTAATTGAAGCCTTCACAAAAGAATAAAGAAAATCCTACCCACAATAAAACACAACTTAATGTCTTCTTAATGCTAATATAATAGGCATATATCTTCTTTTGATTCCCTTGTCTTCTTCTCATGTCACTTCATCCTTTCAAGTCCTAGTGTTGAAGTCTTGTGGAGGAAGCCTTTCTCCATGGGACAACCACATATTTTTTCCACTTCATATCCATGCATTCTTTTTAAATTTTCCCTTAGATAGGATTCATGTATCCTTAATCATTTTTTCATCATTAAGGCACATGTTGTCAAAAGGTCATAAATTTTGTTTCTTTATTTTTCAGGTTTTGCCTTTTATAGTTTAGTTTATGTTAGTCCTTTATAAAATCAGGGTTTTTTAATCATGCATTTCAAGTGATTTTCTTTGCAAAGTTTTAAATTAGACTTGTAGTCCTAAACTACACTTTTAGTTTGGGACCAAAGTCCCAGAATACACCAAATGTGAGCATGTGTGGTCAAGACTTCAAGTCCCAACTACAAGTGTAACCGCATTTTAGGTTTATTAGAATGTTTTCAAATTAAATTATATCTCTTACTTGTGTCCTTTTAAACTTAGTTAGAGTTTAATTAGAATCATTATCATTCCTTATTTTCATCCAAATCTTAGGTATTTTTCTTGTCGTTGGATCGACCTTTTTGTACAAAATGAATTTTTCTCTATTAAACCATTGATTTCATCATTTTCCCTTAATTTCCTTTGGATCTTTATTTCAAGTTTGAATTATTTTCTATTATTTTATGCCTTAACAAAAAAATTCCATTTGAAACCCTGGAGTGAATACCTATACAAGCATTGGGATCAAATCAAGATATTGAATAATCATAGTTTTTTGTATTATATCAAGAAGGCATCATTTTTCAAACCCTAGTCATCATTGTATTGTTGTGCATTATAGAGATTGGACCTTCTATCCCCAAGAGAATATTCATGATTATATCTTCCTTTTTATATCTTTTTCAAAGTCAATTTGTCTAGATTAGGTCTTCTTTTCATGTCCTAGCTCATGTCATGGTTTCTAGTCTTTTGTTTTGTTCTTTGAATTCTTTATGCTCTAAAGAATCTCCCAGGAAAATGTTCTATGTATGAGTATCTCATTTCTACGTTGAACTTGTAATCAAGACTCTTTTTTCATCATTACAAGGGGTTTTTAATTTTACAAACTCATGTCAACTTTAAATGCAATTTAAATATATAGCTTTGATCATAAGTAAATAAAATTTCTAAGTTTCATTCTTTCCAATCAAGGATTTTAAGTCTAATTTTAGCACTTCAAAAAGAGTCGTGATTGCAAGGAGGATATGTTACCAATTAGTGTAGTCCTAACTACATACAATATTAAATTTACTACTCAATCCATTCAAGACTTTTAGTCTCAACTATAACTAAAAACCCATGACAACTTTAGTGTTGTTGGGACTTTAAGTCCTTGCCATACTGCACCTTGCGTCTTATTTATTATGTAATCAGATTTTTCAGTTCTTATTATACATTATAATTGAACTCATAATTCATTAATATAATTAGAACTTTTAGTTTTGATTACACTTTACTAATAAGTATCCTTTCAATCAGGACTTTTAGTCGTGATTGCATTTATGTTCTTACACTACTTAATGAAGTCAAAACTTTTAGTTTTGCCTGTGTAATGTCTTTTCATTGACTAGGAACTAGTATAATAAGGAATTTTATGCCAGATTACACCTGTAGACATAAACATTTTACCCTTATTTGAAAAGTGTTCTTGAAACCCTTAAATTACAAAGTGGTTCATTTTTGTTGTTTTACCCATTTTTTCATGCTGTGACAGGATTCTCATCTCATTTTTCATGTCAAGTTGTTATCCAGCCTTGGAAACCCTTTGAATGTATTGTTGTGACTTCATTTAAAATGCTCTCATTCACACTTTCATTTTCTCACCTAGACTTTATAGATAGAAATTTTCCCGAAGAACCAATGTTACATAATATCAGAAGATGAGGTGGGAGTTCATTTACAAAGAGATAAGAACTATAAATAATGCAATGTGGTTTTCCTGAACAAGGTGCCTTCAGAAAAAATGAATGCGTTGTGCAAAGGTCAACCTATAACCGAATGAAAACCTTCTAGACAAAGGATGATATTCATAAGAGTTGTGTCTTTTCAAACACTTAGTTTATTTTTAATTATGCACATGCAATTTAGTTTTGAAAAATTACATATAAAGTCAAAAACTATAATTATATGTGATCACATCAAATATAGAATTGTAAAATGTAATTACATGAAATCACATTATAAGTAGAATTATAATAGGACTGTAATGTTGAATAAGTTAACAATTGGTTAGGACTCCCACCTTTTATCATAGCCTCTCTTCTATAAACAAGATATGACTCATTGTAAATAATCATTGTTTAGCAATGCAAAAAAAATCTGCCAGTTTGTGTGTGCACTCTAAAATATGATTTTGAGTGTAAAACAAATTGTAGTCAATAAAAGAGGTATATTTCTTACAAAATTTGTGCTGGAACAAGTTGTTATATGATGACATTTTACAAAGTTGATTGTAAGTATTGTGGTATTACCTAAGAGAGGTTTAGACTCAATCTTGTAGTCTTTGTGCTACTTATTTCAATTAGAGTCAGTGTCATGTTTTAACTTGATCTCAAGTAAGCTTTCTTCTTATTATTGTGTTTGAAGATAGTGTCATGTGCTCAAGCTAAAAGTTAGCATGTATTATTTGTGCTTCTTGTATCTTTTACCTTTGTGTTTTTAAGGTGTAATATGTGTTGAAATCTTTAAGTTACATGCATATTCCATCTCTACTCTTTAATTCGCGTAAGAATTAAACAAACATCTTTGAACTCCTATGAGATTTTTTATCATTGAATTTTCTCACATTGTAAGAAAATAACATCTATTATATAAAGAGAAGAGGATACAATGGAAGGAGAATACCTATTCTAAAGAAAGATAAAATTGTGAATAGAATACCCAATCAATAATCTTAGTGTACATAAACTTAGCTTTCACTTAGTGTTAGTTACTTTTGGTAACATTAGACAAAGGGAGACTTCCCTTATAATTAGGAGAGACTTTGTATTGCATGATGTGGTTGAAATTATATTTTGTAACTAATCAAAATTTTCACTTGTAAAATATTTAGTTAGCAATGTAACAACTTAGAACTGTCCATAGCTGGCATAGTGGGGTACATGATGATAGAGAACGTCTTGATTTTTATGGCACTTGAAATGGTTTTTCAATTGGACACCTAGTTCAAAAGTTATCGCCTCCAAAAGTTGGGTCTCTTGAAATAGGAAAGTAAAACCGTTTTGAACACACAAATGAGTTATAAAAGGGAGTTACATGTGTTGGTGTGTGGTTTGACATGTCACAACATATCTTTTATTAAAGATAAGAGGGGTGCTAATTTATAAGTGTTTTTAGTCCATGGTTTTGTAATAATATTTGATGGTTTCACGTATCTATGTACTACATATATAGTGTCTATGATGGAGGTTGCGTGTAAGAGTCTTATAACTATTAAAGTAGCTCTAAATCTCGGGTTGGTGATGCTCCTCAGAGAAGCTTTCTCTCTAAGTATATTGCAATTTTTATTGATTTCTGAATATTATTTGTGTAGCTTGTGGAGAGTGGGACTTTTACCCTGTAATGGTTTTCCCCGCGTAAATGACTGGTTTGTGGTATGCACGATATTTATGTTATTTTTGTTAAGCTTCTATAGTTATTGTAAATATCTTTAAATATTTTACATTACCCTCCCCTCAAGATTTGTGTATGATTTTTTTTGCCACCTCAATTTCCTTATATAATATTATTGAAGCTACTCCCTTTGATCTGAAAGAGTCACTCAAACAAATATCCACCTAATCATCCTTAGAAAATAATGAGACAAATGAGCTATGAAATAAGAAAATAAATTAAGAGTGTTTTGATCAATAAAAAATTAACATGAATCCTGAAATTTTTTATACATATGTTCCATGGGATCAATAAGATTAAATTTAATCTTATTGATCCCATGGAACATATGTATAAGAAATTTGAGGATATTTGGTTTACATGGTGTAATAATCAGAAGGGTAAGCAAAGAGTGTATTATAGACTTGAATGATTTTACGGGGATGCTACTACTTTCTCTTTTATACCTGAAGGTAGCCATGCTCCATTTTTGGTGTACCCGACATCTATTTCAGATCACTCACATATTCAGACCTGCATTAGACTTGATAAAATTGGTGAAATAGGGAATGGTGGCAGGAAAAGTAATTCCTCTAAACTTAATGTGTCATTACTTGATGACCCTGATAATGTAGATGCAATTGAGATGTTTACCCATTTGATTAAGCTTTGTGATCTTGTGATGAACCCTATAGACATTTGGGAATGATTGGTAGATGCATGGAAGAGTGTGTTCCAAATCATTGGTCAAAAATATGCAATGGATAGGAATAGAGAAGAATCTTTTTGGTAGTCTAATTTGAACAATATAGAGAAAGAGATTCAGAGGAAGGGTTTTGACTTAGAGAAAGAAGTTCAATTAGCTAACACTAAACATAATTTGAGATTGATTCAAAGATGCAAGACTCAAGGCCAAAAAATTAGAGCCAAAATGAATTGGATTAATGAGGGTGACAAAGGGTCTGGTTACTTCTTCAACATCATCAGAGAAAAACATAGAAGAGAATGTATTAAAGAAATACAGGTAGAGGATGGAATCACTAATAATCCAGAAGTCATTGAAGATGCCTTTCATCAGTTTTATAGTAAGTTGTTCTCCTCAGAGTTTTATCAAGACAATAAGTATGCATTAAGAAATTGCCTCAATTTAATTCCTAATAATATATCAGAACAGAATGCCTCTTACCTAGGGAATTATATTTCAGAAGAAGAAATTAAAGCATCTATTGACTCCTTCACTAATGGTAAAACACCTCGGTTGGATGGTCTTCCTGCTGAGTTCTACAAAAAAATAAGGAATGTATAGGAATGGAACTAATGAAAGTCTATGAAGAAGCCATGGTCAGAGGAACTCTTAAAGATTACATTAATAGAGGAGTTTTTAAGCTCTTACCCAAAGCAGGTGATAGAACCTTAGTGAAAAATTGGAGACTCATTACCTTGTTGAATTATAAGATCCTTGCAGAACTATTAGCCAAGATATTTGCTCCCCTATTATGGAAGTTCATCTCAAATACCCAAACTAGATTTATACAAGGAAGATTCATTCTGGAAAATTTAGTGACTAGCTGGGAAGCAATGAATTGGGCTAGGGCTGATGGGCAACATGTGGCTATGATCTTGCTAGATTTTGAAAAAGCATATGATAGAATTTAATGGCCTTTTGTATTAGGAATGTTAAAATCCTTTGGTTTTCCTGAATACTATTGCAATTGGATAAAAATTTTATTTAAGGACTCTTCTACAATCATTGATGTTAATGTATCCTTATCAGAACCTATAATGTTGCAGAGATCCATCAAACAAGGGTGCCCAATAGCCCCCTCACTAGTTTTTATTGCAGCAAATGCCTTGTATTATATACTTAGGGCTCAGAGTCTGGGACCCCTTATCAAGGGCCTCTCTCTTCCCAAAAATGAGAATCTTATCAATGATCCATTTGTAGATGATAGAGCTCTATTTTTAGAGTTATCAGAAGATAAAAATGAATTTGCAGTGGAAATAATTGAATTCTTTTGTAAAGTTTCAGGATCCAAAATTGCTCCTCATAAATTGAATCTCTTGGGGGTGGTCAGATGATCCCCCATTTGGCTAACAATTAAGGGTTTGCAATGGGCTTGGCCAAAGAAGATAACTAGGTATATGGGTTTACCTTTCTTAGTTGAACATAATAAATTAGTAGTATGTGGGATTGGATTTATGAGAATATTAATAAGAAACATATTAAATGGAAGTCACAATCAATTTCTATTGCTGGTAGGATCCAAATTGTACAAAAAGTTCTTTCTGCACATCATATCTATTATGCTTCAACATGGATGTTTGCTAATTCTCATGTTAATATGCTAGAAAAGATTCCCAGATATTTTTTATGGTCTGATGGTTGGGGCAATAGGAAAAGACATTGGGTGAGGTGGGACTGGTGATGTCAGGAAAAGAAACATGGAGGATTGGGATTGAAAGATATTAAATCACATGGGATAGTCTTGGCAGCTAAATGGATTATTAAATCTCTTTGAGGCAATGAACCGTGGAAAATTCTTATCAGGAACAACATAGAGAGATCATTCATTATAAAAGGAAAACAATGGAAGAATGTTCCAATTTGTGATATTATGATGGGTGACTGTAAAATGAACTTATTTGGATCAAAAAAAATTCACTCCTTTTGAAAAGCATGGATTCGGGTGAGAGAATGCATTCTTGATAGGAATGTTGTAGGTGGCCCTCCATTTTATGTTGTTAGGGATCATTCTATTTGGTCGGGGGGTATATCTTAAGGATAAACCTTTAGCTCTCACCCAGAGCTACTCTACAAAAATTTGGAATGTGAAAGGGATATCTCTCATTCGGGACATCTTGAAGGATATGCACCTGGGATTGTGGGAGTTTTTCAGCAATAAATTTAATATCCCTCAATCCCAAAAATTACATAAACTCTAGTTTGTAAGGCAATGATTAATGCAGTGAAAGGAGGCATTATAGATTCAGACTCATTTTTAAGAAAATGTAATTGGATTGATGGTAATACCTTGAATGTAACATCCACTAAACAGTTGTATCACATTATAAACAAGGACTCCTCTATCATATCATGGGTGACACAGTGCTAGGGAGATGTAAACCCCCTTTTTAACTAGTTTTTTTCTTTGACTACTTTTGGAAGGGTAAAGCTGTACCTAAAAAGATTTGTTTTAGATGGCTTCTTTTATTAATGAAACTTGATGTGGGTCATGTTTTGTCCTCTATTGGTCTAACCCTTGTCATGTGTAGTATTTGTAATTCTATGGAGACTTTTGAACATCTTTTTTTTTAATGTTTTTATGGACGCAAGGTTTGGGCTATTTTTCTGGGTTCGCCTTGTCTTTGGAATTGCAAACCTCTTATCTCTTGGAGTGAAATACTTGCTGGATATGTGGAACTTTTTGATTCCAAGCTTAAATATTTTTTGTTTACCCTTACCAATGAAAATTTTTGGACTCTTTGGAAGGACAGAAATAGAGATATTTTTCAGCAAGAGCAAAGGAAACTTGCTGAGTTTAGTTTTAAACTCACTCATTAAATAATATAATGTCACAGGTCTCCATGGTTCTCAATATTCCAAAGAGTAGATTCATGATTTTGATGTAGGAGGGCAGCTTGATGATCCACAAGGATGAAGTACAGGCTGCTAACTATGTTGCTGAAAACCAAAGCTTCCTTGCTCCTACAAAAGTGGAAGAATTGAATAGTCTTCTGAACAACAGACGGCTAGGTGTTTTGGACCAACAAAACGATAACATTTTGCACTCTGTTCAAAATGAAGAGGTTCCAGCAGAGGCATAGGTATATGTACAGGATGATCACTCATGGGTCCTAAGGGATAATGTCACTCATAATACTGGGTGGGAATAGCTTTATTAGCAGAAAAAAAATGTTTTCTAAATGATGTAATGACTTTAGAAGAAAAGGCTATTTACTTTGAATATGATAGCTTATAGATAGGCTACTAAGCACACTCCCCCAATTCTGTAATTGTATATGTTATGTGGTTGTTTATTAATGATACTGGAACCAAGTAGTTAGTTGTATATTGTGATGAACTATCTTAATAGAAAAAAAAATTAACATTCCTATTCCAAGTGGTCTCATGTTTACTTCTATTTTATTGAGCATTCCACATATGCTTGTATATAAATCATGAAAATTGTTCATTCTCCCTTTACTTAACTGAATATGTCATGAACATCATTCTTCTTGGTAACACATCTTCATTTTAATTATGATTTCCATCGAACACTAAAATATGGTATTTAATACTATAAGGCTTAAATGTCTATCTAAATAAGTCTAAAACTAACTAAGCACCTATAAATAATTAAGAATTATAGTAGAATATCTATTGATGCATGGTCACTAAAATAAATAGGAGAAAGTAAGATATAAATAGAAAAATTGACACTTTTTAACCTTACACATAATCTAAACAATAAATGGATAACAATGCATACATATAATGAATATAATATTAAGATGAAAGAGCTAGCTTCACGCAAAACTAAATTATTTATCAATATAACCATATGTCAATATAAAAAGACCCTTCCTCTATCTAGAACCAAAACAAATAAAAATGGATACGCTTTCACTATTATAATAGTACCTACCGTTCATAAAGAAAGGCTAGTTTGAAATCATGACCCAAACAATATACTTATATATAAGGTATATACGTATGTTAGTTTGATGAAATGTTTCTCAACTAAACCCAGGGATAATTTAAGTGATGAATATTCTCCAATTGGCGAATGTCTCACGTTGGCGACCTGAGATTTTTTGAATAAAATTTGTATATTAAGTTGGTTGTATCGCCCGAACATTACAAATATTACGTCAAATACCCGGGCCCATCGCCGATCGGTTTATTTAAAGTTCTCCTTTTCTTTCACAATATCATCAATCACATATAATTTTTGGAGATAGTAAATTGAAAAATTTCACCTACAATTTCCAAAACTTGTTTTAATCGATGAACTATATTCACCAATAGTATTATAAATATATATTTAGAGGAGGCCCCAAATTTACCTGATGCGTTGCGGATGTGTGTCTAAAACCAATTTCCTTTTAACCAACTCTATAAATCATAGAAAGTTATTGGACCACCCATAATCACCTTGGAAATTACATAAGACGTGTTATAATTACCCGAGCTTCACAAAATATTTGTATACCTAATACCATAAAGGATTCATGCTAAATTTACCAAAAAGGATTGGCATAAATACATTTATAGTTTAGTGTTATTATACACAATTTAGTTTGGTTGGTTATCATATCTCAATTCTGATTGATACAAAAGTTTTAGATTGCTAAGTGCATTGGCAAATGCAAATGAGTCAAAGGTAAGTGGATAATTTTTGTAGTGTACTTAATATAATATTATTACGAATTCACCTGAGGTTTCTGTTAGAATTTAAAGAATTCAATCACCAAGATCCACTATATGCAAAATACCTGTCACAAAAGCAAAGAATGCAGGCGTGCAACTTGTAATGATCTGAAAGATGAAATATTCATTCTGAAAGAGAATTACAAAAGAATTAATAATTATAAAGAGACCAATCTTTATAAAGGAGATTGAACAACATAAGGTGGAGAAACCTAGGGTGCATGATAATAATTAATAACATAATTAATTATTATATGCCTAAAATTTAGCGTAAGTGAACTAGAGATAAAAAGTCACTTAATAATTAAATTAATAATGATTTAAATAATAAGTGAAAAGGTGACTTAATAATTAAATCAATAATGATTTAATTAATAAGAAAAAATACCTTTTTACACTAACATCCCCCTTAAGATAAACTTAGGGAGAAGCTAAAAACCTAGAAACAACTATTGAAAGTAGGAAAATGGGTCCTGGAAACAAGGCCTAATCAGGTACCCAAATACAAACAATCTCTATATAGAGGAGAAATAGATAAAACCAAATGAGAAAAACCCTACTCCAAAAAGAGATGAAGCCTAGTGAAGGACTGAAGAAGAATCCAAACCACAAAATGTCCCAAAAAATAGGAACAAAGATTAGGTAGAGAAGGTTGTAATCTGCATGAGTGCCCTAAAATGACACTACTCAAATCAGGATGGAAAACAAGGAAAACATTGGAAATTGAAGATACAGATGGGAAAAAACACTAAATTCTAAAGAGTTGATCAAAAGAAGAACATGTAGAACGCCACTAAAGCATGAAAGTGCAAACAATGTCAAATAATAATTGTTGGGACCTCCACTGAAATAGAATATGATCAAGTAGAGAAGACTGTAATCTTTATAAGTTCCCTAAAATGACATTGCTCGAATCAGGATGGAAAACAAGGAAAACATCAAAACTCAAAGATAAAGATGGAAAAAAAAAACACCAAAGTTTGAAGCCTCCAAAATATGAATGAAAGAAGAGTGTCCATATGGTAAATCATCCATCTCAGAGAAATGCATAGGCACCCATCAACTAAATCTTCCTAGTATATAGGAACAAATATTGAATACATAGAATCACTCCATCGAACGAAGGAAGCATGTAGAACCAACAAGAAATACCCCCCATAATGCTACTCAGAGAGAGGCATGACAGATAGATGGAGTCAGACTGCCAAGAATAACTACATGATGATGAAATTACAAGCACAAATGAAGGATGATGTCGAGGATGATGAGGCACATGACACACATGAGGCTAATATTGTGGAAGGAACACTCAATTAAAAAAGTTACAATAAACCCCCCATGGCACTTTATAATATAGTGTGTGTACAATTAGGCACAAAATGTGCAGGATTTGAAACATGCATAATTGAACTTTATCTCAGTGCGTTCACAACAAGAAATGATACATAAATAGATGTCTACAAAACTGATGAAAGGAAAATGATCCCAGGACCTAAAATATCCAAGATATCCACCATATTGCATAGAAGAAAAACCAAAATAAAATATACCTAGAGCAAATTCTGGTAATGAGACCCATACAAGAAGAAGGAGAATATAAATAGCTTTCTAACATCATGCAGAAGTCAAAAAAAGGAGTTTGGAGGAGCAAAATACGACGATCAGAGGAGGTTTTTCCAAGTATCTGAATCCACTATATGCAAAATACATGTCAGAAAAGCAAAGAATGGAGACACAACTCATAATGATTTGAAAGATGAAATATTCATTTAGAAGGAGAATTGAGGGAATTGCAAAAGAATTAATAATTACAAAGAGATCAATCCTTAAAAAGGATATCGAACACTAGAAGGCGGAGAAACCTAGGTTGCATGATAATAATAAAAAATAGAATTAATTATTATATGCCTAAAGTTTAGCTTAAGTGAAATAGAGATAAAAAGTGACTTAATAATTAAATCAATAATGATTTAATTAATAAGTGAAAATACCTTTTTACTCTAACAGTTTCACCTCTATCTGTCGCAACCTCTGTGATTTTGAGAACACTTTTATTTAGTGGGGACTAGTTAGTGGTCAATGGTCACCCATGAGACCTTAGTCATAATGATATCTAGATTTTATATTGTAGCCCGTAGGGCCAATGAATCACACACACACACACACACACACACACACATATATTCTATTGTCACTTCTTCAACAAGTTAATTTTTTTTTGGCAGCCTTTATTTTGTTGGAGATGTCGAACAAAAATAAGGGTAAGGCTCCTGCATGTGGGTAAAGCCTAGAGAGGCTAGAAAAATGTAAAACCTTATCATCATACTTTCGTGGTGGAAAATTTTCTTGACAAAATTGTTGATATTCACTATTAGGTGTCGCAGGTCCATTCCCTTTTGCCTTGTCATTAGTGACACATCATCATCGAGTGACGCCTACCTAAGTGCACACATGTCATGATTTCAAAAGAGTTTTTCAAAAAAGGGGATTTATTTCCCCTTCGGCCAAAAATACACCATGCGCCATAAAATTGGGCTTTGCAAAAATTCGGTTTTATTTCTCCTTTGGCCCGAGTTACTCGTTACAAGTTGCACTATATACCATGCAACATTATCGATAATCCACGTAAAAAACTAACCAATTTTAATCAATGATCATGGTTATGGTGCAGGTTAAGGATTGAATCTTAATGTGTTATCATTCCGGTGACTTCCTGGAGAACTTTTCTCCTTCAAGAAATTGGGGAAAAAATTAAACTTCAGCCATTGGTCAAGGATCATCAATCAGTCTCAAATAATATGTATTGGACATTATAAAATTATGGATTTTAGGTTAGTTATTCATGTGGCTAGTTGTGCTTATCGATACCAACATGTTGAGTCTACAAACAAGTTTGAAACAAATAAAGGCAATATTTACTAGATGTGATATTAAGTTAATTACATCTTTGATAAATTCTCTTTTAGCATTGGCCCACATGATGCATCCCATCTTTTGAAAATTGCCAATAAAATATTTATTTTTCCCATAATTAATGAAAGATTAACCAATAAAATAAAAAAATTAAATGGTAGATAAAATTTTCCTGTACAATTATTTATTTTCCCTTCAAAATAAAATCATTCGCCTCATATATTATAATTTTTTACTTCAAAATAAAACCATTCGCCTCGTACAATATATATTTTCCCCCGCATTAATGTATTATTCGCCAGGATTTTATGGAATTTTCATACGGCAAGGAAAAAATCACCAATACAAACTATTTTTGTTTTCCTAATTTGGGATAAAAATTGCCTTCATTAACAAAATTTCCCCCTAAAATAATGTAGGATTTCTTAGGAGGGGGTTTCTTAAAGTTATCCTTGACTAAACTGATCACTTGTTTTTAACATGGTGAATATAATCCTACACCTTAATGACAATGTGTCGATATAATACTTTCATCATGATTGTACAATTTCATAAAATTTCCTTCGATTCCCCTCATCACGGAAATTGCATAGCCATTGAACAATGAAAAATGCAACTTTGAAGACATGATTTTACGTTTGTGTTAGTAAAAGTTTCCTGACTTGTTCAAAGTATCACCTATGAAAAAGGTCATCCTTTTATAATTTCCCATTTGTATCCTCTCTATAAATATAGCCTGCTTTGTATGGGTTATACACAACCTTTCTTGTGTTCTCTCCAAACATACATTCTATTTCGCCATTTCTCATCAACTACTCTTTTGTTTCTCATCTTCAATTGTGACGTGAAATTTCTTTTTGTGAAAGAAAACTCTCTAGCAGTGAAAATGGCGGGATCAAAGCTTATGAGAATCATGATAAAACTTCTTGTTGTAACCCTTTCTTTTCCCTGCAAGTTTCTACTTGATATAACATTAAGACAGATGTAATAGTGATGCAGATAGAGACTACAATAAACCAAGTGTTAATCTTTTTCAATTCGTGAAGAGGTTAGCATAGTGTACCAATTGTGCAAGCCATATTCCAGATCCAAAGTGCTTCAAATAATAAGGAAGTCTATCATTCAGACTGATATGTACATAAAAAATTATATATAAGCGCAATGACCTAATTCATATTCTCATGCTAACAAAATTGACTGTTTCTTTTATTAAATCATCAACTTGTATAAGATCTAGTGATAAATATAGAGTTAACTGTGTTCGAATACAATGTTAATTCAATTGGGAAGAAATACATACATTAATGATGAATCAGTTTGATTATTCAAAGGTGAATTTTTTATTTCAAAATATTTTTCATATTTATAATGTTCCGCCAGATTTCCGGTTCATCGGCCTGCCTGGAAAGGCCTTGGCCTCCAAACCTTGCTCACTATGAGAGAACCTATTCAAATTCAGGGTACCTTCATCATCAAGAGCATATGGAAAGCCTGGGAAGCTATTAAGCCCTAGCTTCGATGGGATGGTGATGCTTTTCGCAATGGGCTTTCTTTTAATCAGCAGAGTCTTTGGTGGTCTCCTCTGTTTTCCATTCAGGGAATGCCCTTGGCCAAAACTCAAGGAGCTTGTGCTCTGCGTTTTTTCAAACGCGGTATTCGGACTCCCAAGGATCTTTTTTCCAGAGTCTCTATGGGACTTCGACCTTGGGAGGATATGCAAGTTCAATTTCGGCTGGCTCGTTCTGATCGCCAGACTTTTGATCTTTTGGTTTCTGCTATTCCTACCAATCTGCTTCACAAGATTGGCATTCAGGCTACTAGGTCATGGTGGAAGGATTGGAAATGGTATCCAGCCATGCCTTTCATTAATTACAAACCAAGGCTTGGGTATAGATGGTTATCCCCGCATCTCCCAATGGTGGATACCCTTAACCAGAGATGGCATCTTCATTCGGCCACTTCCCACTGGAGCTCTCATTTTCAGACCATATGG
>MU224281.1:174022-208296 GCA_018584345.1 Thuja plicata
AGTTTTATGTTTCCGGCTTAGCCGTGTGAACTCTGCGGGGTGATTTCTATATCCCCCGGCCCCTTTTTTGTGGATATGTAACTTTAATATTTATTAATAGAAAAGGAACTATTCATCAAAAAAAAAATATTTATAATGTTTGCACATGAATAGAGTGATTAGTGGAATTAAAATATTTAATGTTGGAAAGTGACTGGCTGAAATGTGTATTAAAATTCTCCTTTATCACTCAGAAGATTTGATCTAGTGAGAATTAAATTGAAGCAAAGAAAGACAATATTTTAATGTCTATATATTTTTTAGAATTTCCTCTTCCAAAGCTCAAGGAATGGATTCTTGGAAACATTAAACCTAAGAACGATATGTTTCATGATAGTGGAAGGCATGGGTAGCATGAGATAATTTACTAAAAATTGTAAAGTAGGATAAACTAGTAAGGAATAACCAAAATTTTTATTTAATATTCTCTTTTTTCTTCTATAAAAGATTGATGATGTGAAAGGGATAGAAGATAACCTATGTTAACCATTGATTAGAAGTTAGAACTCTTGATTAAACAATAGGAAATGTTAGTGCTGCCAAAGTTTCAGTTCTATTAGATCAAGAAAGTTTTTTCTAGATAGCGTATAGATAAATTAAGCATAATCAAGAAATCATATAGATTACCATTTAATAATCATACACAATGTATAAATGAAGTTTAATTTATTGTAACAAATTTCATAATATAAAAAGTGTTGATCTCTAAGTTTTGTTGATCATTAGTGTCCCACACTTAGTCACTTATCTAGTATAGGTCGAGAAGTAGTCATTGCCAAGAAGATAATAGTTGTCGAGTTACACAGAAGCTGAGTCAAGTTGATCAGTTCATGTCAAGCGCCAGATTCTTTATATGCCGAGTAAGATAGTTTTGTCATACATGTCTGTAATGGCACAAAATTTAAGGTAAACCATTTTGGGCTGACATATTTGGGTATTTAATGTTTTCAATAGAGTTAATTACGCATCAATCATTTGATCTAATACGTGGGATAGAGCCAATCAAAAAATTGGAATGCCTAAGCGGCATAAATATTTGATCTTGATCGTTGATCTAGATCTCAATCCCAGATCTGTAAGGTATATATGAGATTGCTTCTTACCCTAATTTTGTAAGTTTAAATCCTTTTACAAGGTAGATTGTAATGATTTGTAGCTCTTAACCGGATAGACCTTTAATCAGGTAGATTAAAAATTGTGATCAAAATTTGTAGCCCTAATAGGCACACTTTATTGCTGCAGTAGTGAACATTTTTTTGGGTGTCATCTCCACCGCAATTTTACCTTATGGGGTTTCTGGGTTACCAAATTCTGAGTCTTGAGTTAGTTATTTTATGTTATAGATTCTACTAGTTGTTAGATCAATCATATTTATGCATGAATGTGGATCAATTTTTTTTAAGAGGAAAAAGTTTTAAGATCTGATTCACCCCACTCTTAGTATCTTGCTTTCCCATCATGTATTTCCAAAAATTGGTATTAGAGCATAGTTCTCCTATAAAAGGTTTTAATCAACTAGAGAATTCAGATCTTGAGTTGGAGATTTACAAATTGGGTAAAGTCATTGAGAACCAAAATATTGATATTCAGCTAGAATTACATCAGCTTGAGACAACAAGACAGAAATTGAAGAAATCCTTGCTAACAAGGAAAGATTTGGCCAAACAAATGAATGACACTCATTATCAGGAATAAGACACTGCAAATTTATTTCAGAATGGAAATTCTACTGAGAGCGATGTAGCAATTTTAGATCTATTGGAAAGAAACAATACATTGTGTGAAGAAGTCAGAAACCTAAAAAGAGAACAAGAAATGCAAACAGTAAGACTATGTGAAGTAGTGGAACAAAAGAAGAAAGATGAAGAGGAAAATGCTATGGTTGAAGAAGACAAAATAATGATGACTATTAGACTTGATGAGAGGACACATGATGTACAAATGATGACAACCAATTAGGTTGACATGGAAAATCAACTGCTACATGCAAATCACGAGATTAGCAGGAAAGATATGGAAATTATGAATCTAAGATCTGAGAACAGTCAATTGAAAGATGAATTGAGATCTAAGAAAGAACTTAATGAGAGATTGAACAAACCAAATGAAGCTTTGAATTATTTTGAAAATCTGATGGAAGCATCAAGAAAATCTAAGGACTTTTCTGGATTAGGTCATACCGAACAACAAACATCTTCTTAGAAAGGATAATCATCTGAGATTGGTGAAAGGAAGAATGTGAAGACAAAGAACAACAAGCTTGTATGCCACCACTGTGGAAAAATAGGACACACATCGAATAATTGTTGAAGCATAAATGGTAAGTCCAATCCTAAAACTAAGTTCAATGGTTATTGCTTTAACTGTAAGAAGTGTGGACATCAGGCACATGAATGTTGGGTAAAGGAAAGCAATGCATCTCCCACACCTAGATTCAATGGATATTGTTACAACTGTCAGAAATTTGGACATAGAGCACAAGATTGTAGATCTAAAGGTAAACAATAATGGACATCAAAGACACAAGCAAAAGCACCTAGAAAAGGCAACACTTATAATTGGGATTACAACACATGGTATAATTGACATTACTATGGTGAGTATGGACATGTTCCAGAAAACTACATAAAGACACATTTCAGAGGAAAATCTAAGAGTTAGATGAATGGAAGCCTAGTTTGTTATAATTGTTTGAAAATTGGTCATACTACGAGAGATTGAAAAACAAGGGTACCTACTCCTACTGTTGAGCGGATTAGAGAATAGATGAACCAAAGATGGATAAGGAAAGAAGAACCAAGTAGAAGTGAAGCTACTATAGCCTAGGTCACCCAATCCAATGGATCAGGTGATCACACCATCACCAACTAAGCAAATAAGGTATGTAAGGAACTATATTTATATTGGTTCCTAACATATAAAAGTGCAAAAGTCCACACTTGCATATGTAAAGATGCATCAGGACATATTTTGAGACATATACCAAGAAAAGTTAATATGCACTATAGGTGCTGAGCAACAATATTATTGTGCACTAAGACTGAGTTCTCTAGTGTATGTCGAGCTAGTATGATGACTGAGTATGGGTTGTGACCGAGTGATAGGTGAATTTTGTGAGTTGGCTGAGGACAGCTGTATGGCACTCACTCAAGGGACAAAATATTTAATGCTAACCTAATTTTGACTGTTAGAAATTATATAAAGGAAGAACCGTTTATTCTCATTTTCATCATGTGATTAAGGATTTTATGGAGTGATAGATAATTTGAGAACTTAATTTCAACAAAAATTTCTTGACTATTTCTACAGCGTGCCATCAGCAATCCTGAGTGAATAGTGTGAATTTTGACATCTACTGAGGTACTCTGTTCATCATCTTCAAAACCCTATTTTTGGGAATCATGGCCACAAGTTCTTCCACAGCAGCTAAGATTATGGAGAAGGAGTTGAGGAATGCACAATTGGTTAGGAGTGACACCTATGCGCCTCCTAATTTCAGGGTAGTTTGGGCAAAAGCGTCATCCAGGGTGATCTGACTGGAGCCTTATCATTGATTCCACCTAAGGTACTTATTATTCATGATGTTACGTCATGTTACATGTGAAAATTTAGTGAATTGGAGATCATGAGTTGAGGGAATCCTACAACAAATTGTGTGTAGATAGAGCCCTAAAAGAGAAACATAAACATCTAGCCGAGAGAGAGTTAACTCATTCCCTAGATTTCCTGATGGATTTCAAAATGGAATGGATCAAGATTGTTCTTAGCCATGTACATGACATGAACATATGGCTGAATAATGGACCAGTTATGATTACAAAGGAAATCATCCAAAGGGTAACTTGTTATCCAACAATCAACAGGAAGAGAACTATGAGATGTAAGAGTAAGGAAAACATAGAAGAATACACTAGAGCTGTCTGGGATAAAAGAGGGATGACAATCTCAACAATCAAGGATTTGGAGCTTGATTTTTTAGTTAGGGTTTTTTCTCACAAGTTTTATCAGTCAAGCCAACTAGATAGTGTCCAATATATTGCAGTGGACCAAGCTTGGAAGATTGTGAAAAAGGACCATACATATGACCTTGCCGAGCTTCACTTGACACAGCTGGCCAAGAGCCTTCTTCAATCCGAAAGGCAAAGAACTCAATATGTAAGTTTAGTTCTCTGCTAGTTTGCATATTTTTCTATGTATAGAATACATTTCCTACTTTTAGAGATATTGTATGGAAGACAGAAAAACCAATTACATAAAAAATCAAAGAATTTATTGAGCAATTAGGTGGTAACTTTAATAATATTATGGGAACATACTTTGTGGAATTAAAGAAACGGATGAGATTGAGAAGTAGAGTTCATAGATCACTAGTTGAGAAACACTATGAGGATATTTTTTTTCTAGTGGATGCAGATTTTACTTATGTTCAGGCAGTAATGTTGAGGATATATTGCCTAAGGCCATTACCTTATGAAGTAAATGTTGATGAGACATATTCAGCTGGGTAAAAGTACGAAGCTATGTCACACTTGAGGACCATTTTCATAGTTCCGGCCAAAATAGTTTCAGCCGAAATAGTTTTGGCCAAAATATTTTTTGTCGTACATATGTGGCACAAACGTGGTGCCATGTGGTGTCAATGTGGAAAATGAGTTTGGGCCGAAACTGGTTCAGTCGGACCAGTTTCGGCAAAAAATTCATGAGTAAATATAAGCTAACTATGTTCTATCGATGAAGAATTGACATATATTTATATAGAAGGGTTCGGCTGGAACTGGTTTGGCCAAACAAGTTCCAGCCGAAACTATCTATGTGGCATCCTATGTGGCAGCCAAATAGGCAAAAATTTCAAAATTATAGAACTTCTCACTTAGACAACTGATGTCTTCATCAAAAATCAACCATTTTTAAAATCTAAATATACCCTTTTGTAGAGCTCAGAGTCTAGATTATGGTCATATAATTTTTATTGTGTTTTGATTATATATAATATATTATAATTTAAAAAAACTCCAAGTAGGTATTTTAACATTGAAGAACACGCTCGTTCGAAAAAATAAAAAAAATAGCAAATCACGTCGAAAAAATTTACAACTTATATTTAACACTAGAGGAGAGAGTCCTCTTCAAGAATATATAATTTTTTTTGTATTTGGTTTAGATTTGCTAGGGAAAATGTTGACGGAGAAAAAAACTATTAATTTCGGGTAACTTTGACTTTGAATAGTTATAACAAACAAAATATATACCGAAAACCAATCTATCTTTTTTTATGCACTAGCTATACATGTCATCTAAAACATATTCTTAAATCAAAGGAAAAAGATTATTTCCACATATTTAGTTGGAGGGAACTAGAACCTACATTTTCAGCATTTTTTGAACAATTAAAAATTGGACATCAAAAATTAAAAAAACTAGGTCAATGCTTATTCAAAAAAAATTTAAAAAATTATAGGCATAAAATACATCCAATTTTACACATTTCATTAGTTTACATCATTTACAAATTCTAAACACAAATGCCACTTTTATGTCATTAAAGTTTAACAGTTTTGCATGTCATGGTCCTCTTCCTTTGTAAAAGTGTGACACAGGTTTGTACTTTTACCCAGCTACAATAGCTCTAATGGAAAAGGAGATTGACAGTTCAATGAAACGTTTTGGAAATTATAAGGAAGCCAAGTCCAAAATCTCAATGGATTTGAAGGCTAGCACTATGGAGAGGAAAAAGAAAAAAATTGTAAAGAATTTGAAGAAAATGGTTGGAATAGAAAGTGATGAAGAAATAGAGGATGCACCTTTGGATTTATCAATAGGACATGGAGAGGATATGTCTAGTGAAGAAGAGGAGAGTGAACCTGAAGAATAAATCACTGAGAAAGCTAAAGGGGAGAAGCCAGTAGTTGCCAAGGCAACTAAACCAAGCCAAGCCAAGCCAAATCTAAGGCTACCCCTCTTGTTGCTAACCAGCCTAGGACAAGGGCATCAACTCTTTCATCTCTTTCCAAAACAACTAAATTATATAAAAAGAAGAATGCTGGAGAGGGCAGTTCAAGGAAAAGAAAACAAGTTGAAACAAAGGATTTGCTGAGCCAACTTATTATAAGACCAAGGAGGAAACTAATCTTGATACAGAAGAACCTAGCAACATACCTATAGCATCACATAGACCACTGACCAATATTGATGAGGTATGCAAGAACATAAGAAGTACTGCTGGATTAGCAGGATTTAAATTTATCAAGTATGAGAAGCAAAGCATAGAAAACAAGCATAAGATTCAGGAAGAACTATTAGATATGATGGGTAAATTCAAGATGACGCCTATAGAGATAGGAGACCTTGTCCCCATAGAACTATATGATATTCTTTCACGAAAGTGGAAATATGCATTGATGACTGAAAGACAAATAAGAGAAGGGATGTTAGCTAAGGTTATTCCTTATTTAACCAAGAAACAGATAGACAAACTCATTGAACAATATCAAAGGAAGTTTATTCCTAAGAAAAGAGCCCATGCAATATTGGAAAATGATGTTGAAGGTGTAGTACAAGAGAGCAGTAGAATTTGGAAGGAAAATTTTGGTCTATTGAGCAAGAAGGAAAATAAGAAAGGTGAAGGCACCTCAAAGTTGAAGGAAATGGAAGAAGAAATTGCTACTGATCAGACAGAGACCTCGATGGAACTGGAAGAGAAAACAGATAAAGGGAAAACTTTATATCTAACAATGGATAGTCCCATTGACACTACACTTGAAGATAACAATAATTTGGATGTCGAGGATCAGAATGAGATGGCAGACACAGGCATGCAATCACCTATTCATGCAACTTAGGCCAAGATAGAGAAAGAATGAGAAAAGGATGTAACAAATAATAACCCACCTATTTTAGAGGTTGTGCAAACATTCTTAGATAGTTGAAATAAGATAGAAGAAATTACAAATAAACCCACAGAACAAGAAGCTATACAAGTGTTTGAGTATCTACCACACTCTGTATCATCTACTCCTACTAGACCTAAAATTGGGAGTATACCTGATGAACAGGTAATTTTAACTCAGTTAAAGACTGTAATTGAAGTTCAACTAACAAAGGAAAGGATATTTAGGAGCCTGAGCTGAGTATCAGCTCACCAGAGCCCAAGAAGAAGAAGCTAAACAAGAAGAAGTCACTGAGCTTAAATGTCACATTAGATGAAGTTATTGTGATGCCTAAATGGGATCTAGAGAACTTGTCATACGAGAAGATTTAGACTCTTCAGGACCTATTAAATAGGAAGAAGAGACAAGAGTAAATGAAGAGGGAGCATAAGCAGAAGCAAGTGCTACATGATATAAAGGATATTTCTGTTAAGACATTTGACATGGAAGATGAAAATCAACAAGGACCAATTCTGGAATAGTTAGTTCACATTGTGTAGAAAGTGAATGTTGACAACATTGAGGAAAATGAAAAGTTATTGCAATGGTCTTAGAGAAAATTTGAGAACAAAGTCTTGGAGAAGATATCAGAAGAGATTGCTACCAAACAGGTTGAACTTTCTTCTCTTGTTGAAATTCTTGAAGAAGTTGCAAATAATGTTTATTATTTGTACAAAAGGTTATGTGATATCAAATTCTTTACAAATGATAATCAACAGCTTATTGAGAAGTTGCAATTAGATTTAAATTGAAAAACAAGCTCATTGAGCATGGATGCTAGTTCTAGCTCCACACATTACGATAGGTTGACACATGCACAAAGGAGGTTAGCCGAGCTTATGGATGAAGATGGCCAAATAAGGGTCAAGTTGATAATGAATTAGACTAACCTTATACCTCATCTGGAGGTTATTCGGAAGGAAATTACAGCTGCACGTGAATTAGTCAAGAGAGATCATCATCTCTCTATTTCAGATAGTTTGGTAAGTATATCTGTCGAGCTAGAAATTAAGTTACAGGTTATGAAGTTTGTAAAGGACAGTTGGGATACAACGTTTGCATTGATATTATAACTTCATAAGCCATTTTTGGATAAATACAACATAACCCCTACAACTATCAGTGACAAAAACAAGGGGGAAACAGATAAGGAAATAGAAAAAGATGGGCAACAATAGGCCTAATTTTTTTTTTGCCATGTACACTATGTAAATATTCTAAAGTATAATCTTAGGGGGAGTATGTCGTGTACTCAAATTTTTTTTGTAGATATACAAAAATGATAAGTGTTTTTTCTACTAATATCAAATGGGGAGATTGTTGATCTCTAAGTTTTGTTGATCATTAGTGTCCCACACTTAGTAATTTATCTAGGTAGGTTAGTCAGTCATCACTACGACTGAGCTATCCAGTATAGGCTGTGCAGTAGTCATTATCAAGCAGATAATAGTTGCTGAGTTACAGAGAAGCCAAGTGAAGTTGATCAGTTCATGCCGAGCGCCAGAGTCTTTATATGCTGAGCAAGATAGTTTTTTCATACATGTCTGTTATGGCACAAAATTTAAGGTAAAATTTTTTGCGCTAACATATTTGGGTATTTATTGTTTTCAACAGATTTAATTACATATTAAATCATTAGATCTAATACTTGGCATACGGCCAATCAGAAAATTGGAATGCCTAAGCGGCATAAATATTTGATCTTGATCGTTGATCTAGATCACAATGCCAGATCTGTAAGGTATATATGAGATTACTTCTTACCCTAATTTTGTAAGGTGTGTGTGCATACAAGGGATATATACAAAGGGTTATTTTGAGTTAAGAAGAATAGATCTAGTAGAGGAATAAAGTAGTGAGCAACAGAGTAAAGTCATATTAAATTATTAGATCAGAGAAGGTATTGAAAAGAGGAGATCCATTATCAGCATCTAAGTGCATATCAAAGGATCAGACCTTGAGACATTCTAACAAGTGTATCAGGTGAAATCTCTTAACAGAGTGGTTCTAGCAGACCTTTCTAAATCTCTTAACCAAGTGCTTAATTTGTTGTAATTTAAAATCCTTTTACACGGTAGATTGTAATGATCTATAGCTCTTAACCGAGAAGACCTTTAATTAGGTAGATTACAAATTGTGATCAAACTTTGTAGCCCTAACAGGCTCACTTTATTGCTGTAGTAGTGAAGATTTTTGTGGGTGTCATCCCCACCCTAGTTTTACCTTATTGGGTTTATGGGTTACCAAATTCTAAGTCTTGAGTTATATATTTTATGTTATGGATGGTATTAGTTGTTAGATCAATGATATTTATGCATGAATGTGGATTGGTTTGTTTTAAGACGCAAAAGTTTTAAGATCTGATTCACCCCCCCTCTCAGTATCTTGCTTTCCCATCTTGTATTTCCAACAACAAGGACTACCTTACAACATAGTTTTTACCAAATGATAGCAAGACAATTCTAACCTTGCACAAACATCATTGTGGCCTTTAATTTCATTCAATGGATCATAGGATTTAATTTAATTGAGGTAGGAAAAAATCACCCAATAACTTGGTATTGATGGTACTGATAGAACTCCTCAAAAAAAAATTAGAAACTCAAAAGTTGCATATTAGACATATTCAGCTAGGTAAAAGTACAAAGTTGTGTCGCACTTGAAGACCATTTTCGTAGTTCTGACAAAAATTGTTTAGGCCAAAATATTTTTGGCTGAAATATTTTCGGTCGTACATATGTGGCACAAACGTAGTTCCATGTGGCGTCAATGTGGCAAATGAGTTTTGGCCGAAATTGGTTCGGCCAGACCAGTTTCGGCCAAAAATTCATGAGTAAATATAAGCTAACTATGTTCTATTGATGAATAATTGACATATATTTATATAGAAGGGTTCGGCTAGAACTGGTTTGGCCGAACTAGTTCCAGCCGAAACTGTCTATGTGGTAGCCAAATAGGCAAAAATTTCAAAATTATAGAACTTCTCACTTAGACAACTGATGTCTTCATCAAAAATCAACTATTTTTAAAATCTAAATATACCCTTTTGTAGACATCAGAGTCTAGATTATGGTCATATAATTTTTATTGTGTTTTGATTATATATAATATATTATAATTTGAAAAAACTCCATGTAGGTATTTTAACATTAAAGAACACGCTTGTTCAAAAAAATAAAAAAGATTAGCAAATCATGTCAAAAAAATTTACAACTTATATTTAACACTAGAGGAGAGAGTCCTCTTCAAGAATATGTAATTTTTTTTGTATTTGGTTTAGATTTTCTGGGAAAATGTAGAGAAAGAAAAAAACTATCAATTTTGGGTAACTCTGACTTTGAATAGTTATAACAGACAAAATATATACCGAAAACCAATGTTTCTTTTTTTATGCACTAGCTATACATGTCATCTAAAACATATTCTTAAATCAGAGGAAAAAAGATTATTTCCACATATTTAGTTCGAGGGAACTAGAGCCTACATTTTCAGCATTTTTTGAACAATTGAAAAATGGACTTCAAAAATTCAAAAACTAGGTCAATGCTTATTCAAAAAAAATTTAAAAAATTATAGGCATAAACTACATCCAATTTTACACATTTCATTAGTTTACATCATGTTCAAATTCTAAACACAAATGCCACTTTTATGTTATTAAAGTTTAATAGTTTTGCATGTCATGGTCCTCTTCCTTTGTAAAAGTGTGACACAGGTTTGTACTTTTACCCAGCTATAATAGCTCTAATGGCAGAGGAGATTGACAGTTCAACGAAACATTTTGGAAATTATAAGGAAGCCAAGTCTAAAATCTCTATGGATTTGAAGGCTGGCACTATGGAGAGGAAAAAGAAAAAAATTGTAAAGAATTTGAAGAAAATGGTTGGAATAGAAAGTGATGAAGAAATAGAGGATGCACCTTTGGATTTATCAACAGGACATGGAGAGGATATGTCTAGTGAAGAAGAGGAGAGTGAACCTGAAGAATAAATCACCGAGAAAACTAAAGGAAAGCAGCCAGTAGTTGCCAAGGCAACTAAACCAAGCCAAGCCAAGCCAAATCTAAGGCTACCCCTCTTGTTGCTAACCAGTCTAGGACAAGGGCATCAACTGTTTCATCTCTTGCCGAAACAACTAAATTATATAAAAAGAAGAATGCTAGAGAGGGCAGTTCAGGGAAAAGAAAACAAGTTGAAACAAAGGATTTGCTGAGCTAACTTAAGAAAAGACTGAGGAGGAAACTAATCTTGAATGACAAAGATGATGAGGAGAAAAAAGATATAAAGAACCTAGAAACATACCTATAGCATCACATAGACCACTGACCAATATTGATGAGGTATGCAAGAACATAAGAAGTACTACTAGATTAGTAGGATTTAAATTTATCAAGTATGAGAAGAAAACAATAGAAAATAAGCATAAGATTCAGGAAGCACTATTAGATATGATGGGTAAATTCAAGATGACGCCTATAGAGATAGGAGACCTTGTCCCCACATAACTGTATGATATTCTTTCACAAAAGTGGCAATATGCATTGATGACTGAAAGACAAATAAGGGAAGGGACGTTAGCTAAGGTTATTCCTTATTTAACCAAGAAATAGATAGACAAACTCATTGAACAATATCAAAGGAAGTTTATTCCTAAGAAAAGAGCCTATGCAATATTGAAAAATGATGTTGAAGGTGTAGTACAATAGAGGAGTAGAATTTGGAAGGAAAATTTTGGTCTATTGAGCAAGAAGGAAAATAAGAAAGGTGAAGGCACATCAAAGCCAAAGGAAATGGAAGAAGAAATTGCTACTGATCAGACAGAGACTGAGATGGAACTGGAAGAGAAAATAGATAAAGGGAAAACTTTATATCTAACAATGGACAGTCCCATTGACACTACACTTGAAGATAACAACAATTTGGATGTCGAGGATCAGAATGAGACGACAGACATAGGCATGCAATCACCTATTCGTGCAACTGAGGCTGAGATAGAGAAAGAATGAGAAAAGGATGTAACAAATAATAACCCACCTATTTTAGAGGTTGTGCAAACATTCTTAGACAGTTGAAATAAGATAGAAGAAATTGCAAATAAACCCACAGAACAAGAGGCTATACAAGTGTTTGAGTATCTATCACACTCTGTATCATCTACTCCTACTAGACCTAAAATTGGGAGTATACCTGACTAACAAGTAATTTTAACTCGGTTAAAGACTGTACTTGAAGTTCATACTAACAAAGGAAAGGATATTGAAGAGCCTGAGCTGAGTATAAGCTCAATAGAGCCCAAGAAGAAGAAGGTAAACAAGAAGAAGTCACTGAGCTTAAATGTCACATTAGATGAAGTTATTGTGATGCCTAAATGGGATCCAGAGAACTTGTCATATGAGAAGATTTAGACTCTTCAGGAACTATTAAAGAGGAAGAAGAGACGAGGAAATGAAGAGGGAGCATAAGCAGAAGCAATTGCTACATGATATAAAGGATATTTCTGTTAAGGCATTTGACATGGAAGATGAAAATCAACAAGGACCAATTCTGGAATAGTTAGTTCACATTGTGCAGAAAGTGAATGATGATAACATTGAGGAAAATGAAAATTTATTGCAATGGTCTCAGAGAAAATTTGAGAACAAAGTCTTGGAGAAGATATCAGAAGAGATTGCTACCAAATAGGTTGAACTTTCTTCTCTTGTTGACATTCTTGAAGTAGTTGCAAATAATGTTTATTATTCGTACAAAAGGTTATGTGATATCAAATTCTTTACAAATGATAATCAACAACTTATTGAGAAGTTGCAATTAGATTTAAATTGAACAGCAAGCTCATTGAGCATGGGTGCTAGTTCTAGCTCCACACATTATGATAGGTTGACACATGCACAAAGGAGGTTAGTCGAGCTTATGGATGAAGATGGCCGAATAAGGGTCAAATTGATAATGATTTAGACTAACCTGATACCTCATCTAGAGGTTATTCAGAAGGAAATTGCAGCTGCACGTGAATCAGTCAAGAGAGATCCTCATCTCTCTATTGCAGATAGTTTGGTAAGTCTAGCTGTCGAGCTAGAAATTAAGTTACAGGTTATGAAGTTTGTAAAGGACAGTTGGGATACAGCGTTTGCATTGATATTATAGCTTCATAAGCCATTTTTGGATAAATACAACATAACCCCTACAACAATCAGTGACAAAAACAAAGGGGAAACAGACAAAGATGGGCAACAACAGGCCTAATATTTTTTTTGGCATGTACACTGTAAATATTCTGAAGTATAATCTTAGGGGGAGTATGTTGTGTACTCAGGAAAATTTTGTGGATATACAGAAATGATAAGTGTTTTTTCTACTAATATCAAAGGGGGAGATTGTTGATCTCTAAGTTTAGTTGATCATTAGTGTCCCACACTTAGTAATTTATCTAGGCAGGTTAGTCGGTCATCACTATGACTGAGCTATCCAGTATAGGCCGTGCAGTAGTCATTACCAAGCAGATAATAGTTGCTGAGTTACACGGAAGCCAAGTGAAGTTGATCAGTTCATGTCGAGCGCCAGAGTCTTTATATGCCGAGCAAGACAATTTTTTCATACATGTCTGTCATGGCACAAACTTTAAGGTAAACTTTTTTGGGGTGACATTTTTGGGTATTTATTGTTTTCAACAGAGTTAATTACATATTAAATCATTAGATCTAATACTTGGCATAGAGCCAATCAGAAAATTGGAATGCCTAAGAGGCATAAATATTTGATCTTGATCGTTGATCTAGATCTCAATGCCAGATCCGTAAGGTATATATGAGATTGTTTCTTACCCTAATTTTGTAAGGTGTGTGTGCATACAAGGGATATATACAAAGAGTTATGTTGAGTTAAGAAGCATAGATCTAGCAGAGGAATAAAGCAGTGAGCAACAGAGTAAAGTCATATCAGATTATTAGATCAGAGAAGGTATTGAAAAGAGGAGATCCATTATCAGCATCTAAGTGCATATCAAAGGATCAGACCTTGAGACATTCTAACAAGTGTATCAGGTGAAAGCTCTTAACAGAGTGGTTCTAGCAGACCTTTCTAAATCTCTTAACCAAGTGCTTACTTTGTTGTAAGTTAAAATCCTTTTACACGGTAGATTGTAATGATCTGTAGCTCTTAACCGAGCAGACCTTTAATTAGGTAGATTACAAATTGTGATCAAACTTTGTAGCCCTAACAGGCACACTTTATTGCTGCAGTAGTGAAGATTTTTGTGGGTGTCATCCCCACCCCAGTTTTACCTTATTGGGTTTCTGGGTTACCAAATTCTAAGTCATGAGTTATATATTTTATGTTATGGATGGTACTAGTTGTTAGATCAATCATATTTATGCATGAATGTGGATCGGTTTGTTTTAAGACGCAAAAGTTTTAAGATTTGATTCACCCCCCCTCTCAGTATCTTGCTTTCCCATCTTGTATTTCCAACAACAAGGACTACCTTACAACATAGTTCTTACCAAATGATAGCAAGACAATTCTAACCTTGCACAAACATCATTGTGGCCTTTAATTTCATTCAATGGATCACATGATTTAATTTAATTGAGGTAGGAAAAAATCACCCAATAACTTGGTATTGATGGTATTGATAGAACTCCTCAAAAAAAAATTAGAAGCTCAAAAGTTGCATATTACATTATTTTGCTTGTTAAAAAATGTCATATTTAATTCCATTGTACTATAGCATGTGCCTTGTAATAAGTGAAATGAAAAATGAATTAGCACTTGATAATAAAATGTATGAGTTTAAATATAGATATTTAATAGTACTCAAGATCTAAACATGTATGAACAATATGATGAATTAGAGAAGAATAAAGAGGAAAAAATATTGAATCATAGGTAATCAAATAAATCTTGAAGCTTAAATGAATTCCTGATAGGATTCATTCACCATATTACAATTATGATGATAACTACTTAAATGTAAGGTTGGAAAATTTGTTGGAAAAAAATGCTTGCAAGGACTATCACCGCAGTATTAGCTAGATCAACATAAAATCAACAATAGCCAATAAACATGATGTCTAAGGGCTGCAAATAATTATATTATAGTATTTAATTAAAAGAGAACATACAAAATGATCGGAAAAAAAATCATTCAAACACAATAGAAAATACCAAATTTTTAGTTTCTCACTAATATGGCTACATCCATTTGAAGCAAGGCAATACCTTTATTTAGTATTTCCTCGATACATGATACATAATCTGTGCTCGTGCTTTTATACAAGTTTTTAAACCTTTGAATATGAATAGAAAATGGAGAAATGAATAGATGAAATAAATTAAGGGTCAAATTCCATAGAACTTCACATTCTCAATAATATCCTACTTTAAGTACAATCTAACCAGCCATGAACATCCTACTTTAAGTACAAACTAACCAACCATGAACAGAGATATCACCTGTGTGTCCACTATTTACATAACCATCCCCACAAAATATATTCAAGAATTTGGCTTCTGAAAATGTTGTTCACAAACAATTTCGATGAGTTTTATCCATGATAAGTCGGAGTTAGTATAACTTACTCTAATAGAAAATTCAGAAAAAATTCTTAGAGTAGTTGATTTCCTCCAACTTATCAAATTTCTCTTGTAAACAAACCCAAACATTAATTTCAATGACATTCTTATTTCTCATATGGATCTTTGAAGGCAACTTAGGGGCCATCCATCTAGCATGCAATAACATATTTTATAGGTGTCCTCCTTCCAATTTTTTCAAAATTTACATGTTTTCCCAATGGTTTACGTTTTTAATTAGCCTCAAGAATCTTCAGCCTCTTGGAAATATATAGCTTGTCAGCAATAACCTGTCGATTGAACGTCAATGGATGCAAACGATCTTAATAAAAAGCATTTAGCTGATTTATAGTAGCAAGAAAAATTATAATGTTGTACATGCAAATCCATCTACCTCTATTAATAGTTGATTGATTTTTTCTACCTTCTCATCATTCCCACAACCTAGCCTAGCATCCCTACTACCCTCCTTAATATCTTATACTAGCTTAGAGAAAATACAAGAAGCGGGTGTTTCCCTCATACTACATGAAAGACATGCCCACCTGGGGCTTGCTAATATCTTCATCTAAGAGACATAGTCCATAGAGGAGTGCATGTAATCCCCCTTGAGACTTGAGTTATGTGACGCTGGAGCTATAATTTTTCATCCCGTAACTTGAAACCACGTCCTTAGGGACCTTAGTATGAGACAATATATCATTGTTAGAGAATCAAATTAAACTCACATGCACAATGCAATTGATTTTTGGAATATGAGTCTTCTAGATAGGAGTGGCATATTTGAGTTGGTCGTGTAAAGAGAGGATCTAAAATATGTTGGTCCTCCTAGCATCAAGGCCATTCTAGTGTCCTCCTTGGCATTCTTTCACTAATTTTACCAAAAACAACACCAATACCTTTGTCACCAAAAATAGTTGCAGTTGCAACAATAACAAAACTTCTTTGCTCCATCATAGACTTCTAATCAAGGACCCTTAGTTTCTTCTCCTTATTTTACTTCTCATTTAGCATCAACTTCCTCTAAATCTTGGACCTCATCTATACTAGTTCTCCTACCTTATTTTATATATAATCAATGCAAGAACTAAATACTCTTGGAATTTTACCATATTCGAAGACCAAAAGGAATTCCTCGATGACTAAATCAGCTACATTATCTAAAATGTACTTCTCACATGAAGCCTCAGTGAAATATTTCTCTAGCTTATTTAAATGAAGCTTCTATCAAATTTATTTAATTCCCTCTTCCAAGTAGGAAAGGCCTTGAACACAATGATAAAGATTGTTTAGGAAATGAAGGAGTCACATGGGATGAAAAACTCCCAAAAGTGTGACTCTCTACTACATATAAGGTGCCTAAATGTTTTACTCAAGCAATTACCAAGGCCCCTTTTATTTCTTTCCATAATTTAGAATAGAAATTGACTTTACATCATTTAGAATCCATTTTATTAGGTGAAATAAAATTTTGTTTGAACCGAGGAACATATTTAACATCCCTCAGCAACTAACTATTTTTATTTTATAATTTTACCAAACTATCCCATCTACTAAAAATATCACAAGATTTAATGTTTCTATTATAAACCTTATCAAAGTCGCCAATTTTTAGTTATTTAAATAGAGGAACATGTGAAATGATGCTATTGAATAAATCCCCCAAATATCTGCTATAGATTCTCATGGAAAACTTGTATTCTTAATTTATCTACTTCTTTCATCTTGGTGCAGTAGTACCTTAAGGTCTCAAGGAAGATCTTTACCAATTTTTGTCTTGTAAGTAGTTTTAGAAAACCACCAAGGTAATAAGGAATAAGTATAAAGTCCCATGTGTGTTTTGGAGTGAGTGTGTAGATAACGGTGGTCAGAATCATGTTTTTGGTGTGATAAGATAGGTTATAGGCCTTATGTCCTAGGAAAGGCAACAATGGGTCAAAGTTTGACCAAGATTCCAAAATAAAGTGGCATTTGTGATTTTTAAATTTTTAAATTTTTTAAGGTCTAATGACTTGATTTGGATTCAAATGGAGTCAGTTAGAATAGAAAAATAGCAAAGTTGCAAAAAAGTGTAAAACTTGCTCATGACAACTTTGCAAAGTTGTCATGACAACATTTCCTAAAAACTAGGAAAGCTTTAATGGTGCTCTAATCCTGACCTAAGGGTCCAAAAATGTGGGGATAGGATATATAAGGTCAGAAAAACCCTAATATAAGCGTTGGAAGTGAGATTGTATGGACTATATTTTGAAAAGGAAAGAATTAACTGTGTTATTGTAACAGAGCCTTCAACCTGTCATTTAATGGATTGAAAAGATTGAAATAATGCATTGATAATTTACTTTGTGTCATTTAATTACTTTGTGTGGCATTGGTTTAGTTTTTTAGTATAACTGGTTATCATTTTTTAAATTTCTTCTGTTTCACTTGTTCACTGTCTAGTTTAGAGCCAGTCTTGTAAATATGAACTCCACTTGAATTCTCGTGGTTGAACTTCCATAGCCTCTTTGAATCAAGTCGAGGACATTTTATATATTTTAAATATGGTCTTTGGATTCTTTGTGTGTTTGGGAACTAATTTTTCCATCAAGTCCTAAGTGAATGCAGAGGCATTCTGGTTAGAGGCTTGTACAGAACAATAACAAGAATGCTTGCTAATTGGATTGGTTTGAACCAATAAATGATGATAATGTGTAGTGGAATGTATCCTTGATAAATTAATGCAAGGAGAAGGATGGTGGAGTTGATTGGAACACTTTTTGAAACCAAAGAACTCAGACTGGAGAACATGCCCTAAAAACCCTTGAAAATAGGGGTTTGGTGAAAGTCTTATGTACAAACAAGGTGGCGGTCTAAAACCTAGAAAATCCTAGAGCCTAGGTTGGACCTATGAAGAATCCATGATTGGTTGAGAGGGTTATGAAGGATAGTTTAAAGTAAATCCAATATTTTAGTGTTTAGGAGGGCTAATTATAATAAAATGGCTACAAGGCCTAAAACCAAGAAAAGAAAAACTCGATGGGAAAATCAATGAAATAATCCATCGAAGTCGATTAAAACTAGTTGAAAGAGACCTAGGAATAATTAGGATACCTATTCCTATTTTCAAAGACAGATTGGTAACAAATTGGCTAAATTGAGGCTATGGGTGCATAGTTGGATGGAGAAGGACATGAAGAAAGTTTGAAGTAGGTAGAGAGCTCTAAGAGGAGAAGGGGACCATAGGAGAGTCCTCTGGATAGGGTAGAGAAAGATACCCTAGGAAGACCAAAGAGAGGGGCTTAGAGAGAGAAAGAGTGCTCTTATGGTTATATTTCCCCATCACATCTCTACTCAAATTCTTCAAAATTATTCTCACATCTTCTCCCAAGCTCTAATACCAAATTTTTAATTAAAAGAAATAAGAAAAAACAAATAGAAAAATAGAATGTGGTAAATTAGACATTAAAAAAATATATTATAGTGTTTCATGAACACGACTAGACCACTTTGAAGTAGTGAAATATATTTATGTAGTGTTTCTCTAATACATGAAACATAATTTGCACTCATATTTATTTTCAAATGTTTAACTCTTTGAATTTATAGAGATAATAGGGAAATTAATAGGAGGAAATGAAGGGTCAAATGACCACTAGAATTCTCATTGTCAACATATAGCACAATAGAAAAATAAAGGACTTAGATTGACCTCCAATCTCTGGAAAAGATAACATAGGCTATATAGAAAATATTTTATTCAATATGTTCAAGGATGTTAGAATATTAAATAGATAGAAGGTAACCATCTATGGTTTGATGAAATAAATCAATCGCGAAATAAGAGTATTACATAAACAAAATAAAGAACAATAATTTATATGGAAATGTTCCATCCTAAATTGTAACCACCTAATTTTGAACATTTTAAGGATTATTTGGTGCCTACTTTAGTGTATTTTCTATGCTAGGACCTCATATGCCACTTATAGGATACCTAAATTACAATATTTTCCCCCATTCCCTTCAATCTTTCTTTAACTCAAGGTTGCCCCTCATTTATAATTTTAAGCACATACCCTACATCTCTGGCACACATAAAATATGGGCTCATTCTCCAAGGTACATATAACAACTGATGAGGTGTTTGAGGAGGATAGGGCCCAAATTTGGCTCCGGCACCCATACCAGGAGTTTGGGGGGAGGGATCTGGTTCCGTAGACTACCTTCTTAATTCTAAACCCTCAAAATGATGTGAAATTTATATAAACCCCCTATCTCTTATGTTTTTGGCATCCATGATCAATTATTACCATTCATGATGAGGATGTGTACATGTATGTGTTTTGATATTATGTCTAACTTTTCTTGGCTTAATATTTCAAATGGAATAAGTTACAGTTGTTTTAGTGAAGACTGGGTACTGTACAATGACAGTGAACTATGATAGAGTTAGTCTCTAATTTTTTAGGATAACTTGTGTATGGTATCAATTCATGTTATACAATCTTCCAGAATGGAAAATGACATGTTGAGGAATTTTTTTTATAATTCTTTGGTCACAAGACTCTTGGTAATATTAGTTGTGGTATGTATTCTAGAGAAGACCTATTTGGGGTTGTCTTCAGAGATGTGGTATGTATTATAGATTTAGAGCATGGATTATAGATCTTGGATTATATTTGGTGAGTAATAATTAATGTTTACATGTTATAAGTACCATGTGTATCTTAGCAAGGGGTTATGTAATATATTATGCATTGGGGAAGTCTTAAATTGGCCGACCTAATTTCTTATTATAAATCTGTATAAAAGAAAGTTGTTTTACTTTATGGAAAGTGTGGTAATAGTGAAGTGTGGAAGTTTGGATATTGTTTGTGTGAAGTCTACTAGATGTAGAGAAGAGGTTGTGATTAAGAGACTTCATTGGAAATGGCCAAGAAAAAATAGTTGCTATCAGACAATTTATTGAATTTTATATTTCATATACACTTGTATTTCAAATAGTAAGTCCTGAAGGTGGATTTAACCTTCTTTAGGGAGTGTTCCTGGGAAGAGAGCCTACTGTTACTCTTTAATCCTAACAAGGTTTCTCCTTTAACAATGACTATGTACTGTAATGCATTAATAAGCTCCTAACAGGGCTAAATCTTTTTTCTGGGATACTATACTCTTAGTACACTATTTATGTGTGTTAATTGCCACTGGGATTTTACCTTTTATAGGGTTTCCTCAACATCAAAGGATTGTGGTATGGTGTTGCATTTATTTTTTTAATCATTTGGGTTAAGGTTTGGTTTATAATGTTTAATATTCAATAATTTGTCTCACAACTGATTCACCCTCGCCCTCTTAGTTGTGTTGGTGGATTGTTATTCCTAACAATTAGTATCAAAGATTATGCTCCTGAGAGAGAAAGCTTAATAATTGAGGTGATCCTGAAAATAGCCTACTACAGGAATGATAGTTTGAAGTTTGATTCTGAAAACTTTGACAGTTGGAAGAACAAGATGAGAACTCATTTGTTTTGTTTGGGAGTAGACTATTGGATGATTACTATTAGAATAACTAAGGGGGTGAATCAGTTAGCTCCCAATTATCCTACAGTCCCAAATTCCTCCAGATGTATATAAAAAAAAATTCAAACATATAATTCAACTTAGTGAAATGTATTATGTAACCTCTAAATTTAGTCAATAGTGTTTACCAAGTATCGGTAAATTAATATTGTCATTACCGATCTAGGTCAATAAAGTAAAGTGTAAAGTAAAATAACAATCCACAACATTCATGCACATTGACACATAGATTTTTGATGTGGACACCCTACTAAGGGAAAAACCACCAGGGACTGGTAACCCAAAATATTTTCACTCTTCTGAAGTGAGCTCGGTGAAGAGAAGACCCTATTAAAGGTTACAATGCATACTATTAAATGTGACCTAGTTAGAAGATTTAAAACTAACGGTTCTCTCTTTACCATGCATTCACTATGGGTTCAGCAAGAAAACACTCAACATTGATTAAAATGTCATAACAAAGACTTTCACATCCTACTTGGTTAAGAGATTTATCTGTAACAATGGATAAACTAACACAATAATGATCTAATTCAAATACAAATCTATTTTGCAGATTTTTAGATCTATGCTAAGTACATAATACCTCTGATCAATGTTTTCACTTCAGTTCATCTCATACTTCATAATTGTTCTTCTCGGTAATGCTCTTTCCTCTTTTTTCTCAGTGATGTCTACAGATAATGCTCAGTTCTTTCATTAACCAGTTTGATCATTCATGGATAAACTTCACATGTGTGCATCATAGTATCATGTTTAAGTCATATTGAATCTCTTTTCTCTTATATAGAGACCACATCTTATTTAATTTCTATCCTTCAGATTTTTCCAGTTAATTTCCATCGTAGATTTTTCTACTTAAACCATCCTCAGCAGTTGTGTTAAAAATACATTTCAATCTTTGTCGTCCGATCTTCATTGAATTTTCATAATTGTTAGATCAAAATAAAAAAAATTATCTTTTACCTCAAAATATCAATTGTTAGCTCAGCATTCTAGTCGGCCTCAGTTTTATTAAATTGCTCGGTGAATACCTTGTTGTGTCGATGATCCCTAGCTTGGTTATCATTGTGCTTGGTATACACTATCCTTTACTCAGTGTTCACTATCTCTCGATGTATAGAGAACTCTTCATTTACCGACCACATAAACATTATTTTTTCAAAATATTTAATCCATAACAAATGTTTTCCACCATAATGATACTCAAATAAGTTGACATCAATAACAATACATTAAATGATAATGTTTATCATCACATCTATAACTCGGTTGACTGTCAACATATGACTTCAAACATAAAATCAATTATAGTTCATCAGTATTTGCCTTTGGTATTGATGGAAACACAATCTGAAACATGTAATGTAAAATGTCATACAACAAATACCAAACTTTTGTTCTACAATTGCAAAAATTTTGTAGCTCTCCTTAGCTTGAATATATAAGTTATTTCAGTATTAAAAAAACTCACCATGCAGACTCTTCATGTAGTTTTGAATTTTTTTTCTTGAATCTCTCTATAGATTAGATATGTCTCTCGCTTTCTCTTTTCTCCCTTTAGTGGATAGATGTTTCATTGATCATTATCTCCCTTTGCATATTTCATAGAATCTCTCTCCCTTTGACACCAATTCCAACAACAAATACACAGTTCTTCAGCAGCCAAATAAAATTTCTCTAGTGTTTCATACAGTAGGTACCTTGCACTGTACTGATATGTATGTGTCAGTCCAGTTTAGCTTTGCATCAACATGATTGATATTCTGATTTCATGTAGGTTGATGCAACCTCCTAGTCATCTTAGTGACCAATAGACAAGGGACAAACCCCTAGTCTACCTCACAAGTACTCAAATGTATCCTTCATTAAGGGTTTGGTGAATATGTCTGCAAGTTGTTCTTTTGATTGTACAAATTCTAGTATCACTTATTTATCTTGTACTTGTTCCCTCAAGTAGTGATATTTGATATATATATGTTCTTTGTCTTTGCATGCATCATAGGATTCTTTGAAATATTTATAGAAATTTTATTATCACAGTAAATTATCACTGGGTTAGTGATCTCTTCATTTATTCCTATCAACAGTTGTTTGAACCATGCTATGTTTGAATAGTTTGCAGCAACAACAACATACTATTCTTCTGTAGTTGAATAAGATATGCATCCTTACTTCTTTCTTATCCATGTAACTGATCTTTCTCCAATAAATAATGCTCCACTAGTAGTGCTCTTTCTGTCATCTATGTTCCCAGCCCAATCAACATCAGTATAAACTTTCAGTTTAAAATTTCCTTCTCTTTTGTACCATAGTCCATAATCTTCAGTATTCTTTAGATATCTAAAAATTCTTTTTACAACAGTCATTTGCGACTCTCTGGGATTAGCATAAAATCTTGCAACTATTCCAACTGTGTGTGCAATGTTTGGTCTTGTGTGTAAAACATACATCAATTTACCAATCATAGATCTGTATGAAGTTTGATTTACCTTAGGTGTCTTATCTTCTTTTTTCAATTTGCATCCTGTCACCATAGGTGTTTTGACTAGTTTTGATTCTTCCATTCTAAACATCTTTAGTACTTCCTTGATGTATTTTGATTGAGTAATGTAGATACCTCCAGTCAGTTGTAAAATTTATAATCCAATAAAAAATTTGATCTCTCCAAACATTGACATTTCAAATTCTTTCCTCATTTCATCAGCAAATGAATTGCATAGGTTATCATTACCTCCAAATATAATATCATCAACAAATATTTCAGCAATAAGAGTCTTATCATCATTTCCTCCTTTCAAATAAAAATTATTATTATCAATTGTTCTAATAAATCCAATACTTATAAGATAGGAATTTAATCTTTCATACCATGGTCTTGGTGCTTATTTTAATCCATATAAAGCTTTGTGTAACTTACATATCATGTTTGTCTAATCAGGATCAACAAATACTTCAGGTTGTTCAATGTATACCTATTCTTCTAGTATTCTATTAAAAAATGCAAACTTAACATCCATCTGGTATACTTTCAATCCTTTATATGTTGTGTATGCAAGTAATATTCTTACTCTGTCAAGTCTAACAACAGGTGCAAAATTTTCTCCATAGTCAATCCCTTCATCTTATGCATACCCTTTGAAAACTAATCTTGCTTTATTTCTGGTTAGATCTCCATTCTCATTCAATTTTTTTCTGAATATCCATTTGGTGCCAATGATACTTTTATCACTCGGTCTTGGAACTAATCTCCATGTCTTATTTTTCTGTATCTACTCAATTTCCTCATTCATGGCAGTAATCCATTCTTCTTTTTCTAATGCATCTCCAACATTCTTAGGCTCAAATTCACAAATTAAACAAGTGTTATCTCTCAACTTACTTCTTTTCATTATGCCAGCTCTTTTATCTCCAATAAACGGATTTTGTGGATGATGTTTTCTCACATATTTAGCAAGTACAGGTTCAACTCTTTGTTCTTCATTGTCTTCTCCTATAGGTTCCTTGTGTTCTTATTCATGAACTTTAGTTTTGGCATTTTCCTGATTCTTGGTTTGCGCTACCTGTTTCCCGGTGACATTACCTTGTTGCATGGTAATGTTAGGCATCTGCGTTAGTATAGTATTAGGTTCTTCCATGTAGAAAAATCTACTATAATCTTATGGTTCTTTAATGTTGCACTCATCATTTTTCTCAACAAATTCATTAACAATATGCACTTTCAATGATTTTGTTAGATGTCTTGTTCAAACATTTGTAAGCTTTAATCTTAGTAGAATATCCAAGAAATATTTCTTCATCACTTTTTGAATTAAATTTACCATTTTGATCATCTTTCAAAATATAGCAATGACTACCAAATATTCTAAAATAGCTCACATTAGGTGTGTAACCATACCATAGCTCATACGGTGTTTTATTTGTATCTTTCTTCAATTATACTTGGTTCAGTGTGTAAACAGTTGTGGTAACTTCTTCTTTCCAGTATGTTTGTACAATAGTCTTTTCAATCATCAGTATTCTAGCACAATCTACAATTGATCTATTCCTTATTTCAGCAATTCCATTATGTTGTGGTGTCCTCGATGCGGAAACCTCTCTTTTGATTCCATACTCATTACAAAAGTTATTGAACTCATCAAAAATAAATTCACCTCCTCTATCGAATCTCAAAAAATTTAGATCTCGACCAGTTTCTTTTTCCACTTTATCTTTGTACCATTTAAACATCTTAAATGCTTCATTTCTCTGTTAGGAACATGGCAGTCATCATTCTAGAGTATTCATCAACAAATAAAATAAAGTATCTATTCCCATAATAGCTTTTTGTTCTCATTGCTCCACATATTTATGTCTGAACTAACTCCAAAATATTATTAGATGAAAAATTCTTTCTCTTAAAACTAGATTTTGACATCTTTCCCATTTGACATTTTTTGCACATTACATGGTCTGGTTTAGATAAGCTCGATAAGCCTTTAACTTTTATTTTCTTACTAATCTTAACCATGTTGTCAAAATTTACATGACAAATCCTTTTATGACATAACATATATCTTCATTATTTTCCAATAAGCAAGTAGTTTCAGCAGTGTCAAGATAGAATAGGTTACCTTTTGATTGTTCACCAGTGCTGATCAACTTTCCTATTCCATCATAGATTCTTGTATTTCTATTTTTAAATGTGACTCGGTGACCTATGTTATTTAACTGTGAAACACTCAACAAATTATAATTACAACCTTTCATCATATTTGATTTTATTTTTCATCATAATAGTACCTTTTCATTTCACTTGACAAGGTGTATTATTTCCCATTCTAACAAATCCACCATCATAATGTCCAAGAAATTAAAAATTTACTTTACCTCCAATCATGTGATGTGTACATCCTTTATTAATAACCCAAATGTCATGCTTACTAACTTTAGAAATAAGTGTTGTTTCAACATACCTTTCATCTTCATCTGAATCATCTTTAAAAGCTACAAACACTCTCTCAATATATTCATCATTGTCATTATATTTATCTTCATCAATTTAACAAGCCTTCTTTCCTTTATCTTTGTAATCTCGATTATCTCTTCTGTCATACCGTCAGTTGTTTCTATAGTCTCGGTCATCCTTTCTATCATTATTTCTACCAGTTCTATCATCATTCTTTCTACTAGGGCATCTTCCAGAAAAATGGCCAATCTCTTTACAGTTAAAGCATATAAAAGGTAGTTTACCTTTATATCTTCCTTTACCTTTGTGGAATCTTATAACTATTAAAGCTTCAAGTTCATCAAGTTCCTTGTCATCACTATCACTATCACTGTTATTTTTTATTATGTGTTTACTACTAGATATACCAATTTTCAAAGTAGACATAAATGTGGTTTCCATAGATGGTACAATAATGTTGTCAAAATTATTCATCTCAAAACAAATCAATCTTCCAACAAGACTATCAACAGTAATATTATTTCCAACTGCTGCTCTCATTTCATGTATTATAGAGACTCTTATAGATTAAGTATGCAAAAAAGTTTTAATAATCTTACTCACAATAGTGTCTTCGTCAATAGTTCCACCAACTCCTCGAATAGCATTCACAAATTCCTTAGTTTGGGTAATGTATTGTGTTATGTTCTCTCCTTCTTTGATTCTCATGTCATCACACTTTCCTCGGAGACTTTCATCTTTAGCTCTCAATACATTTACATCTCCTCCATAGACTAGTGTAAGCTGGTTCCACATCTTCTTGGAAGTTGTACATGTCTTGATGTCCTCAAATTCATAATTAGTAAGTGAAGAAGAAATCTCCACCACGATAAGGTTGTGTTCATGTTTCTCTTTATTAACAGTCAAAGGTCCATTAGGTAGAATGAATTCATTATCCAGGTAATCTAAAATATTTTCTCCAATCCTTGATAGGTCTAGTCTAATTCTTCTTTTCCATGTTAGTAATTTTTCCTTGTTTATCTTTGATGTGTCTCTCTTATATATCTTCTGATATTTAGCTTAAGTCCCTCAAAACTTTCTTCTAAGCATTATATGCTCTGATACCAATTTTTATAATAACTAAGAGTGGGGTGAATCAGTTAGCTCCCAATTATCCTATAGTCCCAAATTCATCCATATATATATATATAAATAATTTCAAACATATAATTCAACTCTGTGAAATGTATTCTATAATCTCAAACTTTAGTCAATAGTGTTTACCGAGTATCAGTAAATTAATACTGTGATTACCAATCTAGGTCAATAAAGTAAAGTGTAAAGTGAAATAATAATCCACAATATGCATGCACATTGACATGTATATTTTGAACGTGGAACCCTGCTAAGGGAAAAATCACCTAGGACCGGTAACCCAAAATATTTTCACTCTTCTGAAGTGAGCATGGTGAAGAGCCAACCCTATTATAGATTACAATGCACACTAATAAATGTGACCTGGTTAGAGGATTTAAAACTAATGGTTCTCTCTTGACCATGCATTCACTATGAGGTCAACCAAAAAACTCTCAACATTCATTATAATGTCATAATAAATACTTTCACGTCATACTCGGTTAAGAGGTTTATCTGTAAAAATGGTTAAACTAATATAGTAATGATCTGAATCAAATACAACTTTGTTTTGCATATTTTCATATCTATTCTAAGTACATCATACCTCTCATCAATTTATTCACTTCAGTTCACCTCATACTTCATACTTGTTCTACTCGGTAATGCTCTTTCCTCTATTTTCTTTGTGATGTTTGTAGAAAATGCTTGGTTCTATCATTAACCAGTTTGATCAGTCATGCATAAACTTCACATGTGGACATCATAGCATCATGTAATTCATAATGAATCTCTTATCTCTTATATAGACAACATGTCTCATTTAATTTCAATCCTTCAGATTTTCCTGCTTAATCTACATCGCAGATTTTGCCACTTAAACCATCCTCAACAGTTGTGTTAAAAAAATGGTTCAAACTTTTTTTCATTTGGTCTTCATTTAATTTTCATAATCGTTAGATAAAAATAACCAACTTTATCTTTTACCTCAAAATCATCAATTGCCAGCTCAACATTCTAGTCGGCCTTAGTTTGATTAAATTGCTCAGTCAATACCTTGTTGTGTTGATGATCCCTAGCTCATTTATCAATGTTCTCGGTATATACTGTGCTTTCCTCAGTGTTCACTGTCTCTCGGTGTATACAAAAGTCTTCATTTACTGACCACATAAACATTATTTGTTCTAAATCTTCAATCCATAAGAAATGTTTTCCACAATAATGATACTCAAATAAGTTGACATCAATGACAATACATTAACTGATAATGTTTATCATGACTATCAACAAATGAATTCAAACATACAATCAGTTGTAGTTCATTAGATTACAAAGAAAGACAAGCCGGTCAAGAATAAAAATGAACTAGATAAAGCTATTGATGAAGAAAAGAAGTTGTTTTATTATAACATAATTGCAAGAGAAGCACTGATTAGTGCACTCTTTGAAGGTGAATTCACAGAGGTTAAATATTTGGATTTTTCATTGGTCAAGATTGGAAGCACTATATGAAGGAGATAACTTTACTAAGCAGATGAAGTTGCAGAAGTGGAAGACAATAATGGAAAATCTAAAAACTAAAGATGATGAGAATATTAGAGTATATGTAGAAAGAGTTACTGAGGTTGTTATTTACATTAGAAACTTTGGAGGCATATACAATGAAGAATAAGTGGTCGCAAAAAATATTATATCTTTGAAACCTATTTACAAAACAAAAGTGCAATCTATAGAGGAAATCATACCTTTGATGACGAACTTCAATAGAGAGATGTTGATTGCAAACTTAACTCTTTTTAGGCTACAAAGCTAGGAGATTAATTGCCTAAAGTTGAGATAGAATTCACGATGACTGTGCATAATAATAAAAAGAATTTATCAGGGATTGCAAGCACCAAAAAAGGTGACTTGCGAAAAGAGCTTGGTGAATATGTTGATGACACAAAAAAGATACATGAAGAAGAAATAAAGTTGGATGAAATTGTGGACCTGATCGCTAGAAGAGAAAAGAGAGGTAAGGGTAAGTTTGAAGGAAAGTTACCTGTGAAATGTTTTCATGCAATAAGATAAGTCATTTTGCATCTAGATGTCCTACAAGGGTTCCTAAACATAAATCTATGTTTTATAGACCTAAGTATTCAATGAACAAGGAATGTTACTATGCTAGTGAATGTGTTTATGATGATGATGCTATTGATTATAATGAGATTGGATTTATTTCTATCAAGGATGATGAACCTATTCATGGCGAGAAATCACTAGTTTCACATGTTGAAAAGAAATCTGAATGGGTAATAGACAGTGGTTGTTTACACCACATGACTGGTGATAGAAATAAATTTGTTAAGCTAACCAAGTGTAATGGTGGTGTTTTGAGATTCGGTGAAAACACTCCTATGCTTATCATTATATTTGGAACTATTTATTTGGATGGAAAGACTAATATTGATGTTGTGTTACTTGTTGATAGACTTAAGCATAATTTATTGAGTGTTGGATAGTTGGTGGACAAAGGTAACATCAATTAAAGTTCATTGACGAGAAATGTTCTATTGGAAGTAAGTTAGGAGAGCTGATCGCATCTAGTACTAAGTCAAGAGGTAATGTATTTGAATTGAATACATCTGAGGCTTCTTGTTTTGTTGTCAAGGTTGACGAAACTTGGTTATGGCATAGAATATTTTGTCATGTTAATTTTGATAATATTGTGAAGGAAAGTATAAATAATTTTTTGTTAATGACCTAATGAATATTGTGAAACCATCTAACACCATGTTTAGAGAATGTATAATGGGGAAACAAACTAGAATTAGTTGTAAATGAAAATATTTCTTAGCAAAAGTGAAGTTGGTTTTGGCGCATACAAATCTGCGTGGTCTTTCAAGAATGAGATCTTACTATGGTGAAAGGTATTTGATACTTTAAATGTTGATGACTTTTCTAGGATGATGTGGGTTATATATCTTGGAGATAAATTTGAGGCTTTTGACAAATTTGAGATATTCACAGAAAAAGTTGAGAATGAACTAGGTTTAAAGATAAAATCTTTAAGATCAGATATAGGTGGATAATTTACTTTAGATTTGTTCAATACCTACTATGAAGAGCATGGAATATATAGACAAATATCTTCTCCTAGGCCACTACAACAGAATGAGATAGCAGAGCAAAGAAACAAACCAATATTAGATTCTACAAGAACTATGTTTCTAGAAGGAAATGTATCACATGTTCATTGGAGAGAAGTTGTTGGTATTGCTTTTTATACTATGAACATAATTCAGATTAGAAAAGGTACAAGTAAGACTCCTTATGAATTATGGTTTAATAATACTCTTACTATGAAATATTTTAGAATATTTGGTAGTAAATACTATATCAAAAGAGATGATGAAATAGGAAAGTTTGATGATAGAAATGATGAAGGATTCTTCCTTGGTTATTCCACTAAGAGAAAAGCTTATAAATGTTTTAATATAAGATTGAGGAAGATGATTGAAGGTGACAATGTGAGGATTGGTGAAAAGTTCCAGATTCAGAAAAGAATATATGAATGTAACTAGACTACTGAGAACAACGAGGTTACTGTATATCAAGAAGAACCTTTTTTAATTGATCATGAGAATGATGTATGTCAAGATGACTCAAATTATTCTACTAAAATTCCTAAGACTCTGAGGTATGTTAAGAAAAACCATCCTGAAAATCAAATCACTGGTAATGCAAATAAAGGCATGATGACTAGATCAAAATTAAGAGATGAAATTTGTTTGATTTCTCAAGTTGAACCAAAAACTACTTATGAAGCATGTAGAGATGAATCTTGGAGTAAGGCTATGCATGAATAATTGGAATGGATAAAGAAAAATAACACTTGGGAACTGGTTCCTAGACCTAAAGATAAGAATGTTATAGGAACTAAATGGGTTTTCAGAAACAAGATGAATGAAGAAGGAATGGTTGTAAGAAATAAGGAAAGACTAGTTTCTAAAAGCTAATCTCAACAACAATGCATAGACTTTGAAGAAACATTTTCTCTTGTTGCTAGATTTGAGGCTGTAAGATTATTTCTTGCTTGTGCTGCACACAAAGACTTCAAAGTGTATTAGATGGATGTAAAATCTAAATTTCTGATTGAAGATTTAGAGGAGGAAGTATATATTGAACAACCTTATGGATTTCCTCTTACAGATGATGAGGACATGGTTTTGAAGTTGAAGAAGGCTTTGTATGGACTGAAACAAGCACCTAGAGAATGGTATGCAACATTCAAAAATTATCTACTTTGTCTTGCTTTCAGAAAAGGTAATGCAGACAATAATTTGTACTTGAGAAGTAGTGAAGATGGAATTTTAATAGTTGAAGTTTTTGTAGATGATATAAGTTTTGGAGGAAATGGTGAAATGACTAAAAATTTCTCTACTGAAATTGAAAATGAAGTTGAGGTGTCAATGATTGGCGAGTTGAAATTTTTCCTTGGGTTGCAAATCAACCAAAATAAGAATGGTATTTTTATTTCTTAGACCAAGTATCTTAAGGAAATGTTGAAAAAGTTTGGAATGGAAGATTGTAAACCTGTTGGAACACCTATGGTTTCTTGTCACAAGCGTAGTACTACTGATGAATCTCATAGTATTTTTCACACAAAGTACAGATCTATGATTGGAGACCTACAATATATGACTCACACTAGACCAAATATTTCTAATTTAGTTGGAATTGTGGCAAGATATCAAGCAGATCCTAGAGAGACACACCTTTCTGTTGTAAAAAGAATACTTAGATATATCTTAAAGGAACACTAGATTATGGCTTATGGTATAAAAAATATGATAATTTTTCTTTGCATGCTTATACTCATGCTGATTGAGTAGGAAATGTTGATGACAAAAATATTACAAGTGGTGGTGCATTATTTCTTGGTAAAAGATTGGTTTCTTGGTTAAATAAAAAGAAGGACTGAATAGCTTAGTCTACTGCTAAATCAGAGTATGTTGTTGTTGCTATAAATTGCATATAGATTTTTTGGATGAAGAAAATGCTGAAATATATTAAAATAACTTTTGATGAGCCTGTGGTTATCCATTGTGATAACACTAGCATAGTGAATATGTCAACGAATATAGTTATGCATTAGAATACTAAATATATTTTCATTAAGTATCATTTCTTGAGAGACAAGGTTGTAGAGTAGGCGATTAGATTGGAGTATACCAGTACAAAGGAATAAATAATAGATATATTTACAAAACCTTTTCTAAAGGATGCTTTTGAGTATCTCAGAGTTATTCTTGGGGTGAAAGCCCCTCCTTGTAAAAAATAAATTGATTCAGGAATGTATCAATCTAGTGGCTTTAGCTCTATCATTTTCTACACTTGGTGTATGGATCTACTCCTCAGGAGGAGTGATCGCAGGAACAATAAAGAACACATTTGGGTGATTATGCACCTAGTTGTTGCATGAAGATTTAAAAAAGATATACCTTGCAGATAAAAGTTGGTCATAAGTAGAGTAATGGAAATCTTTGCATTGATGTTAAAGGGGGAAAGATTCAATGTGAAAATCCCTACTATTTTAGGAAGAGCTATGAAGAGGATATTGAGAAGATTTTATTGTGATAGGTACTTTTGGGTTGATGGATTTTATCATATGTTGCAATCAATGCCGAAGGGGGAGATTATTGGAATTGGCTTCTATTTTTGTTGTTGGCATTCATGTTTTGTCACTGACATCAACATATGTTTCTATTGAGATAGAACAAACTGGTTATTATTGTTTCTTAGAAACTAACTGGAGTTTATGGGTACTGTACTGTTGATTCAAAGAATACAAAGATGAGGATGTGTACAATGATTGTTTGTGATCTTATGTATAAGGTTGCATGGGTTAATATGGAGTAAGTTATATTTGTTTTAGTGAAGACTGGGTACTAGACAGTGACAGTGAACAATGACAGAGTTAGTCTCTGAGATTTGAGGATAACTTGTGTGCGATATCGATTCATGTTATGCAAGCTTGGGGAATGGAGAAATATATGTTGAGGAATATTTTTTATGATTTTTGGTTTGCAATACTCTTGGTGACGTTATTTTTAGTGTGTGTTCTAGAGAAGATCTATTTGGGGCCTACTTTAGAGATGAAGCGTGTATTATGGATTGCGAGCATGGATTACGGATCTTGGATTATATTTGATGATATATAATTAATGTCTACTTGTTACAGGTACTGTATGTAACTTAGAAAGGAGTTATGTAATTATTTGTGCATTGGGGAAGTCTTAAATTGGTTGACCTAATTGCTCTTTGTAAGCCTGTATAAAGGAAAGTTGTTTTCCTTTATGGAATGTGTGGTAACAAAAAAGTTTGGAAGCTGTGAGCTTATTTTTGCAGTCTTATGGATCTAGAGAAGAGGTTGTGATTAAGAGACTTCATTGGAACTGACCAAGAAAAGATAGTTGAGCTATCAAAGAGTTCATTGAATTATGTATTTCATATACACTTGTATTTCAGACAGTTAGTCCTGAAGGTGGATTTAACCTTCTTTAGGCAGTGTGCCTGGGCAGTGAGCCTACTGTTACTCATGACTCTTAACAGAGTCTCTCCTTTAACATGGACTATCTAATGTAATGCATTAATAAGCTCCTAATAGGCCTAAATCTTTTAGCATGGATACTATACTCTCAGTACACTATTTTCAGGTACTAATTCCCACTGGGGTTTTACCTTTAATAGGGTTTCCTTGAAAACAAAGGATTGTGTTGTGGTGTTCCATTTACTATCTTATCATTTAGATTAATGTTTTGGTTTATAATTTTTAATGTTTGATAATCTATCTCACAACTGATTTACCCCCCCCTGTAGGATTTGAGAAACATGCAAATCCACAGAACCTGAATACACCTGCATGCAAATGACCTGATACAAAGTAGAAGCACAAACACGAAAAAGAAGAACTCAGAGATGCTCAAAAGAAGAAGCACAATATTATTCTCTAAGTTATGAAAAAAAACATTACAAAGTTCAACCTATAAAGGTGAACAAACCCTAAAACATAAAAGCTAGGTTGCGCAATATAATTAATATAAAGTATTAATTATATGCACCTAAGAGATAGCTTAAG